>OX456524.1:46310432-46653929 GCA_949748255.1 Eustalomyia histrio
CATTTTGTTTAGGATGTAATAGATAGTGACTTGTGAGTGCTCCGCATAGGAGTCTTCATTGTATGATTAGAACTTCTTTGAATTTTTCATTTCATTATTATTTACCCTAATTCATTTAATTATTATAATGCAATAATATGTTTTTTTAACATATGTTCATAGGGTCAGGTCATTCCTTGTAAAATAACGACATTCTTGTGCAAAAAGTACTCAGAATATTAATAAAATAATTTTGTATCAGAAAAAATCTGTAGAAACCAATAGTTGTTTTGTATGAAAAAGTTTTTTATTCAAAATTCTAGATTTTTAGAAATTTTTCTGGTAGAAACATTTTAAGATTCCATGGAGTTTTTACTAACTGTTTTTAAGATAAAAATTCATATAGACTTATAAAAACTTATATTCTTAAGCCTTTTTTTAATAAAAAATTCTTAGATTCTGAGCACTTAATTTTAAGGACTATCCAAAAAAAAACTTAAAAATGTCTTTAGAATTTAAGAATTTTTCTATTAAAAAAAGTCATACACAGAAAAAATTATTGCCAAAAAAATTTAAATTAAATATTTTTTTGATTTTTTATCACAAAATTTTTATTGATAATGAACTTAATGTAAAAAAATATTCTAGTTTACAATAAATACTAATACAAATTGCATCTCAAATCCTTAAACAGAAAAAAAATAACAAAAAAAATGTTTATTAAAAATATTTTTAATATTACGCATATTAATAAAAGCTTCATAATTTAAGTTTTTAAGAAAGAAAACCACACTCATTGCTTAATTGGTAAATTGGCTTTAGATTTGAAAATTTATTTATAAAAAAATATAAATTTGGATTGATCTTTCACATCGATAATCGAAAGCTATTTCTGCTGAATTAATGACATATTGGTTTTAATGCAGATCTTGATAATTCATTTTATTTCATATAATTATTCTTATGAATCTATGAACAAATTATAATCACTTCATATCAATGATTCAATTTTGACTCGATTGAATAATTTGTTTTGTGATTTTTGGTTATTTGATTTTTTTTTAAATTTAGTCAATTTGATTGATTCTATGAAAAGAATCGAAAAACTCAATTGATTCTCTAAATAAAGTGGAAAATTATTCAAGCAACGAATATAATTTTGCAAATCGATTCGTTAAAAATAGAATCATATAAATTATATCATATAAATTATATCAACAAATCATGTTTTTAAAGGTGTCTTTTAAAATTTAAAAAATTGTTAAATTTTGAATTTGTGAAAATTTTAATTCTTTTATGATGCCACTCTTTTTTCTAGAATATTTGATTTTAATTTTTAGCAAACAAAATAATTTTAGAAAAAATTAAAATTTGATTATTTAACAATTTGTTAAAGAATATTTGGATATTTCAACTTTGAAAATGGGTACATGAGAACAAACTTTTTGGCAATACTGCGGATACGCATGTACTAGTTATAATAAAATGGTGTCATTATATTTTTTGTGATGCTATTGGAACCTCAAAAGTACTATGGTACTCCTATGAACTATTTGGTTCCAAAGTATTTAGGAATTTGCACGCGTTGATGAATTACACATAAACATACATATGTATCAAAAACATATTTAAAATTTGATTAAAATTTTAATTGATTTGATGCTAAAATTTCAAATAAAAATTTGATTTATTTTGGTTAGAACTTTAATTAAAGTTTTAATTGATATAGTTAAAATTTTAATTGAAAATGTTGACGATTTTTGTTTACAAATTTAATTGATATAATTAAAAAAATAATTGAAACTTTTAAAAAATTTTAACAATTAAAAATTAATGGATATAAAAAAATCTTTAACTGGTCGAAATCAACTAAATTTTTAATTGTATTTACAAATATTTTAAATGAAACTTGATTTTAGTTTTTTATATTTAGAATCAAAGAAGGTCCTTAATATCAAATTTTTTCTTTAGAAAGAATATTTCCTAAAGAAATTTTCTAAAATTTAGAGTAATTTTTAAAAGTTTCGAAACATAATATAGCTGCAGGGACTATATTATGTTTTTTTATTATCATATCATGATTATTATATAATAGTACGGCTATGGCTGGCACAATCATATTCTCAAAAACATATGATGTTTTTGAATATGATTGCATCAACCACGTTTTTTCTCTGCGTGTATATACATACCTCCAAGCAAGTATTGCTAGAAGCACTTCTGAAGCTAGTTCTTGTTAGTTCTATCTTACATTTAAGTTTATGTAAAAGAGTTCCAGTTACTAAAATTAAATTTATTAGTACAAGTGCTGTCATAAACACCCTACGTTTTAAACGAGCTAAGCGGCCGCCAAAATGTTTTTATCGGCTTGTGTTTCTGCCGCAGTTTATTACTTTATTTGTTAATTATTTTGTTACTTATTTTTGCAATTTAATCGTTTTTTCGGTTTTATTTATGATAATAAATTTAGTTGTACTCTAATTATTTGTGATATGATATGACAAATTATTAAATTTAAAATTTATGGAAAATTAACTGTTGGAAAATAAATGGCAATTTTATTAATTTATTCGCTAGAAAAGCAACCAATATTTTGCGATTTAACACGACCACAAAAAAAAAAGACGCAATAAAAATTAAATTTATAGTGTATGTTTAATCATATAATTAAAACCTACACACTAAATGCAGTATGTACTTATTATTGCCAACAAAAATACTACTAAAATTATGTAAGATTTTTTTATGTGAAAAAAAAAAACAAATCTTAAATAAATCTTTACGACAATGAGTCATTTATTAGTTTAAGTAAAAAAATTTAAATTTAAACATTCAGACAGTTAGACAGTTAGACTTTTGATTAGTTCTCATGTAAGATTCTGAGTCGGAGTATGTGGTTTGGAAGACAACAGCAATAACAGCAATAACAACAACAAAATTCAATATGCAATATACATTTATTTAGTTTTCAATGCCTAGAGGCCACGCATTATTAAAATGCAAACACTGTAAATCTATTGAATAGAGGCAAGTAATTTTAAAACTAAAACAGTAACAAGAAAAAGTTGAATTTTCAGTTAAATAGATTGAACGATTAACATTTCTAAAACTCAATTAACCTATTTACTTTAACATTTTCGATTGGGACAAAATTCTGGTACCACACTCAATAAAGACGGCGCCAAAAACACTTTCTACCAATATTTATTTGAAACTAAGGAACAAATTTTACATAAAATTTGGTCAAAATTTCTAAATTATAGAAAACTTTTACTATTGAGAACTAAATTTTTATAGAAAATAGTAAAATTTTCTCCCAACTAGTTTATACATCATCTTAAATTTTACTGTAAGTTAGGAAATGTGTCCTTAGTTTTAAGAAAATTTTTATTTTATTTAAGTTCATTAGATAATTTTTTTTCAACATAAAACTACGACTTAACACCATAAAAATAAGAAAATATTTTCTAGCATCTAGTTACACCCAGCAAAAACATGGTATCAACTACTTACCAGGCTATTTACTCGCTAAATTACTTTTGTTCGCGATGTCCGAAAAGTAATGGTACTCATTATTTTTTGACTATTCGTAAGCGGGAGGGTAATGACTACCCATTACATTGTCTTTTTGGGACATCGCGAACAAAAGTAATTCAGCGAGTAACTAGTCTGGTAAGTAGTTGATACCATGTTTTTGCTGGCATAACACCTCTTTAAAATGAAAAGTATCTTTAAATTTTACAAAAAATTTCTAATAAATGTAAAACTGTTTCTATGGTAAAGGTAAGTATTTTCCCACTTTCGAAGGACTTCCGCTTTGTAAGGATACTGCTTTTAAAAAACTTTTTGCTATATAGGTTTATCATTAAATTAAATTGAATTATAATAAACTCGTGTATTTAAAACATAAAATAAATTTCATTAGCAAAAAGGTAAACAAATTAAATGAATGTACTGCAGGATATCCTGAAACGTAATAAATTGTGACAAAGTCAGATCCTTTTCGTAGTTAAAAAATGGTTCTTCTTGGGAGAACTACAAAAAGGGACGACCTAAGTGACATATGGCTTCTATGGCTAAGGAACACTGGGGTTCCTTTGTCTTCTTAAATTAACTAATTTAAGGAAATTGTTGCAAAAATACAAAATATCACAGTTAAATTTCTTGTTTTTTATTGGAAAATGGAAAAATGTCTTAAGTTTATTTTATGGGATTTTTAGATTAAACTTTATTTGACATATAAAAATTTTAACTTGTTTGTATTATTAAATGAAAAAAAAAGTTTTAGTGACATCGATAAATATAGGCGCAACATCAATTATAGGAAAGCCATTATGCCGTAATGTATAAAATATGCTTGCGATATTTTTTTTGTAGTCTGCAAATAAAATTATAACACAAAAGCACAAATTTAAAATTGTTTACCTTTTGCTAACAAAATTTGAAAATATATTTATTTTTTTTTTATTTTATTTTTATTAAACATATATGTAATTACAAATTATAGGTTAATACCCTAACCGAACACTAGCAACGAAGGCTATTGGCTAGTTCGTTTAAGTTCAATATTTAAGGTTATAAAGGTTAGAGATGGGCACGTGAGCTATTTTTGACTCACGATCACAAACCAAAAATTACAATCATGCACGATAATTTTTTTAATGGATACTTTAATTTGTTTTCTGAAATAATATATTTTTCTTTAAAATTAGAAAAACTAACTGGTTTGTTTTTAATTTATTATTATTTTTTTTTTTTGGAAAAGAATATTGAAAATAATTTAAACGTTTCCCAACAATAGAAAAAATCCTATACCTTAGATTATTATTTTTTCAAAAATTAGAAAAATTTTACTTAAAAAAAATAATATTTTATTAAAATTTTTAAAAATTATCTGAACTAAGTTACATGAAAATTTTTCTTAGAAATACCCAGCAAAATAAAATGGATGCTATTCTTTACGAATCTCTTTTTCAGAACATCCAAAGAAGTTAATAGTGCAAATTTTTGGATTTGTAAGAAGTCATTTTAAACAACTTCCAAAATGTTGATATTTACCCCTACTAGTAAAAAAACAAATATTTAGTTGGTCCATAAATGGTTAATTTCTGCAGTGATTAAATGCCTTATTGAAAACATATTTTGTATACCAGTGTTATTCACTTTGTCCTGGTCGGAATAATAATTCTTGGCGAGTTCAAAATCACATTTTTAACTTAAAAAAAATCCACTCACTATATTTATTTTGCAGTCACTATATTTAACAACTTCCGTAAACTAATGAAAAAGTCCATCTGCTCATCGATTTTTCATAGCACCGAAACACACTACTTCCTCCCAATGACACGCCAATGTTAAAATCATTAATGATTCACCGAAATTAGTGTTTAACTACTTCTTTCTCAGCTCTTATTTTGCTGGGTAGTTCAGCAGTTTTTCAAACCAAATAAGTTTTTATTATTACATAGGAAAAATGTATTGCTTTTTGTTTTTAATTGCCTAAACTAATTCTTAGACTTAAAAACTGAATTTAGAAATGGCTTTCTAACATTTAGTTATATTACTACTCGTAAAAAATACGAACTGACAATAAGTTCAAGTACTTTATTATTTTAAGTTAGTCACATTATTTGAACTAAATGGGAGTAAACTATGTTATAAATTTTGTTTTTGAACTTAACTTAATTTTAAGTACGCAACTTTCTTAAAACTGGGATGTTTTTCTTAAAAATTGATAAATTTTGGTTTAATATACTTTTTTTAATATACTTTTATACCCTCCACCATATATGGTGAGGGTATATATCAGTTTGTCATTCCGTTTGTAACATATCGAAATATAGGTTTAAGACCCCATAAAGTATATACAGTGACTCACAGCTTATTTCGTGTGACTAAATTTTTAAAACATATTTGTTTATATTTTTAACATAATCCTAAATATTTAAAAAAATGAGACATATTTTTAAAGATTTATTATTTTTTATTATATTTACAAAAAAAAAAAACTTAAAAAAATTCATTAACAAAAAAAAACGTAAAACATGAAAAAAAATTCATAAGAATTCAGCCTCACAGCCTATTTTGTGTACATATTATAAATATCTTATATTAGACAAAATAAAATTTTTTAAACAAAATAACAAAATTTTTTTCATATTTTAAAAAGAATTAGTATTTTGTAGGATAACCCTTTTGTTTAATAACTTCTTTAAGTCTAGATTGCATAGAATTAACAAGTTTTTGTGTGTAGTCAGTGGTTATTTTCTGCCATTCAATATTGAGTGCAATTTTTAAGTCCTGCTTATTGCTAATCTTGTGATTTCGAATAATTCTCTCCAGAACACTCCATAGATTCTCAATGACATTTAAATCTGGCGATTGGGCGGGAGTATTAACGATGTGGGGACAGTCCCAAACTAACCATTTTTGTACAAGCTGCGACTTATGTTTGGGGTCGTTATCTTGGTAAAATCTAAAGCCTTCTCTAACAACCAGTTTCTCGGCACTTTGCAACAGGTTGTTTTTTAATAAGTCTAAATAAACATGTTTGTCCATCGTATCGTCGAAAAAGACCAATTTTCCGACCCCAGCTGATGACATGCATCCCCACACCATCACATGGCCTCCGCCATGCTTTACTGCGCCACGTAGATTTTTAGGTTGCAGTTCCGTATTTGGTTTTCGCCAAACATATGACTTACCATCAGACCCAAAAAGGTTAAATTTGCTTTCATCAGCGAATATTATGGTGTTCCAGAAAGATTGATCTTTGTTTACGTGGTCCTTAGCGAACTTCAATCTACTCTTAAGATTTTTTGGGCTGATAAACGGCTTGTTCCGGGCTGTTCTTCCATGGAAATTATCATGACGCAGTATTCTTCTGATGGTTTCGGAATTACATGTCTTTCCCAGTGATATTTCTGCTTCTTTTGCCAGAGCTGGTGCGCTTAAATGGGGATCTTGTTTAATTTTTCGCAAGATCCAACGTTCGTCTGATTCCGTAAAAATTTTATTTGGGGCTTTTCGGATTTTATCAGCCACTCTATTTTCACGAACAAAGCGTTGTATTATATACTGAACTGTAGAAGCACTCAAGTTTACCATTTCGCCAATCTGTTTTTGAGTTTTTCCATCTTTAAAATGCTGAATTACAAGTTCACGCTTTTCTAATGTTGTTCGGCGACCCATGGTAAAAATTTAACTGATTATCATTCCAATTGAACTGATTATTATTCAAATTTGCATTTTTTAAATTTTTATTCCTTCATTCTATGCAAATTCTTCTTATTTAAAAATATAACAATTGATTTAATAACGGTAAATTCGTACACACGAAATAAGCTGTAAGATCACATTTCTATAAATTTTGTTGTTGGTCTGAATATTTTCTAAGAGTGCATTATTCTAACGGTTTTTTTCCAGTATTTATAATAAGAGATAAAATTCTCTTATAATCAATGATTTTTTTTTGTTGTAATTGCATTAAATGAGAAAATATTGAGTAATGTTGTGTTAAAAATGATACACACGAAATAAGCTGTGAGCCACTGTATATTCGTGATCCTTATGCAATTTTAAGTCGATTTAGCGATGTCCGTCTGTCTGTCTGTCTGTCTGTCTGTTGAAAAGACGATCACGACGCGAAGACGCAAGCGGGGGTGCCTATTTTTACCCAGATTATTGAACATACTCCCGAGCAGTTTGGTATTTAAAATGAGCAAAATCGGTTAAGCGGTTCAAAAGTTAGGAGTGAAAATGTGAAGGTACCTCAAAATTTTCCATACAAATTTGTACAATTTTTCTGTTAAGTAAGTAAAAATGTTATTAAGTCTTCTTATTGTTCGATTACATTTATTGTCTTACATACATACATACTATGAGAATAATAACATTCTTAGAGCTATATGTGTGTTACTCTGATAACTAAGTTAACGTAAAAATTAACAATGTTAAAGTCGCTAACAGAGCAGACCGCTGTAAATAACATTGCTAAAACTAAATAAATAACATTACAAAAACTAAATAACAAAAGTTCGTTACATAAATTGACAAAACATATTCATATTACAGTTCATTCAAAATTTAGTATATACGTATATCATCTTCAGCCCCTATGCTGGAGGGTATTCAAAGATTCGGCACTGCCGAATTTAGCCCCTTTTTACTTGTTTTTTCCTAAAATCAAGAAATAACGTATGCGGAATAAAATTGCAACAAATTTTGCAACGCTGGAAAAGAAAAAGTATTAAAGGTATTAATTTTTACCGTTATATTTGAATAACCACATGTTTTCTCATGTTGCTTTTACAATTTTATCAATAATTTGACATTTAATTATTTTAAAATGTCGACAAAAGAAGAACAACGTCGAGAAACAATTTGTAATTTTTTCAATAATCATACTAATTGAAAAACTTCGGAAATTGTTTCTCATTTTGTAGAGCAAGGAGAAAATCGGTGTGTGGTATATAGAATACTGGCTAGGTTCCAAAGTAGAAAAACCACAAAGAGAAAGCGTGGCTCCGGAAGAAAGTGCAGTTTGGTCGACTCATCGAAGAGGTCTCAGCTCAGAAAAGTTACTGAAGGTAAGATCGCTAAATCGTATAGAGAGCTTGGAAGAAAGTTTCATTGTGATGGAAAAACAGTAAAAAAGTACCTCAATGATATGGGAATACAAAAAAGGTCCAGGAAGAAAAAGCCGACTGTTTCCGAAGAGCAGGAGGTTACCCAACGAAAACGATTAAGAAGTTTAGTCAAAAATGTATTTTACGCAAAGAACAACATAATTTGCATGGATGATGAGTTATATTTTTTCACTAGATGGCAATGAATGGCAGGGAAGGCACTTTTTCGAAGGGAAGAAACATACTGATAATAAAATAAAATATTTGGAGCACACAAAATTCCTTAAGAAAGTATTACTCTGGCTTGCAATAAGTCCGCACGGGATGTCGGAACCAGTGTTTTTTGAATCTGGTTTGACCGTCAATTCTGAACGATATATTGAGCACTGTTTGCCAAAAGTGAAGGATTTTATAGAAAAGATGCATCGAGGGCTAAATGTGATCTTCTGGCCAGAAATAGCATCTAGCCATTATGCTCGGAAATCTGTAGAAGCTATGGACACACTTTATATACCATATGTTCATAAAGAGGAAATAATGAGTCCCTCAATTACGTCCAATCGAAGATTTTTGGGCTAATTTAAAGCGAAGAGTTTATGCTGGTGGCTTTAGACCGAGAAATACAAAAAATCTGATCGAAAAAATTAAAAAGGAATTCCTCAAAATGCCAACATCCATATTTACAACAGCTATGGAAAAAGTTCCCCAAAACTGCCGCAAAGCGGATCGGATGGGACCAATTTTTTTTTTTACATTAAATTAATATTATGTATTGTTTTTTTTTAAAAGTGAAATAAAATTTACGTTAGTTTTAGAAAAAACTACAACATATTATATTTTGTTGCAATTTCATTCCGCATACGTTATTTCTTAAGAAATGTATGAACCATTTCTGAGTATATAAACTATTTCGGTTTTACCCAAACATTAGATTTTTAATTCATTTTAAGGTAATTTTTCTAAGTTTTAATTAAGTTTAACTTAAATTGAGAAAAATTTTTAAACTATTTTTAAAGGAAATTTTGGTGTCATTTTTAGTTCATGTCTTTTTTTAAGTGCATACAAATTTTTCGAAAAAGTTCTTCTTTTCAGCAATGTAATAGTTCCTAATTCATGTGAATCATAGTGTATACACATATGCATTATTATATTTACATCTAAACACTTGCATATACACAAATGTACAAGTCTCAATTTTTTTTATTGTGTTGCAAATTTTTATTTAAAATTTAAATTAAAATGTTGTTTTATAAGTTATTTTAATGTTTGTTGTATGTTTTATATCTATCGCATGTTTATTGGCAATTTTTGTAATGTGTTTATATGAAATATTCAATACATTATTAATATTTCATATGCCACAATAAAAAAAAAACAAGAACAACAAATAACTAAATATGTATTTGCAGTAATTGTACTAACATACAAATATTTGTCATAAAACATTATGATTTTGAGTGTGAAACTTGTTAGTGATTAAATTACAATTTCGATATGAAGGAAAAAAAAACTTGGTATGCAAATTTTATCTATTTTCAAAATCTACAACGATCTTGACTTAATTCATAGAGGTGTTTAAGAGGTAAAATAAATAATCGGTAAAAATAAATCATATATATAAAATACATACTTGTACATCATGAGACAAAAAAAAAATACAACATTACATATGTAAATTTATTAAATTAATATGGGAATTTATAGCTCTGAGATAAATGCAAATCAAATGGTTGTAAATTTTATTTAAGAAATAAATCGATAGTGGTGCCAAAACTTGATTACCGACAGTTTTAAAAATCGGTGTTTACTTAAAGAAATTTAAATTCTTCTAATAAATTTGTGTTACCTTTCATCGCGGATTTAAGTTTGAGATTTTTAGGTTATAGTATTTGCAAATGTTGTTAGATACCTTTTCTTTTACACTAAAAAAAAGTAAGTACACTCAAAAAAAAAAAGACATGAACTAAAATGAAATCAAAAATTTGCTTCAAAATAATTTATAAATTGTTCTCAATTTAAGTAAAAGGAATAAAAGTTCCTAAGTATGAGGAAAAACGAAATAGTTTACATACTCAGAAATAGTTCATATTTTTGGTAAGTAATATTTCTTGATTTTACGAAAGAAACAAGTCAATTAAATATACATTTATTAATTTTAAGAAAAAAACATCTTAGTTTTAATAATAATAATGTAATAATATTAAGTTTAGTTCAAAAAAATTTAGAACATAATTTACTTCCATTTAGTTCAAAAAATGTGTCTAACTTAAATCGAGAAACTACTTGAACTTAATGTCTGTTCATTTTTTGTTCGCGAGTAGTAAAATTAACTAAACTTTAGAAAGCCATTTCCGAATTCAGTTTTTAAGTATACCACTTTATAATTTTGAAGTATTCTTTTCTAAACATTAGTTCAGACAATAAAAAATAAAAAGTATTTCATTAATGCAGCGTCCAATTTCCTCTTTTAAGGCTTGAGTCGTCGTCGGCTTATTCGCGTAAACCATCGACTTCAAAAAACCCAAAAGAAAAAAATCCAATGGTGTTAAATCGCACGATCTAGGCGGCCAATTCTGATCTCCAAAACGCAAAATAACACGACCTGGAAATGACTGATGCAGCAATTGAATTGTTTCTCTGGCTGTATGACATGTGGCGCCATCTTGTTGGAACCACATGCCCTCCACATTCATTTCTACAATTCTAGGCAAGAAAAAACTGGTTATCATTTCACGATACTGAACACCATTGACTGTTTGCGCTTGACCTGCCTCATTTTCATAAAAAAAAGGTCCAATGATTCCTCCAGCCCAAAAACCACACCACACAGTGACACGTTGAGGATGCATTTGCTTCTCGTGAATCACTCGAGGATTTTCCTCACCCCAAATGCGACAATTCTGCCTATTGACGAAGCCATCAAGATGAAAATGGGCCTCGTCACTGAAGATGATTTTATCGGCAAAATCAGCATTTTCATGTTGTCTCTCCAATACCCAATTAACGAACTCCCTTCGCTGTCCATGGTCAGCTGGCTTCAGTTCCTGAGTCAATTGAACTTTGTATGCATGAAGATGCAAATCTTTCGTCAAAATTCGCTGCAAAGTGGATTTGGAGACACCAATTTGCTGAGCTCGGTGTCGAATTGAGGTGGATGGAGTTTGAGCGACATCATCACGTACAGCTGCGTCATTTTAGGTCGATCGACCTGGTCGATGGCGCGTTGTTGTCTTTACATCACTAACAGACCCAGTTTCGGCAAAATTATCCATTAATGTCTTTACAGTTGACTCTTTTGGAGCATTATTGTGACCCCAAATTGATCACAATTTGCGAACTGTAGCCGCAAAACTTTCACCATTTTGGTAAAACAATTTCACAATGAGAATGCGTTGTTCATTCGTGTAGCGCTCCATTTTTACTAACCTCGTACCTTCTACTAGCAAACAATAATAATTGTTCAAATGTCAAAGAATGACACTTCGAATGTTGCCAGATTTAAAAATTGCGTTCTTCTTGGGACACCCTAGTTAGCAAACAAAATTTTTATATAAAAGGGCAAATTCGTAATTTTTTACTGATACGATTTGAGATGGGCACGTGAGCGATTTTTGACTCACGAACCAAAAATTAAAATCATGCACGATAATTCTTTTTAACGGATACTTTAATTTGTTCACTCAGAATATTATGTAGTTTACTGTTTGTAGTTTAATAAAAAAAAAATTCAGTTCCATTTAAAAATAAAGGAACATACATTTATTTTTCAAAGAAATATCTATTTTAACTTTTTTATACATTTGTTCGAAATAATTTACTATCATTTACCGATTTCTTTCAGTTTCATTTATTTTTTTTTTTTCATTTGTTTTAAATTTAATTGAAAAATTACCCACAAAACGGAAATTTGTGGTTTATTTGTGTCCGTTAAGATTGTGGCATATTCAAAATTTTGTTTGCTGTCTTTTTCAAAAAAAATACAAGAACTTCATAAATACATAACATACAGAAACACATACACATAAAAAGTGTCTACAGCTATGCATACATACATTTTGTAGATAAAAAAAAAACAAAAAATACAAAAACGGAAACAATTTTAAATAAATGATAAAATCATTTAATTTTTTAAGGAATTGGTATGAAAAATTTGAACATTTATTTTTTCTGATAAATCATTTGTTTCTTACGGATGTGTCGGTTGATTAAACAATATTTAAAAATAAACAACAAAAGCCATTTGGATAAAATGAAAATTATGTAGACCGGTTTTTAAATGAAATATCATTTTTTGTAAATGGCATTTTCTGTTATTATTACTTAGAAACTACTCGTATTTTAAGTGTTTCCTTAAATAATATTTTTTCTTTAGAATTAGGAATATTAACTCAATTGTTTTTAATTTATTATTTTTTTTTAAAAGTATTGGAAATAAGTAAAACAAAACTTTTCCACCCAACCCTCAAAGAACTCATGATTTTGAACTGGCTTATATATCGCACACTCTAAGGAAAAAATTAGTGTTTACTTTTCGTTAGTAACATTAAATTATGATCTCGAGCCTGAACAAATTTAAGAATATACAATATTTTATTAAATTTTTAAAATTTATCTGTACTAAGTTGCTTGAAAAATTTTCCTAGAAATAGTTCATCAGTCTCTAAAATCAAATGAATTTTTATTGTTAAACAGGAAAAAATGTATTACTTTTTGTTTTTAATCGCCTGAAATAATTTTCAGAAAACAATTCTTTAAAATTAAAAAGTGTAAGACATAAAGCTGAATTTAAAAGTGGCTTTTTAAAATTTAGTTATCTTAATTTTACTACTCGCGAAAAAAAAATGAACACACACTAAGTTCTAATAAAGGGTGATCGATTTCGAGGTTTTTTAAAGAAAAAAACACAGAAAATTCAAATTTAATGGGGAATCTTTATTATCATTTGAAAGAACATTCTTTGTCATTTATTTTTTGAAGATTATGTCTATCAAATGTTGGCCTTTGCTACGTCGCAGGTGGTCCATCCGTTGAGTCCAATTTTCGATGACTCGTTTGAGCATTTCGACTGGTAACTGGCGAATGACACGCGTCATGCTTTCCTCCAAGGCCTGAATCGAAGCGGGTTTGTTCGCATAAACTTTTGACTTTACATATCGCCACAGGAAAAAGTCTAACGGTGTGATATCACACGATCTTGGTGGCCAATCGACCGGACCAAAACGTGAAATTATATGCTCACCGAAGTGTTTTCTCAATAAATGTCGCCGAGATCAAGAGCTTTAATTTCAAGCATCAAATAGTCAGTTATCATGACACGATAGCGCCGAATCGACTCTCCACGGTCTTCGTGTACACTCTCAGCTACGGCCGCTATATTTTCTTCACAGCGTACTGGATGTGGTCTATTCGGTCGAATATTATCCAATAATGAATGCTGGGTCTCAAAATGGGTGACGGTGTCGCGAATAGTACGCTCAGTAGGCCGATTATGTTGACCATAAGTTGAGCAAAGTGCACGAAACACATTCCTCACAGAACGTGAATTTTCGTAATAAAGTTGAACGATTTGTAAACGCTGTTCAGGCGTAAGTCTTTCCATTATGAAATGCCAAACAATACTAAACAAAAATAACATGACACGACTCATACATGATCTGTCAATAAAGGCTATTGAAAAAAGTATCTCGAAATGGATCACCCATTACTTTCTCATTTTAAGTTAGACACATTTTTTTAACTAAATGGAAGTAAATTATGTTCCAATTTTATTTAAACTAAACTAAAATTTTAGTATGCAATTTTCTTTATATTAAAATGTTTTTCTTAAAAATTGATCAATTTTTAATTCATATAATTGTTTATTTCCTAAAATGAAGAAAAATTACTTGGAAGAGATGTGAACTATTTCTGAGTAAATCAACTATTTCGAAGTTTTAATAAAATTTGACTTAAATTGAGGAAAATTTTTAAATTATTTTAAAGGAAATTTTGCATTCATTTTTAGCTCATGTTTTTTTTTCTTCTTTTTTTTTGAGTGTATGTATCTACATTTTTGACGTCCTTTTGTTTTGTGTATGTATACATCTACCTCTTGTGTATCTGATTGTTGGTGTCGGAAATAATTTTAGTGTCGGTAATGATTTTTATCGATGTCTTTTGGAGCCTTCTCAGAGATCGCACTCAACGTGTTTTTATACATGGGATTCCATTCAACGAGTTTCAGCTTAGTCCAGGAGTACCGCAAGGTTCGCTTCTTTCTCCATCTCCTTTTCTCATATTTTTAATGATCAAAATTAAAATCTCAACCCTATCTACGCTTTCGCTGATGACAGCAATATTTGTCACTCAATTTCCTTCGGTTGTAGGCCCAGCCTCTTAGAGGTTGGCGGCAAAAGTCATATTATGAATGGCACACTTCCGTAATCTACGAGTTTGTAAGTTAAAATATCAGAAAATATCATTCAAAAGAATTGGTATTCCATTTAAATCAAATTGTTTTTTTTTTATTCATTTTTAAGAGTTGTTAAAACAACTGATAGATCAACAAAATAAATGTTAAAATTGTATCTACCAATTCCGTCAAAATAAATAATAATTCATTTATTTGAAAATATTTCGGCTTTTTTTTAATTTTTGTTTATTTTTTATTTTACAATATGTATACTCACAAAGCTTATAAACTCACTTTGTGTGAATTTCCTTATGTATGTGTGTTTATGGATTTCTTGTAATCCGAATTGAAATAATTTTGTATATAAAGAAACAATTTAAATGAAAAACAAAATTAAAATTTTTTAAATATTTTTCAAAACAGACAACAAACAAAATTTAAATATCTAATAACTGTAACGGAAACAAATAAACCATGAACTTTCATTTTGTGGGTAAATTTTTATTTAATTTTAAGCAAATGGAAAAAAATAAATGAAACTGAAAAAACTGAACTAAAGACTTTTTTATTAAACTGCAGACATCAAACTACATAATATTTTGAGTGTATTTAGATTTAAAATAATAAAGATTTATTTATATTTAACTATTAAAAAATAATAAATATAATGATACGTATACGTACAGTGGTCCCAACTGTTAATAGAACAAATATTTGAATTTTTACTGAATATTTGCAATGCACAATATTCAAGAAATATTTTCTTTGATATGGAGCCGAGTTAAATGCGGAAAATTCTTGAGTTGATAGAAAAATATGTGGTATTATTTGGGAAAAGAAATAAAAAAAAGATAAATCCTATTATTGTTTTAAACTAAAAGCTCTGAAATAGTTCGGAATTTTTTCAAAATATGTATTTACAGGGTTTGCCCTCAAAAATCAAAGATTTAATAACTTTGACATCTAAAGCTTGTACATTGAAAATAGTCGTTTATTCTGTTACTTCAACGTGCACAACATTGAGGCCTATTTCATACTATGCGGCGAAATTGCCGCATTTGAGAAAAGAAAATACCACTGCATGATCAATGAAGTAACTGTTTGAGCTTAGGTTTGCATTAAAAGGACGACTATGCTATTTTTCTTCAGAAGATGCGAATCTGTCGATGCGAAACTATATCGATACCGAAATCACCACTATAAAGGCCAAGATGCTGGAAAAAATTATGAAAAATGTAGCAAAATGGTAAAATTTTTCTATGGTCAAAAGAGGCTGCCATTTGATGGACGTTGTGTAATTTAAAAAGAACCAAATTAAATAAAAACAAAATATCACACATTTGGAAATCGGTTGTGTTGTATATTATTCACATACCGATATAAAAGGTGGTACACCTTGTATATTTTTCAAGTTGCACATATAAAACAGCATGAACGTAGTCAAATTTCCTTCATATCTCAAAATTTAAAAACTCCTACTTCGTCTATTTTTTGAAAAAATTGATTAACAAGTTGTTTAATATTTTATTTGTATCATATGGGACAATATATACTGTATGTTTGTCATTGCTATGCTATACATTTTTGTTTAGCCTGACACTTGGCATGGAAATCCCCACATGTATATACAATAATACAAGTTCGTTGCTTAAGTCTTTTGTTTATTGAACGTGATTTTTATGTGATAATAAGCCAATTATAAACAATAGCAAACATGTAGTTATTTTAATTAAATTTTGCATACCTTTGAATCAAATACTTTTAATCATAATAAGATAAATATATAATTTTTAAAATACAAACTTAAATATTTACGTTTAAATTCTATAAAATTATTGAAGCGGAATTAAGTGAATGCATTTAATATAATTAACAATTGAAGTAATTTAAACAGAAATATTAATACAATTAATTATTTAACACTTGCTTGCACAATATATATTTATATTAAATGCAAAATAACAGCTACATAAACTGAAATCAAAAATAAAAGAACAATTAGATTTGTCTCTCATGGTTGACATTATATTACACAAAATTCATTTTAGCATAACAAAAAAAAAAAAAAAAAAAACAAACAATATTTATTAAAATTTTCTTAGTGTATTGTTTTCTAAGAAAATTAATTTATATTAAAATTGATTAGCTACTGCTATTAAGATTTAAATCACCATATGAATGGTAAGTTAATTAAAATGAACAATTGCATATAAGAAAACATAAACACAATCATTATAGCAACAGTTAAATACAGTTGATGAAGTTGATTTGCATTAATTGCATTAACACCAAACAAAGTTTTGAAAAATTACATTTTTTATTTCAATAAACTTAAAATGCCCTAAAAATTCATTCTTTAAACATATTGACATTTTAATTATTTGTTTATTCAATAATAATGTGTTGCACAATAAAATTTAACTAATAAATTAGAAGGAAATAAATGACAACACATGCTAAGGGGAACCTACTTACAAGCATTTGCGACAGTTAAATATCCTACTGTCAAATTTCAATTTAATCAATTGATTTAAATTTTTGTGCAAAAATAACATTTTGAAAATGTTTATAAAGTTTAATTTGTTTCGAACAATTTTAAAATATTTCCATTATCTTATATTAAATTTAGTTCCCATCACTTAAGATTTTACAAATACAATAACTAACTTTAATATTTTGTTTGCCTTATTATAGGGTACATTTAAAAATTTGCTAGGCGTTTAGTTTAAAACGATATGAATTGTTTTGGTTTTTTAGTACGAATAAAAACCAACACCAACAACAACAAAACTGTGACACCTGTTGCCTACTCTGGCTAAAATGTTATTTGCCTTAAATATAACTGACTAAGTGGCGTGGTCAGTTAGTTAGTTTTAAATACATATATTTTTTTTTTTCAGTTTCATTCTCTAAGGTTTTTGGCTATTAGAGTATTGCGAGTTTTATATCTTTTCGAACAACAACAACAATCAAAAAATACGAAATAGCAAAATTGAAATAAAGCGCCATCATAGCATGCCATAACACATATATAACTTATACATATGTATAATAAATGTATGTAGGTATGTACGAGTACATAACATTTTAGATAATTTTGTAGCAAACATACTCTGATAGCTGCCAAAAATCATGCCATGTTTTTTTCATGGTAGAGAACCTTATTTCATTAAAAACAAAAAAAAAAAACATAAACTAGCTAATCTTACAAAGTATTCAAATTTTAATCCACTGGCAGAAAAGCACATGGGAAATTAACTAAAAAACATTCCTTTTAAAATGGGTCTGTTAAAATTTAAATGGTCTTGATTCAGTGTTCCCACAAGAGAAATTTAAAATTACACCTGATTACACAAAATTTTTGTGTAATCAGGTGTAATTTTTCCTTCGCAATACCCGCTTTTAGTAGAGTATATCCGTTTGGTGTCGTTCGTCCAACGCCTTACAGAGGAAATTCGTTCATCAGTCCAACTAGTTATACCCTCCACCACATATGGTGAGGGTATATATCAGTTTGTCATTCCGTTTGTAAAATCTCGAAACATAGGTCAAAGACCTCATAAAGTATATATGTGACCTGTTCCACGAAAAGGGACCTCTGCGCCGAAAATTTTTTTTTTTACTTTTTGAGTGATTCTAATAGGAAAAAAAAACGCTCTTTCAAATTCCGCAAACCGCGGCATTTGAACATAATTAATGAAAAACATGAAAAATGTGATATAAACAGATAATATATATAATATTTGAAATTTAAAAAAAGTTCAATATCAAAGGTACAAAATTACAAAAATATCAAAATTTTACTCTTTTTTACTACTAACACGCTTTTTTGGTGGTTCTTCTGTATTTTGCTGCTTTTCACCTTTGTCTGATTTTTTTAGGAAGTTCTGCCAGTTTTTTTTTTTTTTTTTTGTTATTTTCATCTCCGATTTATTCACCATTGTGGCACGTTTCTTTATAGATTGTTTATCTCCGTCTTTGTTTCTGGTTTTCACATCAGCTTGAGCTTTTTCAACTGCAGCTGTTTTCTTAGGGAGTTTTTCCACTTTTGCTCCCGATTTTTTAGGAGTCTCAGTTTTGTTTTCAGTCATTTTTTTTGTTCTTTTTTTTTTGGTGACTGCCTTGTTTTCGGTTGATGTAAACTGTTCGGATTTCGCTGCCTTCTTCTTCATCATAGAGGCAACACTGCATAGTGAACACCGTACAAAGTACCAGAGCATCAAAATACATTGCCAGATGATCAGGTTGAAGGAAGAGTTGCATAACCATGCGCAAAACACGGAAAAACGAAGCGCTTTTTTTAAACGCATTTTTCTCAATAACTTCTTTTCGGCGCAGAGGTCCCTTTTCGTGGAGCAAGTCACATATATTCGTGATCCTTATGCAATTTTAGGTCGATTTAGCGATGTTCGTTGGTATATCTATTAAAACGGCGATAACGACGCAAAGACGCAAGAGCGGGGGTGCCTATTTTTACCTAGATTGTTGGACATCCTTCCGAGCAGTTTGCTTTTGAAAATGAGCTATATCGGTAAAGCGGTTAAAAAGTTATGATTGAAAATGTGAAGATACCTCTAAATTTTCCATACAAATTGGTGTATTTTAGTGCAAAATATATTTCCTCATATTTTTTGATCAGTCGCTTAGAAATTACTAATATTTTGTATTCACCTCAAAAAGTTTTTTTTCACCTCCATAATTTTACTTCAAAAGTTGTTTACATTATTTGTATCAAAAACAGTAGAAATCATTTTTTAGGATATTGGTGGAGGGTATTCAAAGATTCGGCACAGCCGAATTTAAGCATTTTTTTACTTGTTTTTTTATAGAATATTCTCCACGCAGAGGTTTCCCTCAGAACAACAATGCAGATAAATTCAATTACACGCAGAGAATAAAAATGGTTGCAACATGATCACTGTAAATATATTATGCTTGCTGCATTCCAGTATGGTTGTCACAATCAAATTATTGGTTTATAAAAAAAGGTTCTAACCATTATATGGTTGCTACCATCATAAATATAGCAAATATTTTATTATTTAATGATTGCGAATTTCTGTTTTAAAACATGGTTAGCTGTAACCATACTGTGATAAAAAAAAAATCTGACCATGAAAAATGAAAATTATGAAATTATAAAATGCTGACAACAATCAAGGAATAATTAGAAATCAAAAAAAAAAAAAAAACATGACTGGCATTAACAGTCATAATACTGTCTTGTTTTCATTAAAAAAAAACAAGTAAAAAAAGGCTTAAATTCGGCAGTACAGAATCTTTGAATATCTTCCACCAATGTCCAAAAAAAAAAAAAGGTTCTCTCTTTTTCAGATCCGAATAATTGTAAAAATCTTTAGAAGTAAAATTATGAAGGTGACACAATTTTTTGAGGTGAAAGACTTGTTTGGATGTGAAAAAGAAATTTTCCAACCAAAAAAAAAAAATGTTTTGTGGTAAAAAAAAGTTTTAGTGGTGAAAAAATATTTTTTGAGGTGAAAATATAATTCAGTTCTATTCAATTCTAAGGAACTGGTGAAAAAAAGAGAAAATATTTTAATTACTAGTTGCTAATATAAAATTTTACTAAAAAAAACACCAATTTGTATGGAAAATTTAGTGGTACCTTCGGATATACAGGTTGGTTAAAAAGTTCCTGCACTCGAAATAAAAGAATACTGTTTTTGTTACGAAATATATTTTTTTATTCAATATAATCTCCTAGAAGCTCAATACACTTGTTCCAATGATCTTCCAATAATTTTATCCCATCCTTATAATGGATTTCCGGAAGCTCAGCAAAATAACCGTCTACGGCTGCTATGGCCTCTTCACTCGACGAAAAATGCTTTCCACGAAGGAATTGTTTGAGATTTCTGAAGAGATAGTAGTCACTGGGAGCCAAATCTGGTGAATACGGTGGATGTTCAAGCAATTCGAACTTTAATTCTTTGAATTTAGCCATCGTCAAAACACTTTTGTGAGCAGGTGCATTGTCTTGATGAAAAATGATTTTTTTTTTTAAACCAGGTCTTTTCTCATGAATTTTTTCATCCAGCTGATCCAAAAGGCTGCAATAATTTTCAGCGTTGATTGTTTTACCTTTCTGAAGATAATCAATCAACAAAATTCCTTTTGCATCCCAAAAAACTGATGTCAAAACCTTCTTTGCTGATCGTTGTGACTTCACCTGCTTAGGAGCTGAACAACCAGCTTTAGTCCACTGTAAACGTTCTTGTTTCAATTTAGGATCATAGTGATAGATCCAAGTCTCATCCATAGTTATAAGACGACGCAATAAGTCGGTTTTATTCGGCTTAAAACGCTCCAAATTACGCTGAGAAATTTGTTTTCGATCCAGTTTTTGTTGAATTGTTAATGTGTGTGGCACTAACTTTCCAAACAGTTTTTTCATACGTAATTCTTCATATTCGTCTGAGATGCCTATGGCATTAGCAATTTCACTTGGATCTTTACTAACCATATTATGTACCTGCTCAATAATTTCTGATGTGGTTGCAGTTTTTGGTCGTCCTTCGCGTGGATCGTCTTCAAGACTGGTACGACCACCTTTGAATTCACCAGCACAAATTTCAACGGTGCGTTTTGAAGGTGAGGATTACTTTTACACTTCTAACAATTGTTTATAAATTTCCTTTGCTTTTAAACCCTTCAAAACAAAGAATCTAATGACTGCACGATATTCAATTTTCTTCATATTAAAAAAAATCAATGACACGTCAACTTCAAATGGCTTGTAAACAAAGAAAGAATTAACAGAATGACTTGCAACTTTGCATGTGTTCTCAGGAGAGTTATACCAACTTGAGAAAAAAAAGTTTGGAGCTAGCAGTGCCATCTCTTGGTGAGCGCAGGAACTTTTCAACCAACCTGTATATTCAGATATACCAAACTTCTAGGGAGGATGTACTTATATCTGGATAAAAATTAGCACCCCCGCTTGCGTCTTCGCGACGAGATCACCATTTCATAACGATCAAGAATATATATACTTTATAAGGTCTTAAAACTATATTTCAGCATCTTATGTTACAAACGTAATGACAAACTAATATATACCCTGATACGTACCACATATGTTAGAGGATAAAAAATTAAATCAGTTCAGTCACCCATGTACAAATGATATCGTAATATAGGATAATTTTTACCAGGGGAATTTTATTTTTAAAAATGCCTATAACATTAAAATCTACACTAATAAATTCATTGTGGAATAAATTGATTGTCAAAAAGATTTTATACAAAGATTTTAATTATTTTTATTTTTTTTTTTTAATAAAATTAATAATATTTTTTTTAATAAATTTAATTAATTGATCTCTGGTAAAATAACGACTTTCTTGTGGAATATTTATAAATAATTTTTTATAAGAAAACGTCTGTAGCACCAAAGAGTTGTTTTGTACGAAACGGTTTCTTATACATAATATAAGATTTTTAGATATTTTGCAGAAAGAAATATTTTTATATTCTTTATATATATTATATAAAAATTCATTTACTTAGAAAAACTTAGATTCAAAAAAATTCTTTGATTCTAAAAACTCATTCTAGTAGAAGTATTCTTAGATTCTAAATACTTTTTCTAAAAGAAAAATTCTCAGACTCTTAGAACTATCTAAAAAAATCTTAAAAATGTTCTTAGAATTTAAGAATTTATCTATTAGAAATGTCAAGGTTTCTTTATTAAAAAAGTTCGAAAAATTTTTAAAACTTTTATGAAGTATTATTCTTCAAAAAAATCATAAATTCAAAGAAGTTTTCTTGAAAAAGTCCTAAATATTAAATTTTTTCTGTAGGAAAGACATTTCTTAAAGGAATATTCTTAAATTTAAAGAACTTTTTCATAATAGGGAACATATTAAAGTAAAATTATGATTATTTTATTTTCATAATGTGATAACTATATTTAAGTATGACTATGGTTGGCACAATCATAATCCCAAAAAAACTGAATGATACTCTTTGAATATGCTGCCTCTTTTCTCCTCCCCCATCATCTATTTTGCTGATATCAAAACAATGTACTACATTTATAGGGAACATCCACTGCTTGTTGGTTTAATGCAAAAAAAAAAAACTCCGGAGAACACATATTTTGAATTTTTAGTCAAAGGAGTTTGCCTCTTGCCCTTTTGGCACTCTGCTTTAAAATTTATTGAAATCCATTCTGGGTGGATGCCTACGTCAGAGTATGAAACTCAATGTCAAATAACCAGTCCTTAGCTCAAGCGGTTTAGGATAGGTTCAGGAAGGGCATATCGTTTTCTTTATGACCTTTTTTAAAACACTCATTAGCAAACATATTAAGAAACATACATTAAAAATTTTAGATTTCTACCCAAAGCGGTATGTGCAGGCTGTTACAGTGGAGACATTTTCCCCATTAAACTCACATTTTTACCTTTTTACCTCACAAGAAAAAATTTTCAATCAATTGTAATAAAAATATTTTCATTACAATTTTTTAAATTCATGATGTTTTAAAGATTCAATTTAATAAATGATTAATGGTATCCGGAGTAAATTTCATTACCCAGCAAAATCTCAGTAATAAATGCCCATTACGAATATCATATAATTCAATGTCAATGCTCCGTATCTTTATTCCTTAATGTCATTAGTTGTCCATATTCGCTACAGGAAAATACACAAAATTTGTACACCTGCACTGCATTATAAAAATATAAAAAATAAGTAATTAAGAAAATAAATTGATATTCGTTTGCAAATAATTATTTAAAAAATAAGTGGTGAAAGGTTTGTAAATAATAAGGCTTACTCATATATTTTTTGATAATTAAAAAATAAGTAGTTACTAACATCACTTGATTTTTATAATTTAATAAGTATTCGTGCGTAAGCTTGAAAACGACTTCGTCTATCAAAAATAACTAGTACTGATGCCGAATTTTAAGCAATAAAAAATTTCAGGTTTATTATATAACCAATTATTTGGTAATGAAAAATGTATAAAACAATATTGTTGTGTCGTCGTATAAAAAAAAAAACAGAATTGATACAAATTTTATTTTACTATTACGACAATTTTCTGCTGGGCTTTCTTTGTGTTTAGCACACTTAGACATAATTACAAATGTTGTATTGCATCGTACAATCGTCTATTGTCGTGTTTTTAAAAAATTAAACTTCAAAAACTCTGTTTCCAATAGCACTATGCTACCTACAACAAATTGTACACGCTTTATTAACAACCTAAATAACTTAAAATCCTATTTTAACCGGGTAATTTTTTAAACAAGATTTTTAAACCTCTCAAATGGTTAAGATTTGACACCAAATCTGGACAAAGACATTACGGAATTAAGTAAATATTTTGAGGAATAAACATATTCGGCACCAGATATTATTATATATGACCAGATCTGAGGGTCAATTCTCGTTCTGTGAAACGGTGAAATGAAAAGTTTTTTCACGTTTTCATAGTATTTTTGATTCGCGTTCTGTGAAAAAATGTAAAGAAATATCAAAACGTTTTCATATGAAAAAAAAGTGGAACGAAACAAGATTTTTTCACGATTGCACAGCACTGGCGATTCTTGTTTTATGTAACAGTGCAAACAACTGTCAAAATATTTTCATATGACAAAATTGTTTACACAGACTATTTATAAGTGAAATAAACATGGAGAAGATTGTAAGAGGACAGCGTGCCAGCGAAAGCCAAAAGGAGTATTTAATTAATTATTTAGAAAAGAATGTGGACATTGCAAACGATAAGTAAGTAGTCTAATTACCATAATCACACTTTTATTAATCCCATATTTACAGATTTGTAACTGCAGATGATGCCAAATTTAGAGACGAAAAGTGTAACGAATTAGCGGCGAGCCTTAACAGTTTTAGTGGGACCCAAAAGGACAGTGAAAAATTGCAAAAGTATGGCATATTTATTTATAGTTTATTTATATTCTTTATGAAATTTTTTTTCTTTAAGTAATATTAGACTTCATACGCGCACCAAATATAGTTCACTTAAAGTAAGCCGATATAAATCCATGAAGTGCTTGTCGGTTGTCATCTCGAATGGATTGTGGCCAGAACGAAGTATGCGTCTCAGCACTCTCAAAAAATTCCTATAAATTATTAAATTATTTACTGCAATGAAATGCTTGTAACATCATTGTCTTACCTTTGTTTATCCGGAATTCTTTGAGTAATATCCAATAATACAATTAATCCAGATATTTTTATATAATTATTTAAAATAAATTTTACGAACTTCACTTTTGTTTACGTTTTTCTCTGTTTTGACATTTGCTTTAAATTTTGGATAACACAGTTACAAAATTTTCATGGGTACAGTGCGAATGAAACATTTTTTTCATAATACATACGAGAATCGCAGTTTATGTATTTGTGAAAAGTTCGAGTGAAAAGTGCTTATGAAAACGAAAATGAAAAATTTTTTTTCACTTCACATTATCACAGAATGAGAATTGACCTCTGCTTATATCTGGCCAATAAAATCAAACAATTCTACACAACCCTTTAAATATGAACAAATCAGACTGGCACTAGATCCAGATCTGATTAGATCTAATTTTTTTTACACAGGTATCATTAATAATGCACCAATTAACAAAAATTATATTGTCATTTACAGATTCGAAAAACTATTTCGTTCCCTGTGTTTAGAGTATCCTTTATAATCAGTCCTTGTTTTATTTAATTTTATTCCTTTCAAGTGTTTCAATTCTTCTCGATCAATCAATTTCGTTTCCCTCGCCTAGTATTTTTATTCAACTCGTTTTCCGTTCCAATCCACTTTGTTCCGCTTGTATAATAGTTGAAATCCACTCATTCCCCGATCCATTCTATTTCATTCCCCTTGTCCTGTGTTTTAATTTTACTCATTCCCCCACCATTTCCGTCCACTAGAGTAGTGGTTTAATTCTACTCATTCCCTGTTCGATTCCATTTTTTTGCCGAGCTTAGTATTTCAATTCCACTCATTCTTTGACTTATTCCCGGCCAGTGATGCCATATGACATCATGTGTATTTCGTGACATTTTTAGTAATCGGTCGCGTGCCATGAACACACCCCGGTTGTAGGACACAGGAATTAGAAAATGCTGTAAAAATCATTCAGTCTTTACTCCCTCTCGGCGGAAATAATGCCCGTCCCATCAGCATCAAATTCAAAAGAAAATTCCTTACCGGTATTGGGTTCAATTTCAGATTTTCCCCCATTTGAATACCTTTTTTAAACGTTCCAATAGGAAAATGCATTTCAAATTTCACGATTCTTGCCAAAAAGGTTGTGGACACTTTTCCCCTTTTAAACTCCAATTTTTACCACGTTCCTGGCGGAAATTGCAAAATATATCCCATCAAGCATTATCCTAAACTCAAAAAGGTTTTCGTATGTCGTTAAAGTGGAAACTTTTTACACTAACAGTAAGAAAAGTAATTTATTGTCAATTTTTGATAAGTGTAATTAACATTGGGAAATAGAAACACATAAACAACTCAACTACTTTCATTTATGTAACTGGATCATGCAGGACCGTGCTATTTTTAATATCTGATTGTTCATATTATGGGTTAATGCCTACGATTTTAAAAAATTATTTAAAAAAATCATTGTTCAAAATGGCTGATCCTGAATTGTACTGAAAATAAAACACAATTGTTGTTATGACTTGGTAAAATTAGTCTACACATCCAGATAAAATATTTTTGAATAGAGGTGTTTAGACACATCTCATATTCTGAACAGTAATCTGTCATATATGTTAAATTACATCTTACACCCTAAATATCAACTATCTTACTGTGATTAACCTTATTTTCTCAGTGTATTTACCACAAAAATTATACTTTATGTTGCATGCATGCATGTTTTAGATTTCTAGCTAAATTGACGCAACACAACAGCCACACAAAAAAAATTGGAGTCTAAATTTAATATTATTCATTACAGAAATTTAACGTAACTTATAAAATTTTATGATTTTTTTTTTTTTTTGCTAAACATTAGCAAAAATTTAGAAGAAAAAAAAAATAAATGTTGCTTTGGTCTAAAGCGCTTAAATTATTAATAGTAACTTAACCTTTTGCTATAATTGTGCAAAAAAAAAATGAAATAAAATGGAAAAAAAAACTTTATCAATTATTTAGGTCTCCATGATTACTACAAACATGTAAGTTTAGACAAACAAAAAATTATTTTAAAATAAAACCAAATTGGTGTTCTAAGAAAGACCGCTACAAACGCTAAAATTTAACAGAAACTGTAGTTTAATGAACATGTTTCAATACGCATATAAAACCATAAATCTTCACACAAAAAAATTTCAATTAAACAAGTGCAATTTTTAAAGAATTTTTTATTATTTAAATGTACAATAAAAAAATTAACTATTTATGTAGTTTTAATAATTAATTTTAATTATTTTATAACTTTTTTTTAAAAGTTGTGTAATTTTTATGAATTTTATATGGAAGCTTTTATCAAAAAAACTTTATTGCAAAATGCTGGACATTGATTAGTTGAAACTATTTTTATGGAAATCTTTAAAAGAAAACACGGCATGACATTTAATTAACTAAAACCAAAATCAGGCTCATAATAAACCACATAGTTTCAATATGTTTGAGGTGAATAAAGTAAGATTATGTGAATATTTTTAATATCAATTTACTAATAAATATTAAAGTTTTTTGTTGGTTTCCTACTTGATTTACTTTAAATAAAATACTATTTTTCAACACGTAAATGCAGTTAAATAATTTTGCTTACTTTTTTTTTTTTTTTTTGTAAAACACTTGTAATAAAATGCATGACCATTATATCTTGGTTGGTTAACTCACGTTTTAAGTGAAATTGAAATCATCGTTGCAGTTTTTCTTTTTTATAACTTTAAGCCACGCCAACATTATTAAACTGTTTAAGCTTTAATAGTTTGAAAATAGGATAAAGTTGGGTTTTAGTTTTTTATTTGTGCCGCAAATGATGTTCTTCTATCTGTATTATAATTGTATTTAGGTGAGTGTAATAGGTTAGTATAGTATCTAGGTTTTTAGAGCACTATTTTAAATAATTGGCTAAATAAATTAGAAATGAAATACACAGAAAAAATAGTTAGTCACTAGATGGAGGTAATGCATTCTCTGGTCAGCTACGACCTTCATCAACATTTCCCCAGCAAACAAAAATGGTAGTCATTCTGTGACTATAACTTCTTTCATTGCTTCCTAAAATTCAGTTGACATTCTTTTATGGTTTTTTGGTGTTATTCTAAGGCACTTCCAAAAGAATTCATGTGTTCATAGTTCAAATGCAGTGATCTGGATATAAACCCGATGTATATCTTAAAATATCACTCTTCATTACTTCTAAAGCATAAGTTATAGTATATCGTATATGGGTATTTCCACAGAAAGGTCAACCGCTACCAAAATATTAAAGTTGAAGAAAAAAGACTTTTCTGAGAAAATTTAGTTGGTTAATGCATTGGATTTTAAGAATATACCTAATTAAATACATATTACCATTTGTAATTTAAGAAAAGTGGTCTGCAAAGAGCAGATTTGCTTTTTTTGGTTTTAGCGTTTTTAATTGACATTTTTCCTTGAGTTATTTCTAAGTGTTACATATCATGTCGATTGCACTCTTCTTATAGACTAAATATACCAACAATAAATATTTAAAAACACCACAGTAGAGATCAAGCAAACTCCGAATAACGGTATAATTCAAAGATTCTTTGTACTACATTCTACTATCCCGTTCGCGACCGAAAATAAGCATTTGTGTTTAGTTCTCCGTGAACGTTGATCGGAATAGTTTGATATTTACAATTCAAAACAAAATAACCGAGATCATTTAAAAAAACCAAACCTAAAACATTTTGATCCAATTTTAAACCTAAAAAATGCCCTTGGAATCATTGTCCCGTTCGCGATGTCCCGTTCGCGATTCTAAAAAAAATATTTAAAAAAAAAATAATAATAAGGATAATAAAAAAAAAAAACAAAATGCTAAATAAAATCTTTATATCTCTGCTTTAGTTAAAAAATAATCTCCATTTAATAAACTGACGAAATTCGCAGAGTTTTAAACAAAACCACACACCGAAAAAAATGACTTACATGTTTTGTCCCGTTCGCGATCGCAAGTTTATCCAAAATATTTGGAGAACTTTCATATTTTATAATTTTCTTTTTGTTCTCAAAAATCGTTCTACTAAAATGCTATTAAATATTTATAAAAAGTTAAAAAAAAATTTAAGTTTTCATATTTTTTTTTCAAGTTGAGTGCGTACGAATGTCCCGTTCGCGATCCTGGAAATGCCCATATATATTTTTTTTTTTTTTGAATCTTAAGCATTTATTCAAATTGAGAAAATTGTTCTGATAAACTTTTTTATTTTGTTTATATTTTAGTTTAAAATTTCATGAGGGTTAGAACTTATGCAGGTTTGCAATTTTTATAAAAGTTTTGAAAAATCAAGAAAAACAGATTTTTTTGACATTTAATTGAAACTAGCTGCCCTGTCCTTTGCATTTTTCAGCCTCAAATATTTATGACGACTCAATCTGTACATTTTTGCATTACTTATTTTATTTAACACTAAATCATTTCCAGTTTTAATTCAGAATTTACCAAAATAATTTTAAAATTGTGTAAAAATTATTTCAAATTGCCCAAAAATCTTTTAAAATTGTGCAAAAATTATTTAAAATTGTTCAAAAACATTTTAAAATTGTCTAAAAATGTTTTTTAAATTGTACAAACAGTTTTTAAATTATCCAAAAATATTTTAAAATTTGTCTAAAAATTCATTAAAATTTTTGAAAAATGTTTCAAAAATGCTCTTTGACTAATGCAAAATTATTTATTTGTTTTAATAAAAAGTATTTGTATATCAATGCATAAATGTTGCTTCTTTAAACTTATTTTTCTGCATTGTTATGAATTAAATTTTCATCAAAGCTTAAATATTACAAAGTATATGAACATTTTCCACTCATGCAGCAGAATACCTAATCATTGTATTATCATTGCTTCCTTAGAGTAAAGTATGAGTTATGCTAGTAGTTCTATTTAAATACTTCCATCCTATGACACGCTAATGTTAAATTCATCGATGAAACCATTAGAAAAGAAGTGATGCCTTTGCCATAGGAGTGATGCTTTTATTGCTTCTTTGGCAGCTTCATTTTTGCTGGGTCTTAGTTAAATCACCACTTTTAAGGAAAATGCAGATGAAATTGACTTATAAAATGTGTGTGTTTTCATACACACATAGTTCATATATGAATTTAATTAATCTAATTTTTGACGGTCTCAAGTAGACAAATATAAATTGAACCTTCTAATTCTGATACAACTGCACTTAAAATAGAATTTAAGGTAAAATACAGAAAATACCATATGAAAGAAATTATATTTGAATTAAAAACCGGTCTACTTATTTTAACTTTAAATAAATTGGTTTTTGTTATGTATTGTTATTTAAACAACTAACAAATCACTAAAAACAAATGATTAATTATGTTGAAAATAAATGTAAAAATTTTACCTACCAATTTCTTAAAAAATAACAAATATATTCATTTATTTTAAATTATTTCCGTTTTATTTATTTGTTAGTTTTTTTATCTACAAAATGTATCCCAGCAAAACTTTGGTAATGGGTGCGATATTCTCATGCGTTACCTTGTAATGATAGCTCGTTACCATTTTCATTATTTGCAAGCATAAAGTAATAAGTTACTCATTATTGATTACGTAATATATGATTTATAAATGTAAAGTAATAATTTAAATATTTTTGAAAATCTATTTTTAGATACATTACTTTGTGTTTTTTTGTAAGCAAAAGGGTAATGTATGTTTGTTTTGACAACACTAGCGAAAAAACGAAACGCAACAATAGATTTAAGTTTAAAGTATTCAAATAATGTATGCGTCGATAGATCAGTGAGTAGAGTTCTTGGCTAGCAACCAGATTTCCCTGGTTCGATTCCCATCTTGACCACATTATTTTTAATTAATTTTTTTTAATAAAAATTCCTCTTTTTTAAAAAACAATTTTTAGACACATTACTTTTTCCATTCTCGTAACCCCCCTTACATTAATACCTCTAAAGTAATGGCTATATACATTACTTTAAAGGCTCATCGCCTATAAAATTCATGAATGAAGTAAGGTGTAAAGTAATCCATCGGCCCCTATGGCTATACATTACTTTACCCATTATTTGGTAATGTGTAGTTTTGCTGGGATACTCACACAGTCTATAGACACATTTTGTGTAAATGACGTGAGTGTTTATGAAGTTCTTGTAATTTATATTGAAATAATTTTTTATAAAAAAAATTAGAATTCCTTTTTTTTTTAACAGACAGCAAACAATATTTAAATTTGTTATAACTGTAACGGAAACAAATAGACCACAAATCTCCGTTTTAAGGGTAAATTTTTTTTTAAATATCAAGCAAATGGAAAAAAATGAAACTGAAAAAATCGGTAAATGATTGAAATGAAAAATTTTTTATTTAACTACAAACAGTAAACTACATAAGCTCCTGAATGTGTGTGTTCAATATTGTACTTACAAATTTTGGGAAAAATTTGATTAGAATAAGGACAATTCCAAAAAAAAAAAAAAACTGTCAATTATAGAGATCATTGTGGGGCCTCAAAAATTCAACATAGATACACCCAAATCAAACGAATTTTATACCCTACACCACTACGTGGTTAGGGTGTCATATGTTTTTGCTCAGAATCCATGTGTCTATGTAATGATACTACAGGTGCGCAGAGAATTAAACTATAAGTGGCGCGTCCAAATAATAAGGTCACTTATATTTTGTTCTGTTTATGCAAAAGTACAAGGAGTATAGAATAGTATTGTGAAATAAAATAATTTTTGCTCAAATGTAATTTATAAATAAGAAGTGTTTATAATTATTCGAACCTATCGGTAAACCGGTAAGGGTAAATAAGAAGTGTTTCTTATTATTCGAAACTATCAGTTAACCGGTTACGGCATTATTCGAAAAATGACGAAAATTTATTTATCGGCTATTTGGGTCGATTAATCGGAAAAATTGGCGATTAACCATTAAATGCAGACAAAATTTATTTATTTTCTAAATAAGAACACAATGAGCTGCTTTTTATAGATGCATTGGTTTATAAAGTTTGTTTATGATATTCGTAGCATACTTAGACTTTTTAAGAAATTATGCCTTAGAATCTTGATGGCTTTTGGGAGGAAAATGAGGACTATTTAAAAAGAAAATATTGTCAGGCATATTCAGTGGAAGTAAGCCCTTAAACCTAAAGCAGATAAACGCAGTGTCAATAGCATTTTACCGATGTTCGATATTTTGTCGATAAATCTGGTATTTTTTTTACGTGTCACTGTCGAAAAAGTTAAAAATTCTTAAATAAACAATAGCTGCATTCACAAAGGCGACGCAAGAAAATTTGCACAGATTTACAAAAATCAATAAAAATTTTGAACACACATATTCCTAAGGAGGACCCTTCTTACCTAGTAAATTGTTCAAATAAGAGAATCCTTAAATATTTTCACGAAACAACATTTTTCTACAAAAGTTCTTAAACTTTGAATTTTTTTTTTCGTTTTTATATTTATTATTTTTTTGTATTTTTTTAACGAAAATATGTTGAAGAAAATAAAATTTTTAAATTGAAAGCAATTTTTTATTATTATTTTAGAACATACATTAAGTAACGTCATAGTGTTGGCTAGGAAAATTCCTAGCCACGTTTTTGATTCCTAAGGGGCAAAATAAATGTTGTAATTGATTTTTTGTTCAAGCTCTGACTATTTAAAATAAATAAATATATTCTCATATACTCAGACGGGATTTTTTAAAAATTGTTAATTGAAGAGGAATTTTTAAACATCCATATGGGAGAGACGAAAACGCTTGCACAAACCCAAAAGAAATTGGGACCTGTCCCGTGATAGGTGAAAACTGCACCAGTTCCCAAAATATATAGCATGAGATATGTAAAGTCATGACACGTTCTTTAAGACCAGTCCTGTGAAATGTCACATAGGGCAATTGACCCCTTCCTAGAGCAAGCCCATGTTAACCCTTTCGCTACAAGTTTTTACTGGGTTGCTTAAAAAATCCAATTTTTTGGAGTTTTACTATTATTGGCCCTGGGAACAACAATCAATACTCAATTTTTAAAAATTTTTATCCTAAATGTGTTTTTTGGAATGTATCCATATGGATACAAATTTTGTGTATGGTAAAGAAAAATGCTAGTACAATATGTTTTTTTATAATTGAGATTTTATTTATTTTAGTAGTTTTAACATATAAAATTAAATTTTTTTCAATAAAAGCAAACATTGTATATACTTACATGCACAAACTAAAAATTATAAATCTAAAATTCATATAATTACAATAAATTTAGACAAAAATAACACATAAATCTATATTTAATACATAAAATACATATAATCTGAAAAATAAAATATCTTACCAACAATTTATTCATTTGATATATAATGGAATTCCTTGAAGCAATTTCTCGATCCATTGGGAATGCACAGGAAAACATTGCACTTTGAACACTTGTATCTAGTTTGTCCTTTACATCCTTTGACTTTGCATCTACCTTTATCCGTCGTGTGTTCTGGCCAATGCTGATTCCCGTCATATCGAACAGAAATTGAAGGTGTAGATTTACGTTTCTTATCGGAGGTCGTTGGACTGATTGGAATATCCTCATTTTGCCATAATGTTGGGCGTCCACGCTTACGAGAACATGCCTGTTGATTAGACCGAGCTAAAAGACCATGCGCAATATCGTTACGAAAGCTCAGTAAGTCCATATAATTATTTTTCAAATTATTGTTTTCATGATCCATTCTATACTCTAACCACGAGTTACATACAACTAAATCGATGAAATGGTCAAAAATCTTAAGAGTCCACTTTCCAGATCTAATCGAAATTCTATATAAAGAAAGGAGACAATCCATTTTGTGTACTCCTCCCATATTGATGTTGTACTCTGATACAATGCATGGTTGTGTTATTTCAAAACTTTTCTTTTTTTCAGCACAAAATCGTGACACTTCGTTGACGGGCTCATGGCCATGGATTGATGACACGAGTTGCACAATTCCCCCATCAAGCCATCTAAGAAGAAAAATATTGTCTGCTCTTTCTATACGGAAGTCAAAAGTTCCACGGCCTTCTTTTTTCAAATCCTTTTCAGACTTAAAATCAATTTTGCCGAATCTATTCCCTCTTATAGTACCTGTAGCCCAAATTCCTTTTGGCGTAAATATAATACTAAATTAAGAGTTGTAAAATAATTATCAAAATATATTATATGATTTTTTTCCTCAGGAACAGTTTTTACAAGATGAATCACAATATCAGAGCAAAATCCTAGTTTTGAGCCAGTTAATATTGTTCCTTTTCCCTGATATATCTCAAAATCATAAACTATGCCTTTGGAGCTACAAAGGCAAAATATCTTCATTCCCCATTTGATGGGTTTTTTAGGCATGTACTGTCTCAGAGTGGTTCTTCCTTTAAAAGGAACCATCATCTCATCAACACAGAGATTTTCATCTTTTGGAATAGTGTACGAGTTTTTTGTAAACATATTTATTATAGGGCGAATTTTATAAAGCTTATCGCTTCGTGATTGGTCTATTGTGAACTTTAAATTATTTCGCAAAGAATGGAATCTATTCCTGGTCATATTTTCTGGGAATGATGGTATTACGGTGCCCATTGTCCAATACATTTCCAAACGCGGGTAGCCAATGGTACCAATCAATATTTCTAGAGCTAGAAATTTTAAAAGTTCTTCTTTAGTTAAACTGAGAGATTTCCCATATTTAGTCATTGATGCCTGGTTTGTTGAAGATACAAGTTGTTGAAGAAAGTCTTCTGTAAAGTACTCCAAAAAATACTCGACAGGCAATTTTATATTTTTCTTTGGGTACGTATCAGAAAAAGAAGTCTCTGGATTAGTCCAAGAAGCTTTTTTCCAACGAAATTGGTAAGCCTTTTTAAGTGGAACTTGTGGTGATTGAAAAATTGTGGGACTCTCTTGAACGGTTCCATCAACTGCAAGACTTTCTTCGATCTCAATAACCCTATCACCTATATCATTATTATTATCAACATTAATTTCTTGAATGTTGATCTCATATGGACCTTCTCTAGAAAGTTCTTCTAATAAAAAGCTGTTATTATTATCAAAAGCATCATATAAGTTGTTTATAACTTCAGATTCTTCCGACTCTTCCAAGTCAGAAATATCGGAATCAGAAAAACTGGTTAAAATTTTTTCAATTTCAGAATCCTTAATTTTTCTTGCCATTTTTCTAAATGAATTTAAATGGTATCAGAGCTAAAAAAAAGAACGTCTGCATCAAAGCAGCATCAAACGCAAAATGGATTTTATTTGTATTGTGTGTATAATGTTTACAACCACAACTTACGTTTGTATCCATATGGATACATGCAATGTTTAAAAAACCCGCAGACCCTTTTTTTGTTATAAAACAAAAAACTTTAAATGCAAAATATTAAAATAAACATTTCTCTTTATGATTGATCAGTTTTTGAAAAAAAAATGGTCCTATATACATGTAATATGTAAAATAAGAAAACCTTTTTTTACAAAAAAAAAAAAAAAAAAAAAAAGGTTTTTTTAAAATTGCTATATTTTTCTCAGTTTTGTAAAAATCTAAAAATTTTTTTATGAAAATTATTCGGAAGACCTTAAAAAACAATTATAAGTCGATATCTAAATCGATTCATTGATTTAGAGATTGCTAGATGACTCCAAAGTTGAGTGTATCCATATGGATACAATGTAGCGAAAGGGTTAAAGTGACAGGTCCCTTGACTGCTCCCTCTCAATATAAACCGCTCCTTTTCCCACAGAACTGTTTCTTAAGGTACTGCTTTTTGAAACTTTAAATGCAGGATTCACAACAGATGGCGTATCTTTTACACGTGGTTTGTGTCTTTGATAATGTATATGGCATTTTGGAGAAGCATCTGTCTTTATTCTCACTTAATCATGGAACGAAATAGTGTCAACAACTAAGTTTTTTTGCTTCGAAAATGTCGAATTTTGTGCAAACAAAACATAGTTTGCGGAAGTTTTCCTTTACTTCTTTAATTTGAAAAAAGTCCAGCCGAAGCAGGTCGTTTGCTGAATATATTCTATCGATTTCAATTTTGACATGAAGCACAAAGACCGCCCGCTCAAATAAAATAGTTCGAAGATGATGATTTGTAGGCATTACTCGAAGATAATTTTTGTCAAACTCAAGACAATTGGCAAAATCATTGGGAGTCACTCCAGCAACAATTTTAAAATTTTTGTAAGCATCAGGATTCATCTAAAACCAAAGAAAATTGGGTACTAAACGAGTTATAGCAGAGAGATGTTGAAAGACGAAATGCTGCTTAAACACCATAAAAATGAGTAATTTTTGCATCAAATCATTACTGGCGGTGAAAATAGATCCATTACGAAACGGAAGAAATTGTATGTAAGGCCCGGCCAACCAGCCAAATCATCGCCAAAGCCGAATATCCATGGCGCCAGGTTAATTCCCTGTACTTGGTAGGACCAGAAGGGTTCCATCTATTATAAGCTGCTGAAATTGGGCCAGACGGTCACCGGGGACCTGTACCGAACACAATTGATTGACCGAAAAATGTCCGGAATATGCGACCAGGTATGAAGCCATGGTATTCCATCATGATAACACTCGACCACATAATACATGGCTGGTTAAAACCTATTTAGAAAATAGGGATTGAGAAGTTTTGCCTCACACGCCCACAGTCGAGTCCTTCCTGCCCGACTACCATTTGTTTCAATCTATGCAGAGCACTCTGACTTGAATACGTTTCACTTTAGAACGGGGTACCTGCAATTCGCTTGATACGTTCTTGGCCTCTAAAATGAGGAGCTCTTTTGGCGTGGAATCCATATGTTTCCAGAAAGATTGGAATAGGTCATACCTAACGATGACCAGCACTTTGAATAAATTTCAATTGTACCAAGGTTTCAAAATAAACTCCCAAAATTTGCAAAAAAAAATAAATGAAAATCCCGCATTTTTAAATTATAAACCCAATATGTGTTTCCTTGCGTATGTGATAATTATTTAATAAGGAACTTTTCGAACCATTTTCATCTGTGGTCCGACAATTCCGAGCTTTAGCACAGGAAACATTGTTTCTACGTCAACAACGTAACGGGCCTTTTCCGATAGTATAAAGATATTTCGATGAAATTAGGTATATAAACTTGTAAAAGCCCGTAGACAAACTCTTAAGCATTTTGTTAGAATCGGTCCACATTTAGAGCTATTTCCCATAAAAGGTCCTTTTATTGACTACTGTCAAATTTTGAGCAAGTTCCGTAATTTACTTTGCGTATAACAGCTGTTCAAAACATACAACCTCGTGGATTTTTTTAAAAATGGAAAAAAGTGAATTTCGATTGCTCATTAAAAATTATTTTTTGTGAAAAAAAAAACCGTCAATCAAACCAAGGAAAAGCTTGATAAATACTATGGGCACTCTGCACCATCGATTTCAATGGTAAAAAAGTGGTTTACTGACTTTCGTTGCGGTCGCACAAGTACAAATGACGCTGAACGTTCTGGACGGCCAATTAAGGTCAATACACCCGAAAATGTCAAAAAAAATCCACGATATGTTGTTGGCCGATCGAAGAGTAAAAGTGCGTGAGATTGTTGATGCCATAGGCATTTCATATGGCAGTGTGGATTCGATTTTAAATGATCAGTTGGATTTAAGGAAGCTGTCTGCAAGATGGGTGCCCCGTTTGCACACTTTTGTAGTCCCAATGGCAAATTTCTATGAATTGGGCTACGAAATGGTACCTCATCCGCCATATTCTAAGGATTTAGCCTCCAGTGACTATTTCCTATTTCCAAACCTAAAGAAATGGCTCGGTGGAAAGAGATTTAGCTCCAACGATAAAATTATTGATCAAACAAATGCCTATTTTATGGACCTCCAAAAATCCTACACTCACCAAAAAAAGTCTGTAATGGCAACTGAACATTTTGCTGTTATTACGGGAAATTCTGCTAATTTGAGCCCAGCGGTATTTTTTGCTAATCTTAGCAACACATGTCTGCTGACGTGTAGTACAATGAAATTAGTAGAAAAATTAGTAGCCGCTACTAAATTTTAGTAGACTTTTTGTAAAGTGGAATTTAAAATCTTTTTGCCAAAATCAGCAAAAAAAATTACTAAATATTATTAATATTAGTACAAAGTTTTAAATTTATTTTTTTTTATCGAGCATAAAAAATTTTGATTATATTTTTTAAAAAATTATTTTATACAAAATGAAAAAAAAAATCAATAAAATTTGTTAAAACATAAACGAATTTATCATTTTGTTTTAATTTGGTAATTTCTGTTTTGAAAAATATATTTTGGTCAATTTTTTTTTTTTACTTTTAAGGTTAAATTTTAATTATTTTTAGGGCGGATTTTTAGAACTAAAAAACCTTTTTAGTGCTATTTTAAATGGATGTCCTCTTTTTAGACATGAGTCGGTATCTTCGCTTCCGATCCCTTTTTTAATATATGTAACATTTTAAGGAAATTTAAGTTTGTAGGTGTAAGTTTTAATTAGAAATAACATTTCCTTTAATATTCACTTTTTTAAAATAAGTAATATTTTTTGCTAATTTTAGCAAATCGGTTTTCAAAAATTTGTAAAATGATTTCTGAAATTAGCAACAAAAATTTGTAAATATTCTGTAAAAATTCTGTAATTTATAAAATGTGAATAGCAAAAAGATTTGCTAAATAATAATTTTTTACTAAAAAGCAGTACAAAAATAGTAGAGTGCGATTGAAAACCGTTTACAAATTATTCTACTAACTTTTTTTTCTGAGTGTATATATTTGGAAGGGATACAAAAATTGGAGAAACGTTGGACTAAGTGTTGTGAGCTAAAAGGAGATTATGTTGAAAAATATTTTGTTTTTTTTTACTGTGTTTCATTCAAAAAGCCACGGATTTATTGACCCACCCTCGTATTAAGCCATAACATATTTTTAACTGGACAAGGGATTAGAAAAATAAGTTTTCATACATTAACTCGAAAAGGCGATTTAATTAGACTTCTTGACCTGAAATACTTTAACAGAGTTTTAGAAGAAGTCTGTATTAAATCCTTGTAGACTAGAGAAATCGATAAAAACGAACTATTAAATTTAAATCAATTCAGATTACACAAAAACATAATAAGGAAATTGCTTAATTTATTATCTTGTACCAACATCGTAAATTTTGGACTTTACAAATATTATGTGTATGTACTTTTGTTCAATAAAAAAAAAAACTAAAATTTTAAATACCAATTATGTGCACAAATATTTGTTTTTGCAATAGATTAAACATACGTCCAACATTTTTGGCAATCAATAAATTTTAAAAAGCAATGCGAAAAAAATGGTACATGATCATTTATGTCGAATACTAAAAATGTACATAAATCTCGTAAAACATATATGAATATTACAATATTACTACTAACTATTCTTTATTTCTTTTTTTTCGTGTATGTATATTGTAAATTAGTAGCATAAATTTAATGTTTAATATGCGTTTTAATAGTTTTTTTTTTTTTTTTGTTTGTTTACCAGTAACTAAGACACGGGTCAATTTATTAATGTTTATTGTAAAACATTAAAAACATTAGCAGTGTAATTGTTTATTGAATATAATAATGAAAAGAAATTATTTAATAATAAAATAAATTTTTAGATGATTATGTACTTAAATATTATTAGGTAATATTAGTAGCAGCTATTCTTTAAGCGGCTTGAACGCTTTTTCAACAGATATTAAAAGTTAATTACACCAGCCCCTTAAAAATAACCGCCACCTTAATAAACACATTCTACTCATACTAGAGAAGGAGTTATTAAATATTATATCGAACCAAATAAACAAACATTAAAATTGGTAATAAAAAAATATTAAGATTAAAACAAAAAACCAACATGAACTAATGTTTAACTGTGTTTGTATTAAAGAAAAAAAAAAAATATTCAAAAATCCATAAAAACTTAAGAAATATTAAAATTTGATATGAAATATTTAATCATATTAAAAAAATTATGTAAATTGTCATAAATAGTCATAAATTGTATATTAAATATTTAGATTTATTTTTTAATTAAGAGCAGATAACCCAACGACTTTGTAAATATGTTAATTAAAATATTATTCAATTAATGCGAGTAGTACAAGTAGTAACCATAAACAATTAATATTTAACTACATATAATTTCGTATTTCTATATTACTGTTGTATATTTTCATTTTTATTTTTTTTTTTTTTTGTTTGCAACATTATTTTATGCTAATTTATGAGCTTAATTTAGATTATCTTCTAACAAAATCTTTTAGTAATTATTTATCCAAGTTTTTTTTTATAATTAATTATCAAGTATTTCGAATATAAACATTTGATTTTTATGCAAAACAAAAATATAAAAACACTTTTCAATCTTGTAACACATGACAATTAAAACAGTTGTTTTATGTTGATATTGATAAGAATTAAATTAAATATATTTTAAATGTAAAATTCAAATAAATGTAATACAAATAGTAAACAATTGTTAACCCATGACGAGGAAGTTGATCAAAATTGAATATTTGATTATAAAAAAATTTAAATCTTACAAATTTTATCTATAAACCCAAGTAAAACCTTAATACCTTAGATACATTTCCTTGGGGATATTGTACCTGTCCAATCAAGTCAATTCTATAAAAAGGCCAATGTCCGAAAAACTAAGCAAAACGCGGCAAAATTAATGTATTCCATAAATAGGTATGGACCAGTTTCCCGAAAGGTCCCAAGTCACTACTAAAAAAAAAACTATAATTTTACAAATTGTTTTCTTAAATTTTGTTTACAATATTTTAGCACAAGAACTTATTAATCACTCGAAGCTAAAGGATTTTAGACCTATCAACCTATCGTCTTTTGTTTTTGAAAACACTCGAGCGGCTGATAATCTTAAACTGCCGAGAATAGGCGGTGTTGAGCTTATTTTATCAGATGAAGCCAAGTATGTAGGAACCTTCCTTGATAGTAAATTATCATGGAAGAAGAATACTCAGGGAAGGCTGAAGAGGGTATAGTTGATACGTGCAAGAATTGGTGACTACGACTGGGGATGGTATACAGGATTGACAAATCCATTATTACCTATGGTTGCACAGTCTGGTGGGAGGCAATGATAAATAGTAGTTATAGGAATTGTCATAACTGGTGTCATCGGCAGCACACCTCAGGCGTCGTTAGATATAAACCTAGATTTTCTTGGAACTTGTTTAGGCTCTTTGAGTCTTTGCTGCTAAAACCTACGCGGATAGGTCACACTAAAATTTGTACGAGGTAGGAATATAATCCCTATTAGGATTTTAGACCATAGGGTAACGACTTTAGTCTTCGGAGTTACACGCACAATTGTAATTTAAGTAGGGACGAGTGGATTGGATCTGCACAGCTGTTTGAAGGGTTTTCAGTTTTCATCGATGGGTCCAAAATGGAATCTGGCACTGGGGCCACAGTTTACCTAGTAGATGGTGACATTAAAGCATCATACAGGCTCCCGGATGAATGCAGTGTCTTCCAGCTAAAGATCCTAGCGATCTGGAGATGAACAGAGTTTATAAGGGCGAACATCATAGAGGGATCTGTAGCGGCAATTTATGTGGGTAGTCAGGCAGAACTTAGGGCTTTGAAGTGCCATTCAGTACATTAACGCATAGTGATGGACTGTAAAGGGGCTCTAGGAGCGGTAATGGAATTCTACACAATCAAATTGTGTTGGGTACCTGGGCACTGTAACATATAGGGTAATGAGATACAGGATGAACTGGTCATACAGGGTTCGGATCTGACCTTATATATAGGGATTGTGGGGTAAAAACCCCGTTATATCACTGCTATAGATTGATCTCCGAAATATTCTGTGATTCTACTAACCAGTCCTGGAACAGTAGGACGGATTGCAGGGTGTTCAGGGCTATATGGCAAAAGTTGGATGCAAAAGCAACTAAAATATTAATTGAATTGAATAGGAGAAGTCTCAGGTCTTTAGTAGGGGTAATAACCGGTCACTCTGCTCTATTGGTAAATGGGAAAGAAGCACACATGAAGTTTGAAGGTTGTCCGAATTACATTTGTTAAGGAGCTAAAGACAATAGAGCACATTTTGTGCAGCTAAGGCTAAGATGGCTAAATAAAATTCCACGATGAACTCGGTTTTTGGGTTTTGTCAGGGAGATAAGCTGGCTATTCTAGGTAGCGGAATCGGGGTCACTCCGGTCTATATTTGCTCTCTGGTTTTTTGGCCGGGGGCTTTCAACTTGTTTTCTCTACCTATCTTTTCTTTATTCTTTTTTAAAATGGGTATCACAATGGATCCTATGGGTCTCCAAGTGGTAGTGTAACTTACTGTGGTACACAACCCTAAGAATCTAATCTAAGTTACCCTACATCACTACATAGTTAGGGGATAATGAATTTGCTGTTATAACACATTCGTAATTCAGATTTGCGTCTTGATTAGATTTAACAATGTCCATGTAAGCCGTATAACACATTACAACACAAAAAAAATTACGGGGTTCAGACAATAGATACATCTGTGTGTCGGCGTTTAATTTTAGTGGGGATTAATGTTTCCTCCATTTGGCCTGTTCGTGCGGCATATCAGCATACATGTTCTTTATATCTGAGGTGTAGGGTATGTTCAGCAACTTTGTAGAAAATATAAATGCAAATATTTTTGTCGAACATATTAACCCTCTAACTCCCCCACATACCGGTAATATTTGGCTCTATTCTAACAAATCTTAAAAAACACCCCTAAACAGAGGGAGGTCGGGAATGAAATGTTTTACAAAAATGTTGTCCATAAAACTTTACTATATATATATATCAGAACACAGCAAAGTCCAAAATTTAACACAAACACCAAAAATCAGTCAAATTCAAGATTGCTCATCAGATTTCTAGTCAGATTTTGGAATGACATTTTCTTGTTTGTGAACTCTTTGGCAATTCCGTTCTATAATTTTAGATCTGTTTGTTAAAATTGTATCAAGGCCCTCACTGGAATTTGGACTATTTCCCGAAATTTGGCCTAAATTATACTTGGTGTGGGGTTCATACCCTGTGGAAAAAGGACTTATCCCAGGACACGTTACGTAAGCGGTTCATTATGATAGGGACCGGCCACCGGACTGGTTTTTTATATGAAAGGTAACATAGGTCAGTTGCCCTCTGTGATATGTCACAGGACTGGTTTAAAAGAACATGTCACACAACTAACCCAATAGAACATATCTCAGACCCATCGCAAAAGTACATGTCATGACCTCTAAGCCGATCACGTGGTAGGTACTTTAGAAACCTGACCTCTTTTCACCTATCTCGTGATATTTATTTTCAGAATTGGTTCAGTTTTTACCTATCACGGGACATGACGCAACTCCCGCAGGGTTCAGAGAGCTTTAATTAAAAGTCGATTAAAAAAAACCTCTACAATAAAAAAAAAAAAAAAAATCGGTAAGAGCATTATTAAAAATTACTATAATTGAAAAAAATCTTAAAGCGGTTTAACCAAAATCGCAAAAATTACGACAAGCAATAAATATCATTAAAATGAGAACTTTTATGTTTATTTTTGACGTACATATAAAGGCTAATATGTATGCAATAAGGTGTTCTTTCAATAGTTTATAGTTGCATTCGTTATCGTTTTCACTTATCGGGACCAAAAACTTAAAAAAGTGAAAAAACGCCAAAACGAGTAAAAAAATCTCTAACAATAACCAATAATACCTGAACTTAAAAAAAACAGCATCAAGAAATATATGGTCTAACATATCCCCAAAGAAAAATGTTACGGACTTAACACCTACACTGAGAGTTGGAACTACGACCGAGTTACCAGAAGAAAATGAAATTTGTTTACCGACTGCTTTGCTAGATAAAACTTTCTTGGGCGGCCTCTCTTATTTTGTACTTAGAAAATTTTTACCTTAAGATATGCCCAATAACAGATTCGTCTGTAATATATTTTTTGTGTTACAATATTTTAAATAATATAATCGGCCTTAATCCCAACGGTAACGGACACAAACCCCATTTTCCATTATTAGTTTTTTGGAAATAAACCCAAACTGAGTGTTGGGCACCCAATTCTAATAATATAACTACAAATGTTAAAAATATTCCCAAAATAATACATCTAGAACTTAATATTAATTACTACAAATAAAGGGTTAACTTAAGTTAAAGAAAATAATATTTACAACTCATTAATTGTAACTACACTATTGTAATCCAATTCATTTATAATAAATTCAATGTTCATATCTACCTTGTGCATATTAAATTGTGGGAATAAAAAGTAGTTCTTTTAACTAAGAAATTACTAAAGTTTAAGGGTAAATTAAATTATTTATAATTTATGACAGGAAAATAAAATAAATTATCTAATCGTTAACAAAACAAATTATTTTTATGTGACTTTTTTTTTCTTGCCGAACACAAGTTAAAAAAACTCATTTAAAATAAATGAATTTTTTCACTTAAAACATTCCACAAAACAAGCATTTATCATTACAAAAATGTATGCAGAAAAGAACGATTGGGTGAGTGAATGAAAATTAGTCATAATTGAGTTAAATGTTTAAATAATATTATGAGTTGTATATTGCAACTGGCAACAACAAACAGACAACCGAAAAGTGTTCTAACAAACATTAATATAACATGAATGTCGTGTGCCATTAAAATTCTTACAAAAAAAAAAAAAAATAACAGAAAGAAAAACAACTGAAACATAAATTGTTAATGTTTTTCGAAAAAAAAAATTAAGCAAAACAAAAAATGTATTTTTGTATTAAAATTTAAAAGTATTTTTTTAAGTTTTTTATTCGCAATAAACAAAAAGACCCCCTAAAAAACATATTTTGTTAAAGTTATAAATTAAAAACACCATGAAAATGCAAATGGACTTTTGTGCAGCAAATGTTTTTTTAAATACTCAAATAAATGTAAAGACTCATATATAAACACATATTGTTTTTTTTCAGTTTTATTTGTGGGTCTACCTTTTACGATGATAAATTTATGGTTATTGATGTAAAATTCACTTTTTGGTTAAATTTAATTAAAGTTTAGGTAACCAACCACATATTCATTTATTCCTTCAGCCAAACGTTAAGTCACTCATACAAACGAGCTACAGCGATCACCAGCAACAAAACGCCACCACTACAATTATGCATCAAGAATGATGCTAATTTAATGTAAAACGTTGTCTAAAATCGCCGAATACAATTCGACACAGGAGATGTTTCTTTGAATTCGATGCTGTATTTTGATGGAGGAAGTTTATGGGAAATCCCGAATTTAAATCTGGTGGAAAATAAAATTTGTTGATTATTTTTTTGTTGGGGCAGGCATTGTGACCGCCTGAGGGAGAGGATTGGTTAAACATTTTATAAATCGTGTTTTTACGATATGGACCGGAACATGCTCGCGTGTCTTCTTAGTATACGGCAGAAATAAAAATTTCACGGAATTTCGGAAAAATTTTGCGATTAAGATCAAAGTCTTTAACGGAGTTGTTATTGCAAAAATCATCTTATTGTGCAAAGAATTATTTTTCGGATACTCGTTCTTGAATAATGTCTCTCGGGTTAGTCAGTATGCCTAAGCTGCGTCAAGCTCGGGTTCAAGTAACTACGGCCAGTTGGCATTATTCCAGCGTACCGCTAAGTTGGAGTAATAAGAGAGTGGTTTTCATTCCCAAATTTGGGAAGATCGCACATGCAGTCCTTTAGACTTTTTTTTTTTTTTTTTTTTTTTTTTTTTTTTTTTTTTATAACTTTTATTTCAAAAAAATATATAAATATGATAACATTTTTGTTAATAGCCTCAGCACCAATAATGGCATTGGAGAGGCATAAAGGCAACTAGTGTAAATTCAGTATATCATAAAATTATTTAATATTTACAAAAGTTTATAGTTATTAACATAACTTACATATTCATTATTTATATTACAAATATTTACAAGCAGCAGTGAGATTTTTTTCTTTTTCTTTAAATTTACGTAAGAAGTGTTTCCATGTCGTTTAATAAAAAGCTTTTAAGTTCTATTTTAAAACTTGAGAGGATCAAAATATTTTTCAGTGAATCAGGTAAACTGTTGAACTCATTTGGACCAGCAAAACAAATACGTTGCTTAGATAATTCAAGACGACATCTCGTTGTGGTCAAATGTTGACTCTGCCTTGTTTGGCGATGCGTAACTAATTCATTCCGCTGAAACTGTAACGATGAATTTCCTAACCCTCGGATTGCTTTAAAAACAAATTTTAATATTTGCAGCTTGTATAAGCCTCTTATAAGTAGAATAGTAATAGCAAAATTTCTAAAAAGATCCAAGGAATGAAAGGTAATTGGCAAGTTAAATACTAACTTTAGCGCTTTATTTTGTGCCGACTGGAGACTTTTTAAGGAAGCATTATTTTTATATCCATAAACTAATGGAAGATATGTCAAATGACTGTGAACCAAGCTTTGGTATATAAGCATCTTTTTATGACAATTAAATTTATTTTTAAATTTATATAAAACACCGACAGTCGAGGATATTTTGGATTTTGTTGCATCAATATGATCATTCCATTGCAAATTTGAAGAAAACTGCATACCTAAATACTTTACAGAACTAGACTCCGTTATCGGAATGCCATCGATATGAACTGTCATAACTGGGTCGTTGTTTAATAAGTAAGGTTTAAATCTAATAAAATTAGTTTTACTTGCATTTAACATTAGCTTATTGATTCTAACATATTCAGCCAATAATTGACGAATCATACTCAATTTGCGTTTGCAACACTCGTGAATACTTATAACGATAAAGCAGACAGATATCGTCTGCAAACATAAACAGCTTCCCGTTAAAAGAAATATTTTTTACGTCGTTTACGAATATTTTAAATAAAAGTGGACCAAGTACGCTACCTTGAGGTACTCCACATTTAACCGGCAGCAACGAACTTTTAGCCTCTCCAATCTGAACAAATTGTTTACGATCTTTCAAGTAGTCGTTTATTAATTCAATAGCGTTATTCGACACACCAATTGTAATTAGTTTTTTACTCAATATATTATGATCAATTAAGTCGAAAGCTTTTGATAAATCGAAAAATACAGCAGCAACACCACCAAAACCTTCATCAAATCCCCCACAAATGTAGTCCACAACGTTCACAATGGCATCCTCCGTTCCGGAACCCTTGCGAAATCCAAATTGATGTTCAAACAAAATTTTGTTATTATGTAAGTAATCTGATAACTGATTAAATACAATTTTCTCGAGCACCTTATCAATGACTGACAAAATAGAGACTGGGCGAAACATGTCAATTTTATTGGAACCAACACCTTTAGGTATAGGAACGATCTTATGAACTTTTAAATCGTTGGGATATTTACCGTTATCCAACATACTACCGAATAATGCAGATATTATTTCTGAAACTTTCCCTCTTCTACATAAAAGCATTTTTGGAGAAATATAATCGCTACCCGAACTTTTGTTGGTTGATAAGGAACTTAAAATATTCTCAACATATTCTCCGTTTATTCTCTGAAGATCAAATCTTGTTCTAAGTGGCCTCAACGTTCTTAGATTATTGATATTATCTCCTGGATAATATGGAATATTGCTACGTATATTTTCAACAGTATCAACAAAATATTTATTAAAATTCATTGCCTTATCAATATCGGTTGTTAAAAGGGTACCATCCTGTAAAAAAATATCTTGTGGGGCTTGTTGATTTCTTCCAAGTTCATTATTTAAAAACCTCCATGTTTTCTTAATATCACCATTTGTTCTTAATAAATTATTCAAATAGTATTCATTCATTAATTTTTTATTACTTATTTTGATGATTTTACTGATTCTTTTTAGCTGTTCAGATATAAATTTATCGCTTTTGTTTTTCCTTCTAGCTTGCAACAATTTTTCTTTCATTTCTAATAACGAAAACAGGTTTTTGGTTATCCATGGTGTCAATTTTTTACGAATATTTGTTGTAACATTTACCGTTGATGAACATTGCGAAGCAGCTGAACTGAATACCTTTATAATTTCTTTACACATTTGAGAAGGATTATTGCTAATAGCATTTAGGTTTAAATTTCTGTCAAGTAAAACTCCAAACTTATCGTAATCAAATTTATGCCAAGTTTTTGTAACAGTATCACTACGATTAGTGACAAGTTTTAATTCACAACTTAAAATATTGTGATCAGTAAGTTTATTTTCAATTGAATATACAGAAATGCTTGGAATCAAATTACCAAAAATACAATCAATAGAAGTACCACTCTGCGGCCTAGTAATCAAATTATGGCAAGAAAACAATCCATATTCAGGAAATAGATTTTGTATAAGCTTGCTACTACTGTGTTCTGACAACAAATCCACATTAAAATCTCCCAAAATTAAACAAGAATCGCTTATAGTAGTCTGAAGCATATTCTCCAACTTATCATAAAATTTTTCAAAATTACATTTCTGTGATCTGTATAGGGTTGTCACACGCAATGGTTTGGTATTGAAGATTACAGCAGGCATTTCAATCGTTATCAGATTTAGAAATTCATCACTTGAGTTTAAAACAAGTCTATAACTTAAGTTACAAGCCAAATAAAACGAAGTTCCACCATAACCATCTCCTCTACAAGAGTGTAGAGCACAATACCCGGGGATTGAATACAAATTAACGCAATTTTTACTGAACCATGTTTCCTGAATAGCAATAATGTCAGGCAGTTTATGAAACTTACTTAAAATCAGTTTGAATTTATTGAACTTGTTAATAGACGGAATACTTCTTACGTTTACAGAAATTATGTTAAAAAAATTGTAATTTTTCTTTGATATAGTATCATTGAATGATTTTAAATTAAAAAAATAATTTTAATTAATCATAAAAATAGAAAAAATAAAAGAAAATATTAATCAATGATAAAAAATATACTTAATTTGAAGACAAATATTCATTATTTTCTTCCTCATCCTCTACTGAATTGGCAGCCTCATCCTCTTCAACAAAAGTACGGCCTCTCCTAGATGTCGATGTACCTCCTTGCGATGACCTCATAAGAATTTTGTCAATATCATCCATTGAGCGAATAAAAACCAATCGAGATTTTTCATCTTTTTTCACAAAAACTTTATAACCTTTTGCAAATACGAACTTGTATCCAACAGCTTTAACGGATTTAGCATAATTCAGGAGATTCATTGATTCTTTGCATAAAAAATCATTAATAAAAACATTTTTAAACTCCTTATTATGTTTAAGATTAGATTTCTTAGCCATAAACATATCTTTGTAATTTTTCTTAGAAAATTTAACTACAATTGACTTCTTGTTTGTTCCATCCTTGTTATTTGATCTTTTGTTATTTAAAAAATATGCTTCTTCTACCTGATCAGCTACAACACTTGCCCCAATTTTCTCAGCAATATCAAAAACAACTTCAATAGCATTTTTTTCATCATTTGCAACTTCAACTCCGTTTATAATGCAATCTTTTCTAACTCTTTCATCGTTTAAGAATTTTAAAGAAGATTTCAACGAATTAACTTCTTCCCGTAACGAATAATTTTCTATCAATCATTTTTTTGTTACTGGCAACTCCTTTCAATATGCTGTCATATTGAGATGACATAAATTGAATTGTTTTGGTTATTTCATCCAGCTGATCTAAATGTTTTAACTTTGCTTTTATCTCCAACAAGTCATTTGATACTGATGTTGTTTCACTACTACCATCACAAAAATGACAGTTATATTGAAGAGAAGTATTTTTTATAAGTTTTTCATATTGCTTCTTATCAAGCTTCGTACAAACGGAGTGTAGAGTTTTTTCACAAACATCGCATTGAATTGCATCTTCATCATCTAAGACTTGCAATTGGCACTGACCACAAATTAATTTCTTTTTATTTAAACTTTTACGTAGTTTTGCAGGCATACTTCAATTTCCACACAAACTTAGATTTCTTTTATATACTTTTAAAGTGTTTTCAATTTAAACAAATCAAGATTTTCCAGCAAAACTAAATTTTAAAGTTTTATAAAAAATGCACTCAGGTTTTTGACGTCTTTATACACCGGCGTTGCCACAGTTCAGTCGATTTCTATCGAAAACACTGGAAATGATGACATGCATGAAACCATTGAGCCCAAGCTATTGTCTGCACGACAAAATGCATATGGAGAAGTGAACGAGCACTAACGCCATTACAGCCTTTTTGGACATAGAATATGCTTTTAATATCATTGAGCCGGACTATAAAATTGCTGAGCAATCGGTGTACCACAACTGATTTGGATGGTACTCGTATCACCCGATTCTTGAAAGAAGGGACGCCTCAAGGAAATGTCCTATCTGCACTTCTGTAAAATCTTTCACTCAATTCTATACTTCTCTTCATGGCAGAGAGCGGCAGGGATGTAGTTATCTAAGAATAAAAGTTTCCTTCCAACTTGAGGGATATTATACAGGTTTTTCACACACAACATCCAAGAAAGAGCAAAAAGGGCCACGATGGTTTCGTACTTCTGTAGAAAAACCATAGGGTGTTACTCTAGGCTGGATCTCAGAATGAATCGGTGTATATTCACTGCTAAAGTTTGCCATATTCATTTGAATATAGTAATTTTTAAGTGACCGCCAATGATTAAGGTAACCTTTTCAATATTTGCAGAAGGTGCAGAGAATGGCTTTTGTGAGCATTACTTGGATATTCTGGGGAAGGAGGTAGCGGCTATAAGGCTGCGGTTAATGTCGCAAATAATGTCGATATTATTTCTGGCTAAAGTGTGATATAGCAGAATTGTGATTTTTCAGCCGAATGTGGATAATATGTCTTTTTGCCGTCCATGTACCGAAGAGATGAAGAAGCGTGTTATCGAATTTTATACCGACGGATCAAACCATGGCAACCGAAGTGATTTTGGAATCTATTTCGGTGAGATTGGGTTGGAGCAGGTGCGGAGATTGCCAGATCCCTGCATCGTTTATGGTGGGACGCCGCCTGGCTTGAGCATAGTGTTCTGTCTACGACAAGCGTAAACATCTACTCAGATATTCAAGCTGCGGTCAACTCCGCGTCTGACTATGGTTACTGACGTATATCGAGAAGCACTTTGATATTCGACTCTCGAGGCATAGACACCAGAGAACTGCAAAATCAACTTTTTTCTTGATTTAATCATACACAAAAATTCTTGTTCACATTTAATAATTCAACAAAATTCACTGTAGAATATAATCAGCATCATGTTACTGAACGCGTAATTGGAATCAGTGTGAATCATCTGTCGTTTATGTTTTATGCAAATGTAATCACTCAACAAAAAGTCGGCGTTGAATATATCAGAAAAAACAACAAACAACGCGTATGAGTTTATTCATAATTAAAACAAAATAGAAACACATTTTATAAGGGGGTGGTTTTGTAGAAAAACATTTTATAAATGTTATATGTATATTAGGGTGGGTCTAAAATCCGCTTTTTTAGAATTTTTATTAGTAATAAAAATATTCTTATTTGTGAAATATAAATATTTTTTTGGAAAAAAAATTAAGGTCGATATCTCAGGCTTGGCATTTTTTTTTAATTTAGGTCGACATCTCAGGCTCGCCCAATCCGGAAAAGTTTAAATATTCTCTAAATTTTTTTTCATCTATTTTGATTGGAAAATTAGACAATATTTAACTTTAACCGGATTGGGCGAGCCTGAGATGTCGACCTAATTAAAAAAAAAATGTTCACAAAGAACAATATTTTTGGTATTCCTAATAAAAATTCTAAAAAAACGTATTTCAGACCCACGCTTATATACATATAACATTTATGAAATGTTTTTCTACAAAACCACCCCCTTTTTATAGATAAGAAACTATTTTGTTTTAATTATGATTACACTCATACACGTTGTTTCTTGTTTTTTCTGATTTATTCTACATCAAAATAATTATTGTTGGCTCGAATGAATAGAATAAAATCAATGGTTCAACAACGACCGATGATTATAAACCAGTGACAAAACAATTTGCACATCGTTTGATTGATTTAAAATCATCAACAAATATGTGTGTTGGAGTATATTCAGCGTTTGAACGCAAACACAATTTATTCTTGTGTTGATTGCGTATGAACGTTTTGCAATCAGCAAATGCAGTTCTCTGATACTCACATACCGAGCAACTGTAAAGCTAATGAGCATGCAAGGCTTGTACCACCTTACATGCTATTGCCCTGGTAACTTGTTAGTTGGGCAACCAGTTCCGAGAAAGCGACTAATCTCAAGTCGGCTTTCGTATATCTTTGCATCACGGCATTTTATCACTATCTAGGGGGTGATTTTTGATATGGTATAGGTAATAAGGGGCCACTGCCTTATGGGGAGGCACGCAAAGAGGTTAAAGGAAGCTTCATATAAATTCAGTAGGAGTTGCTTGGACGAGGAAGAGGAAGAAAAATTTTAATATTTTCTATGCTTGTATTAGGCGCGCGGGCGGTGTATTATGTTTTCAGTACGATCAGCGTACTTTCATGACCTCAGTGATTACTCGGGTGCTGATATCTCAAACTTCTTAAGCTTCATACGGAGCTGCAACTGGTATACCATGGAATCTGATTAAGAGTGCTCCATCTGACTAGTGGCATCACAATGAACCTCAGAACCTAAGTTTTCTGGTTCACATGATGCCGGCAGCCACTCCCACCTAACGTAAACCAAGGGCAATTAGCACAAATTTTCGAAAGCAAATTCTGAGAGCGTTTTTACATAAATAGAAAAGTTGACACCACTATTTTTTTTACTAAATTAAACACTTTCAATAACACTAGATGCTATAAAAAATACTAACAACACACACAATATGATGTTGTTGCACGTGTTTCATATTGTTACTCGATTGTTTAGTGTCTACAATGAATAATTTTAAAGAAATCATTGTTTCAACAAATAATAATAATAAGAATAGACTATAGCAGCACATACATTTGTGCGGCATTAACTGTGGTGAGTTGTTAAAATTCATACCAAAAAATCGTGTTTAGCTATTGGGGGTGTTGAGTAAATTTGGTCAGTAATTTAACTTAAAGAGGTTAAAAGTTTACGTTATGATTTAAAAAATATTAGTAATCAAATACGCTCAAAATGTATGCAATACATTCATCAATATTTCGACTATAGACAATCATAATGGGGATACGTACTACATACACCCATGTATGTTATGAATGTTAGTCATATTAAATAATATAGAATGACATTAACAAATTGGTTTTTAAAAATAATTGTTTATCAAAAACAATTTGAATTGAAATATTTACAATTATGAAAACCAATTTAAATAATGCATATTCTCATTAATAAATTTTAAGAAATACTTTAACTAAGACGTATTAATATAATTACATGTTGGAATTTTTAATTTATCTTAGACCGCTTCCCAGCAAAAAAAATGGTAGCAATTCCGTGACTATAACTTCTTTCATTGCTTCCTAAGCTTGAGTTGACATTCTTTTATGATTTTTTGGTGTTATTCTAAGGCACTTGGATATAAACCCGATGCATATCTTAAAAAATCACTCTTCATTACTTCTAAAGCATAAGTTATAGAAGGCATATGTATATTTTTTGAATCTAAAGCATTTATTCCAATTGAAAAAATAGTTCTAATGAACTTTTTTAATTTTTATATTAAATCATTTTTTATATTTTAGTTTAAAATTTTACGAGGGTTAGAATTTATGCAGTTTTGCAATTTTTATAAAAGTTTTGAAAAATCAAAAAAAATTTTTTAACCTTTAATTGAAACTAGCTGGCCTGTCATTTGCATTTTTTCAGCCTTAAATATTTATGACGACGCAATCTGTGCATTTTTGCATTATGTTTATTATTTAACACTACACCATTTCCAGTTTTAATTCAGAATTTATCAAAATAATTTTAAAATTGCGTAAAAATTATTTCAGATTGCTCAAAAATATTTTAAAATTGTCTAAAAATTATTTAAATTTGTTCACAAAATTTTAAAATTGCCTAAAAATGTTTCCAAATTGTACAACCAGTTTTTAAATTATCCAAAAATATTTTAAAATTTGTCTAAAAACTCATTATTTCATATTTGTTTTAATAAAGAGTATTTGTATATCAATGCATAAATTTCGCTTCTTTAAACTTATTTTTGTTGCATACTTATAAAATAAATTTTCATCAATGCTTAAATACTACAAAGTATATGAACATTTTCCACTCATGCATCAGAATACCTAATCATTGCATTATCATTGCTTCCTTAGAGTAAAGTATGAGTAATGCTAGTAGCTACATTTGAATACTTCCATCCTATGACACGCTAATGTTAAATTCATCGATGAAACAATTAGAAAATAAGTGATGCCTTTGCCATAGTAGTGATGCTTTTATTGCTTCTTTGGCAGCTTCATTTTTGCTGGGTTCATATAGATATCATGAAAACCTAGGAAGATATTTATATATCGGTTATTTGTAGTGTAATTCTCTAACATTCTTAATGATTTTATCAGTTCCGTTAACTAACGATAATTGTCGGTTGAGTTACTGAAAAATCTATTCTGTATTTTTTGGAAAATATTGACAAAAGATACCAACAAAAGTTGTTAATTTAAAATTTATTTACTTTGATATTTTATAAAGTAACGACAAAAATCGTTAACTTGAACTTCAAAAAAAATTCTGTAGATAAGTTAAGGTCTTTTTTTTTTTTTTGTACAAGTATCTGTAGAAAAACTTTCAGAATAACTTTAAAAGAATTTTGCTATTATTTATCGAATTTTGTCGTAAAAAATTTATACAATCGGATTAATGATGTGGTAGTATATCCAGAAAAATATTTTAAATGTTAATTTTAATAGGATACATTTTGATATTATCCAGCTTTCGCTTGCTTTATCCCACTTATTATTAATCAAATAACTGCTACATAAATTTGGAAGCTAAAATAATTGATCTTATCACTAATCTTGCAATGACCTAAACATTTGTCAATATTTTATAGTATTGAAATTCCCATCATTATAAATATTTTCTTATATACACAAATCATTTAGAGACTTTAGTGCACATTATTTTTCAATCAAACAGTAGTCATCAATTAAACGTTTAATAAAAAACGCATAGTACATATTTAACGACACAATATCGCGTTTAAAACATAAATTTGTTTTTACCATAAATGCATAAATACTTTCAAAGTATGAGCATATTAAAATGTCATCATTGGAAAACTTATGTAGTTGATTCAACGGAACCAACTAACTATATGAGTTTTTACAGAGAAAAGGAGATTTATGTTAAAGACTAATATTAATAAAATTAATTCTGGGAGTTATATAGTCGAAGCCAATATTAACCCATATTGTAGATGCTATTCCATTTTTAAGCCAATACTTTTAAACGGCCTAATTTACCGTCTAATGATAACTCAGTTGTTTGAAAACCATAAAATAATATAACATCTGAGATTTATTCGTATATAAAAATAAGTAAGAAAAAAACTAAAGTCCGTCAAGATCCTTTACACTTATCTGTATAAAATTCCATAAAAGTTTTGTATCCAAAAAGTTTAGTAAATCTGTTCCCGAAAATACATATCACGACATAGGTGAAAAGAGGACCGATGCCTAAAATACCTACCGTGTGACCGGTTTTAAAGTTATGACATGTTCTTTTAGACCATTCCTGTGACATGTCACAGACCCCCTCCTAGGGCAAGCCCATGTTAAAGTAACCGGTCCCGTGACCGGTCCCTATGACAATGAACAGGTCACGTGACGTGTCCTCGGATGGGTTCTTTTGCCGCAGGATTGTTAAAGTGGAATTTTTACACAATTAAGAAATGTGACCACCTTTTTCACAAGGAAGGATTGGATTATTTTAGTGGTAAACTTTCCGGTCAATATTAAGAAACAAGGACCGATTCCAATCAAAATATGGTTCGACAAAGTTTAGCATTTTATTATATGAAGTTTTTATGTATTGTTGATCTGTTGTTTTGTAAATGAATAGTATAAATAGGATTTTAGATCATATAATCATATTCTTTTTATAAATTATTTTATTGCAAAGAAACATGCAATTTGTATTCGTAAATTATAGAGAATAAAATTTGAAAAATTCCACAGAGCCAGCAGCATGGAGGAGGGTTGTGTAGCGGCAACCGAAAATACTAAGTAATCTATCCTGCTGGCTCTGTGGATTTTTTTAATTTTTATTCTCTATAATTTACTAATAAAATTTTCATGTTTCTTTGCAATAAAACAATTTATATAAAAAATATATGATTCTATAATCTGAAATCCTTTTATTATTTCATTATATTTTCATTGTAACGCCAAATCGATTTGGAAGCTGATTTTGGGAGGATTGCAGATAAGATTTTCGCAATTCCTAATGGATGGGGCAAAACAAAAAGTCTCTGTCTTGACGGCGTTTAAAAGCTTCTAAACATACACAGAGTAAACAGTTTTATCGTAACAATCGAATTTCTTGCCAACTGAATATTTTGGTTGCAGCAACTGAATTATTTAGTTATCCGAACAAAATGTTGTGCTGATTCAATTTAAATATTTGGTTTCAAGCGAAATTCTATTGCATTAAAACAATTTCGGTTGCGACAAACAAATATGTCGGTGGTTAGAAATTTGGTTGTTACAATGAATCTGTTTTCATTTGTAGAAATCAAAAATTTTAATTATATTAGGAACTTGAATTAATTATGAACCTTTTACACAATAGACCAGCACTAGTATATAATTGTAACAATACTAAAGGCTTTTTGTGAGCAGTTCTTTTTGATTACTTTAATCTGAAGAAAAGCGCAGTTTTTCTTGATTACTTTAATATGAAGGTAACAAAGAGCATGCTTTATCTGAACAATCACGTCGAAGGTTGCTTTAAAAGTGGTGATTTTAAGCTCGAAGTCAAACGGAAAAGGTTTGAAGATGAAGTTTTGGAATCATTTCTCTACGTGCACGAATTTTAAATGCTTCATAAGTTGTCAGAATCCTTGGAAGTGGATGAGTCGACAGTCACAAATGCCTAAAAGCCATGGAATTGATTTAAAAGCCAGAACACTGGCTGACATAGGAGTTGAAGCAGAGCGACGTCGAAAGCCGTTTTTTTGCTTGTGAACAGCTTCTCGAATGCCAAAAAAGGAAGAGTTTTTTTTGCATGGCATTGTGATTGGCATTGAAAAGTTGATCCGTTATGACGAGCTCAAGCGCCCCAAGTGATATTACCAAATACAAGTGATATTACCAAACCCATCGGGATTTTGGTAATATCAAGGGAGGTGACCTACGGGACCACATGAAGGGAGCGATGTTGTTCATTGGCGAGCCACTGGCCAATGTTACGGATAAGATATAACGATGGGACCATCTTCGAGGGGCGCATTTGGACCAGCAAATTTTGGGAACCCGAACAGGGGTCACAGGTATGGTTCACTGACGGCTCGAAACAGATCATTGGGGATACGGCATCTATGGACCCAATTTTCAACGTGCCCTTCGTATGGACAAGTACCAGTTCATATTCCAAACGGGGATTTTTGCCATATATGTATGTGCAGCATACAGGTTGGTTGAAAAATTCCTGCGCTCACCATGAGATGGCACTGCTAGCTCCAAACTTTTTTTTTCTCAAGTTGGTATAACTGTCCTGAGAACACATGCAAAGTTGCAAGTCATTCTGTCAATTCTTTCTTTGTTTCAAGCCATTTGAAGTTGACGTGTCATTGATTTTTTTTAATATGGAAAAAATTCAATATCGTGTAGTCACTAGATTCTTTGTTTTGAAGGGTTTAAAAACAAAGGAAATTTATGAACAATTGTTAGAAGTGTATAAGGAGTTCTCACCTTCAAAACGCACCATTGAATTTTGAGCTGGTGAATTTAAACGTGGTCGTACCAGCCTTGAAGGCGATACACGCGAAGGACGACCAAAAACTGCAACCACAGCAGAAATCATTGAGCAGGTACATAATATGGTTAGTGCAGATCCAAGTTTGACTAAGCGTGAAATTGCCAATGCCATAGGCATCTCAGACGAACGAGTACTCCATATTTTACATGAAGAATTACGTATGAAAAAACTGTTTGGAAAGTTAGTCACAACGATCAGCAAAGAAGGTTATGGCATCAGTTTTTTTGGATGCAAAAGGAATTTTGTTGATTGATTATCTGCAGAAAGGTAAAACAATCAACTCTGAATATTATTGCAGCCTTTTGGATCAGCTGGATAAAAAAATTCGTGAGAAAAGACCTGGTTTAAAGAAGAAAAAAATCATTTTCCATCAAGACAATGCACCTGCTCACAAAAGTGTTATGACGATGGCTAAATTCAAAGAATTAAAGTACGAATTGCTTGAACATCCACCGTATTCACCAGATTTGGCTCCCAGTGACTACTATCTCTTTAGAAATCTCAAACAATTCCTTCTTGGAAAGCATTTTTCGTCGAATGAAGAGGCCATAGCAGCCGTAAACGGTTATTTTGCAGAGCTTCCGGAAAACAATTATAAGGATGAAATAAAATTATTGGAAGATCATTGGAACAAGTGTATTGAGCTTCTAGGAGATTATATTGAATAAAAAAATATATTTCGTAACAAAAACAACCAACCTGTAGTGTCTAAGAAGGTCCACAAGGGGGGCACTTAATTATATTCTTTCAGACAGTCAAGCACCAGTCAGGGCATTATTGTCCTATGACGTGTCGTCTTAAACTGGACTGCATTGAGTCTCTTAATAGACTCGGCGAATCAAACAAATTAATTCTAGTCTGTGTTTTGGGCAGGAGGGTCACGCGGCCATCCAAGACCATTGAGTGCTGGAATGAATTGCCCAAGCTAGGAGATTCATTGTTTCATCTAGTGGAAACTCCAGCATACTAGTTTCTCTGAACAGGAAGAACTTAAGGACCTCAACAGGATTTTTCGCTGGACACTGTAATTTTAGATACTGTTAAGGACTAGAGGTCTGCCTGATTCGGATACTCGTAGGTTCTGTGAATTGGACACTGAGACAGCGGAGAATATAGTCTGTGTATGTCTGAGGCTTCGCAGCAGGAGTTTACAATTCCTTGGTGAATATACACTATCTCCCTTGGAAATTTGAAAATATGTGCCTATAAGGGTGATTGGCTTCATTGAATGCTGCACAAAAGATAGTTTTTGTTTGGGCCTTTCTTATCTAATCTAACTCCAAGCGCATAAAGTCATAGGTTTTGCTCGGACCATCAACATTCTTCCGATAGCCGAACCGAATAGCTCAAACCGAATAACACGATGACGGGTGATATGTTGCAAGACCGGTCAAGACCTACTTAGAAACACTGAAATTGGAAGTCCTACCCCAACCGCCGTATACCCTAGACATCGCTCATTCCGACTACTACTTGTGCCGGTCGATGACACTTGGCCTGTACCAGCAGAAGTTCGATTTTTCGACTGCCTCAAAAGACGAGCTGATATCTGAAAATTGACAGAAAGATGGGAAAAAGTTGTGGCCAACTATTTTTTCAGAATAAATCCGTAATTTTCGAAAAAATATTCTCACTAAAATACGAGGATTTATTCTAAAGTCATTTTCTGTTTAAAACTATTAAGAGAAAAATATATATTTTATATATCCTCTGGCATAGTTAAGTGAAATATTTGAAATTTTAGCACAATCCCGGCCAAATAGATAATAACACGTTAATCAAACTGTATATTAGACATTGCTATAATATGTAGTTTTATGAAGTTTTATATAACCAACCATCATCATCAATATCGTTTGTTATATTATTTGAAATGATTGTAGCTTATAACGTTTCGTGTTAAATGACGTTTTAAAAAATTATGTTTAATTCCAAAGCACATCTCAAACAAAACTATAGTTTGCCTTTATGTATTAAGAAACAAAGCCTTTTGGCAAACACCAAAACCACTAAGAAAAACTTTATAAATAATAGACATGATATTGCTTTAATTAAATTGTTGTTTATACATTAAACTTTATACATTTTCAAATATCGACATTTATGGTTTAGTTGATTTTTGTGTTTAATGCGTACGTGATTGTGTAGCACTGGCAGTTAATCTACAATATGTTGCACAGTTTTCACAGTGGCTGTGTAGCTTCTCATTTATGACATCGAGACAGACAGACAGACAGTCAATTTAAATGTATATACTCATATATAATTGTTAAATTAGATTTAGTGGTTAAGTAACTAAAGGGGATTGTTTTTTTTTTATGTAATTGATAGATAATTTAGAATTTAATTATAATTTGCAAATAATTAATAAAGAACATGTATGTAATTTATTTTATTATAAACTACACTGTTATTGTAGGACCAAAGAATTTGTATAACAATATTTAGAATAAATTCTAAAAATAGTTTTTTTTTTTTCCACAAAATTTGATAACATTTTTTTTATAAAAAATATTTATTTATTTTTTTTTTTTTATTACAAATAAATACATTCAACTGAAATCTCTTCTCATAATTTATGGCAACTTTAACAATATATTGAGTAAATACACTCACAATATTATATCGTTAAAAAAATCTAAAATATATATTAAATTAATCGAAAATGCAATCAAAAAGAGGACTACTGATTTTTCATTATATTCAGCCCATTTTGTTATTTTCAATAATTGTTTAATAATCGACATAAGTAGTAAAAGTAATCGAAAGTAGTTTAAAATATCTATCAATTTTTAACTGAAAAAAAACGATTTTTGTGGTTTGTTTTTCAAATTGAATTTTTTTTTTATTTGTATGTAATTTTACAAAACACAACACACACAGATGTAACATATATATTTTTATTTTCTGTGTTTATCTATATTTGAATAATTTGTTGTAATTTTTATTGAAATAATTTTGTATATAAACAAACTATTTTGGTAAAAAACAATAAGGAATTATATGAATTTATATTTTTAAAAACAGCAAACATAAAATTTTACATTTTACAGAAAATATCAACTCCTACTGAATGTCTGTAAATTTTTATAGTTTGTTTTTTCAATGACTGATTTAAATAGTTAAAAAATATATTTCTATGAATTTTAATTGATTCTTCGTTTAAAAACAAACTTTAGGTATTACTTTCTAAATAAACTACAGTCGGTAACGGAAAATATATTGTGAGTGTATAAATGTATTGATTATATAAATTATTTTACAACTTAATTTTCATAATTCTTGTTTGTTTCTTAAAACCCAGCGGTCATATTATGTGCCATAACATAACAAAATCTATAGAATTTGTTCAATTTATTTCAGACTGAACTTTATATTAAGGCCATAGTAGAAAAAATATATATATGAATAAATTTGAAATGATATGTTCATACTAAATTACAATAGTAACAAAAAAAAATTCTTTTGAAATCTTTTTGTGAACATACACCAAAAAAAAAAAAACCTTTTGGCAACCATTAAATTGATAAAAGTGCCATAATATCGATATGAATTTCCTCACTTCAGTAAGTCTTTTGGCATTCAAATATTTATACATACTCACACGTTTATATGCAATTTCTGTTTTCTTTTTTTCTGCATTTCTGCGATTATCATATCGGCATTTATCTCAAGTTATTATTTACAAATAGTCATGTGTACCATGTATTAAAGTTGTTTAAACAAATTTTCATCTATATAGCAAAAGTATTAGGGAAGTTCATGAAAAAATTTCAAGTTTTTATTTTACATAATAAATGCAATACAAATTTTGAAAATGGATTTTATCATACGTATGAGTTATAAATATATATAACATATAAATCATACGCCCCTATGTCCTATTAATCAAAACAAACTTTTTATGATACACTTAACCCTCTAACCAATTTTTTTGAAAAAATAGAAAAAACTAGTTGTAATAATTTTTTCTAGATTAAAAACGACATTCTAAACACTTCTGCATCATTAGTTTTTCAATTTACCTTACCGTTTAACTTCCAGGTGAGAAAAGGTGAAATATGCCTCGAGGCATAATTGTCGGTTTAAATAAAAAAAATTAAATCTGGCAGAAATTTAAATTTTGATGGATTTTATTTGAAAAATAGATGAAGAGGTTAAAAAAAAGGTGAACAATGGATTATTTTTTTGAGTGGTAATCTAAAAAACAATTTCTCGAGGTAGAACAACACAAATGTACGTTGCATACCTTGCAAACACATTGAGTTTGTGATTTGCATTTGCCATTTTTACAAAGTTGTTGCTTTCGGTAGCCAAACTGGAAAATGGTCAAAGCCATCATAACGTATATCAGCGACTGGATGAATGGTTCGATGACCAACGGGAACAACTTGACCAAATACTTTAGTTGATGGTCGTGAATTTGAAGTTGATGGTCGATCAACTAGCTGGAGCTGATGGTCGGCCAATTGCGCGCTTCGAAGAATATTTGATGAGGCCAGCAGCAATTTCTTCACGAAATTTCGCCAAGTCCAACAATTTCAGGTTAACATCAGATGTACTTTTCGAATCCTTAATTTTTTCCGCATAAATACGGCGATATAAAAGGTACGCATTTGTTGCAGACATATCAATCAAATGATAGAACAAACGACTTGCACCATTACGTGTTTTTGCTCTAACATGATACCTACCCATCAATCCATCCATATTCTTTGATTATTTCAGGACAATCTATTTCGACATGCTGCTTCTTCTTTCGGTCGTACCTCGATGCTTTTGATGGCTGATGGTTTAGATTGACTTGTTCAAATGATTTTATGCCAACATAACTTGACGCTAAACGGACACTTTTATTGTCCTTCCAGAGCACCGTGGCAATATCAATACCATACGCCTGACCGACAAATTCAATCGAATATCCTCTTGCTTCTTTTTTTACAGCTGTATCCGATGGGAGCTTACAGGTTGCCACTCTGTTTACTCGAATAGTACCCAGACTATAAATGCCTCTGACAAGTAAATAAACTAAAAGAGGTATCGAAGTGTAAAAATTATCGAAGTATATGATATAATTCTTGAAATCAGGTACTGTTTGGCTCAAACGTATTACAACGTTGGCTGAAGATCCTAGATCTGGACAACCTGGCAATTTTTTGTTGTCGCCAGCACCATTGTATATCTCAAATCTGTAGGCATATCCAAATGAATCACATAAAACGAATAGTTTTATGCCCCATTTATGCGGCTTATTTGGCATATACTGGCGCAAGTGGTGCTTCATTTTCGTACTGCACATTTACTCATCCACGCAAAGTCGAGCAGTCTTCGGAACTGAGTCGAATCTTTCATTGAGTTGATTGAAAATATTACGCATTCGAAACAATGGGTCGTAGCCAGGCTGGCCCTTTTTGATACGGTCTTCTTCATTGCGAAAAGACAAATATCTTTTGATCAATTCAAATCGTTTGAAAACCATTGTGCTTCGAATAGGTTCAAATGCGTGTTTGCCCCAATAACTCCCAAGATTCGGATAACGGTAAATTGACATATATAAATGAATGCCAATGTATTTATAAATGTCATCAACATTTATCGAGAAACTTGTATTGATGTCCTGACTTACAGCACACCGGTTCGTTTCTTCGGCTACAATACTCATTATCTTTGGGGTAAAGAAATAAGTGAATATCTGGGCAGGTGTATCAAGCTCTCTTATTTGTTCAGGTAGTGTTGAATTACCACGAAATACCACTTCATTCACACACAATTGCATGTGCTTTTGACGCCAGACTATCTTACTGAAGTCTGAAACAAATAAATAAGATGAAGAATGATTAGTCTTGTGTTCGTAATGTAGAAGTGTTATTGCTCAAAATGAAAAACTAACCTGCACCGGTAAAACCACCATTTGACGGTGCTACGGATGGACGCGTGGGATCAAAAGTTGGCAATGGTGATCTTAACGTTTTTTTTGAAGTTGATCTTTGTGGAATTGCCTGTACAGCAGTTGATGTTGATGCTATTGGCTCTACGATGCTCTTCATCACCACCGTTTCATTTGCTCCAATTTTACCTGTTCCGACCTCTGGTAGTGTTCCGATAGAAGACACATTCAATGAAAGCCTGACAGCATCAATCATCGATCCGAATTGTGATGGTTCGACGTTTATTGAAAATTCTGGATCACTGAGTATTTGATTGATGGTGCTATCATGGCCATAGATGGCCATTCAATTCATCGTCTGAAGAAAAATCGACATCGTCTTCCGACCCAGATGTCACCAAATCCATCAATTCTACGATTTCCTCGTCAGATAAATTCGATAATTTAATTCGTCTACTAGACATTTTTTAATATATTCCCAAATTATGGAAAACACGTAGATAAATCATAAGAAACACAAAAAAATGCCATAAAACCGCTTAAACAGGGAAATAAATGCAAGGGGAAAAATGACGTAAACCGACAATTATGCCTTGAGGCATAAAAAAAAATTCCAAAAAATTCGCACAAAACACTCTTTTTCGTATCAAAATATATATGAAATGAAAGTTGAATAAATTACCTTTATGAAAAAAAAAAATTCCGACAGTAAAAACTTGACCGGTTCGAAAGATTTATTGTTTTGAAAATCACTACTTTTTTTTACAAAATGTGGTATTTATTTGACGGATGCTCCCACACAAATGGCTATAGATGCCAAACTGAACGTCATTTGCATATGTTGTCTGAGAGAGAAATGTACTCAAATGTACTACCAACATTACTATACTTATACTGATATCATAAACTTTTCCTATGTGTTTAAAAAGTGGCTTTTGTAAGTTAGGCCTGGAGGCCGTGTGGAAGGTTAGAGGGTTAAGGTACGTTCAGACTAATGAAATATTTGACGAAAATATTTGTTCTGATATTTGCTTCAAAATGTGTCAAACAAAACAATATTTTGTTTAATGTTCAAACTACAATCAAATATTTGAAAATTTTTGTTTGTTGAAACAGTTGGCAAATAGTGTGAAATAAATTAAATTAAATCATGTTTGCCATGGGTTCAGACTTAAACAAATATTTGCATTAAATAATTATTTAATGAAAGTGTTCAAAAATAAAAATATATTTAACAAATAGTTAAAATGAGCGCAGAAGATAATTTATTTGTTTTGTGCTGTGGAGCTGCATCTCTTATGGTGTTAGAGGAGGAGAACGTGAAAGAAAAAAAAAACTAGAAGACATTGGGTCGGAATTGAATTCGTAAACGGAATCAGGAAGGATGTTGCGCCAAATTATTAAAAGAACTGCAGTCAGAAACACCTGAGCTCTACAAAAACTTTCTTTGCATTAATGCTGCTGATTTCGAATTTTTGGTTAGTACAACTTTTGATTCGGGGCAATTTCTGCCTCTCAGAAACTATCAAACCGATTTTAATGAAATTAAAAACATAGATATTTCCATATTTATATAGATACATAAACTATGCATTTTTTAAAAAATACGACCACGAGTGGACATAGCGGGAAACTTCTGCCTCTCCGAAACTATCTAATAGATTTTAAAGAAATTTAAAACGTAGAAAAATCGTTATTCATATAGCCCAGGGATGCGAAAGTTGCTACAATTGTACTATTTTTGGTACGATTTGGGTCTTAAAAGTACGATAGTACTCCCATGGTTTATTTGGTACAATTTCCAAAGCAACTTTGAAAAGGAAATTAAGAAAATTGTACGCAATCAATTGCATCGTATAAATTGTCAACAGTTTTCAGTCTAGTCCGAACGAAAGGTTTGTTACATTCATCGAATTCCTGTTGCTATAATTTTAAAATAACAAATAGTTTGTTAAATATTTTATATATTAAATACTTAAATATTTTACATATTTTTATTATATACTTTTAATGTACAACTGAATTTTCTGTACAATTTTTATGTTATGTTTATTAAAAATAAAATATTATACTAAAAAAAATTGTACCATTTTTAAGTTAAAAAAAGTACAATTTGGTAATGACTTTTGTACGAAATTGAAATTCTCATTTCGCATCCCCGATATAACCATATTAGGAGAATGCGGCTACGCTTCTAATTTTTCCTACATGTAAAAAGTTGCAAACAAAACAAGCCATAAATGGTTAAAATCTGTTTACAACTTTGATTTTATTCACAACAGACGAAAGAATTTCATAAATCGCCATATTTATATGGTGATAAAGGGCAAGTATGTAATGAGAAAGGAACGAGACCCCTCCATATTAGTTTGGTTGAAATTCTTAAATTCAACCAAATGTATGACCTACCGCACTTTATTTTTATCCCCATAATTTATTTCTAACATCACTACCCGCTATCTTCATTCGTTAAAGGTTCTCTCAAACAAAATTTTCCTTACAGACTAGAAATGTATCAAAGAAAAAGCCCCATAACTGCTCGGGAGTTTTCGTGAAAAGCTTTTCTTTAAAAGCAACTTTACTGCATTCTTACTGTTAGGGTTCCCAAAAACTTTGTTAAAACAAGATCTTCTGTTAAAATATAGCCACGCTGTAAAATATATCGCACTTGTTCAACAGTTATTTATTGACTCGTACTATTCATATCTAACCGCTGCAAAAATATCAAGCTATTTCGTCTACTTTGTGGTAATGAAACGGTTGGTAACATTTTTAAAAAAGTAGAATTTTCTAAAAAATTTATTTGAATCGATCAACTAATTTATATTGAATGATAAATTATTCGAGTTATTCGTTATTCTGAATTTGCTATTTAAAGTATTTGATTATATAATGGCGGAAAAAACAACGATTAAGCGAGTGGATACTCTATTATATACACGAGTATAAATTTAAATAATTATATTGCTTAATTTACAGAACTCACTTGCTTATAATATTTATTTTTAAGTCAAACAATTGTACTTATTAAATCAGACTCAAATTGTATTATTTTACTGTTTTTTACTTACATTTTAATTGTATTAGCCGATATCGCAAGGAATTTAATGGTTTAAAAGTCTTAAAGGTTGACAAAATCAAATAAATGTTTGCTCAAAAATTTCTAAAATATTTGATCTTTTGTGTTCACACTATGTTCACATTGGACTAATAAATATTTGTTTGCCAGCAAATAATTTTATTTGCTGAAAATCAGCTGTTATTTTATTTGACACTCAAAAATATTTTGTGTTCAGACTACGTTAATGAAATATTTGATGTTTGCTTTCAAATATTTCACCAATCTGAACGTACCTTTAAGTCTGTTTTTATGCGGTTTATTTTTATGCGGATTTGAAGTTATGCGCTTTTAAATTCGATTTTTTTACTTACAATCAATTAAAAAAAAACATTACAACTCAAAAATTATTGACCAATTATTTTGAAAAAAAACAGATTTTATCATCTGCCAATGTTTTTATGTTATTTCATTTAGCGAAGATAACTGTGATTATTTGAATGGTTTATCAAGTGATGAAAGTAATTTTTCACCACTTCCAAAACGGGTCAAAGCCTTACTTATTAAGCAGTGATTCAGATAAAACGTAGTGCTAAATATAAATTAAATTAATTGCATTTTTGGTTTCTACTTTGTACTTATTTTACTTATTTATTTAAATTTATTTTTTTTTTTCATCAAACTTGATACTGTTTTTTCATTTTTGGGTTTTAAAATAACTGAATTGTTTTTTATTTTATAACTCTTTTGTGTGTTAGTATGTAAATATTTAATTTTTTATTTCAATATATTTTTAACATTTATAAAACTGGTTTAACCAGGTAATAAGTTTAATAAAAGTATTTTTTTTTTCTTTTTATGTAAAAAGTGATATTTTTAATAAATGAATTGTTTTTTGGTTATTTTTTTTATTTGTTTATGCGATTTTAGTCTAATTTTTACGCCTTGATTTACAGTTATGCGGTTTTTGAACGATTCGGAACGGATTATCCATTTTCTATGGAAATTGAGTCTTTTTTATGGGGATTTCCTTAATGCGATTTTATTTTCGGAACGCATCTACCGCATAAAAAAAGACCTAAGTGTATATGTATATTGAGCTAATTAAAATATTTAGTAAAGTTGTAAATAAATAATCTTGTTTTAAGAAAAAATGTTATATTGTACACCCAAAAAAAAATAAATACAATTTAAAAAAATTAACTTATTTAGGAGAAAAGATTTAAATGAAAACGCCACCAAAGGCACTTTTTAGCAAAATTTAATAAAATTTTCCTTGAAATTAAGAAACAAATTTTACTTGAAATTTGGTCTAAATAAATTTTTATTCGAAAATATCACCTAAATTTTTACTCTTAGTTAGGAAATATTTCATTGGTTTTAAGAAAAATTTTATTTTATTTAAGTTCATTAGACAATTTTTTTACTAAAAACTACGACTTAACTCACCAAAAATAAGAAAATATTTTTTAACATTAAGTTAAATAGCACTTCCCTTAAGTGAAAATAATCCTTGAATTTAATAAAAAAAAATTTAATAATTATGAAAATGTTTCTAAGGTAATATATTTTACCATATATTTAAAAGTTCTTTACACTTATTGTGTAAGTATTTTCCCACTTTCGGAAGACTTCCGCTTTGTGTGGACACTGCTTTTAACAAACTTTTTGCTATACATTTTTATCTTTAAATTAAATTGAATTATACTAAATTCATGTATTTAAAACATAAATAAAATTCAATTAGCAAAAGGTAAATAAATTAAAAAAAGTACTGCACGATATCCTGAAACTTTATTAAGTGTGACAAAGTCAGACCTTTTTCGTAGTTAATTAATGGTTCTCCTTGAGAGAACTACAAAAAGGGACGCCTTAAGTAACACATGGCATCTGGGGGTCCTTTGTCTTCTTAAATTAACTAATTTAAGGAAATTGTGTGCAAAAATACAAAATATTACATTTCTTGTTATTGTTGAAAAACTTAAATATATAATAAGTTTATTTTATAATATTTTTAGCTTAAACTGTAATTGGCATAAACAAATTTTAACTTTCTGTATTATTAAGTAAAAAAATATAAAGTTTAATAGGTAAATATAGAGTTCAATATGCGCAACGTCAATTGAGATATTACAAATTCGGAATTTTTAACTTTTTAAGTTCAATTTTTAAGATTAGAGATGGGCACGTGAGCAATTTTTAACTCACGAACCGTAAATTACTATCATACACGATAATTCTTCTTAATGTATACTTTAATTTGTTTCCTTTAAAACTTTTTTCATTAAAATTAGGAAAATTAACTAGTTTGCTTTTATTTATTTATTTATTTATTTATTTATTTATTTATTTATTTATTTATTTATTTATTAATTTATTTATTTATTTATTTATTTATTTATTTATTTATTTATTTATTTATTTATTTATTTATTTATTTATTTATTTATTTATTTATTTATTAATATATTCATTCATTCATTTATTTATTTATTTATTTATATAATTATTTATTTATTTATTTATTTATTTATTTATTTATTTATTTATTTATTTATTTATTTATTTATTTATTTATTTATTTATATATTTATATATTTATTTATTGATTTATTTATTTATTTATTTATTTATTTATTTATTTATTTATTTATTTATTTATTATATTTATTTATTTTTTGTTTTTGGAAAAAAATGTTGAAAATAAGCTAAACGTGTTCCAACAAAAATTTAAATTTTCCTTAATTTAAGAAAACCTTGCTCAAGTTTTTGTTAATTTATCTGCAGAAATTTTTAGAAAAAAAATCCTATACCTAAGGTTATTATATCTCAAAAGTTAGAAAACTTGTACTTGAAAAAAAAAAATAATATTTTATTAAAATTTTTAAAATTTATCTGAACTAAGTTGTTGGAATATTTTACCTAAAAATGGTTCACCAGTTTCTACAATCAAATAAATTTTTATTATTACACAAGAAAAAATTTATTACTTCTAGTTTTTAAACGCCTGAACTAATTTTTAGAAAACAATTTCTAAAATTTAGTTAATTTTACTATTCGCGAAAAAAAATTAACACACATTTAGTTCAAGTACTTTCTCATTATAAGTTAAACCCATTTTTTGAACTATATGGGAGTAAATTATATTCTAATTTTTGTTTTTTGAACTAATCTTAGTTTTATTATATTTTAGTATGCAAGTATATTTAAAGATGGTTTTCTTAAAAATTTATAAATTTGCTTGTTTTTTTTCCTAAAATCAAGAAATATATTTCTGAATATAAAAACAATTTCGTTTTTACTCAAATATAGGAATTTTTATTCATTAAAAGAAAATCTTTCTAAGTTTAAATAAAATTTGACTTAAATTCAGGAAAATTTTTTAACTATTTTAAAGAAAATTTTTGATTAATTTTTACAACAGTGATCGGCACTCATAACACTCAAGGGCCGAACACAATCGGCAATTTACACATACACTATAGGAATGTCAAAAAATCTCACAGCTAAGAGCAAAAAAAATACAATTATTTCATTCAGTAGCACGCTAACTTTCAACAGAGCAAGTATATACCGCGTTATTAAAGAAATAAAGTACATTGCAAAAATTTGTTTGTTTTATTATAGGTATTTTTTTTTATTGCAGGTATTTATTTTGTTTTTCGTTTACATTTTAAATTTAATTTTCTTGAATTGTATTAAATGAAGCAGAGTGCCTTGTATGCAATCAAAAAATTATTATTATCATTATTATCAATTATTTTTATTTTTTATAATAGAGAAAATAAAAACATGAACTATTTTAATTCATTTATTAATTTATTCATTCATTTATCTAGAAAGATAAAATAATTTCTTACGCTGTAAAACACCAATACATTCATATTCTCTCTTTCTGCCGACCACTGGTGTACAATCTAGTGAAAGAGTTTTTGTAATGGGTTTAGATTTTTTGAACCCTACTACTACTATTATGTCTATATTTCTAAGTGTGTATGATAGTGAATAGTTTTCTTTTTTTTAGATTAACACTCTAGGATTACTTTTAATACTTTTGCAAACATATAAAAAAGCTTTTAATAATATTTATGTTTTTCATTTGCGTATGTTACGATAAATAGATTTTTTTTAATCTTTAGATATGAATGTAAATTTATTTAACATACATAGAAAATAAAATAGAAAATTTAAATTACAATAAAATCTGTGATATCTTAAAGCAAATTTAATGATATATAAATTTTAATAGTTGAAAAGCCTAAAACATGAAGAAGAATATTTGGAAATTAAGCTGTCGTATTTTTTTATATCGGCACAATCTTATTTTAATGTTTTCACCCGCCAAACATTAGACTGTGCCGAAAAATATGAATAATATTTTTTACAGAAACTGACTGTAGTTTAAAAATTTAAAAAGTTATCCGTACACTGATTTTTAAATAATTTACGCTCTAATGTCATTTCTTAATATTTTATTTATTCAGCTAAAGATCTTTTCTTTTTGTATAAAAATTCTTATTTTATTTTCAATATTTCGCTAACAATTTGTTAGCATCTTCAGGAAAACAAAATTTTTTATAATTATAATAATTATTTTGTATAATTATAAAAAAATTATTTACAAAGTTAACGGGATTTTCGCATTCTGCTAACTACAAAGTCTTAGTGCAAAAGCTATGCTTAATTTCAAAAAAAAGAAATGTGTAAACTGGTTTGTGAGTTAGGGGGATCATGAACCAGAAATATTTGCTTATTTAGCAAGTAGAGATTCTTAACTTTCTTTGTTATTACAATCACAATATATTTTGTGCTACCGACTGTAGTTTATTTAGAAAGTAACAGGTCAATTCAAAAGTCCCCGGCCTACCATACTAAAAAATATTTTTTTTATTTTTTTTTTTTGGCAAAATTCGTTTTTTTTTTATTCAACATAGTTCCTTTCAAGGGTGATACACTGATTATAGCGACCCTCCAACTTTTCGATACTATTTTTGTAGAACGATTTGTCCTTTACTTTAAAATAGGCCTCAGTATCGGCGATCACCTCTTCATTCGACGAAAACTTCTTCGCAGCGAGCATTCTTTTGAGATCTGAGAACAGGAAATAGTCGCTGGGGGTCAGATCTGGAGAATACGGTGGATGCGGAAGCAATTCGAAGCCCAATTCATGGATTTTCGCCTTCGTTTTCACTGACTTGTTTTTAGTCAAAAGTGAGCTCGCGCGGCACCCACTTTGCACAGAGCTTTTTCATACCCAAATATTCGTGAATGATATGATGTACATGTTCAGTTGATATCTTTAGAGTACCTGTTATTTCATTCAATTTCAATTTACGGTAATTTGAAATCATTTTGTGGATTTTTTGATATTTTCGTCCGTAACAACCACTTTTGGGCCAAGTTTTTGCTTCAACTGTATTTTGTCTCTTCAAAAAGCAATATTTTATCAACACGCGAAATTCCTTTTTATCCATTTTTTTCACAATTACAAGAGTTGATTCACTGAAAATGCTAAAATTCACAAACTAATGATCCGACAGCTATCAAATTTATACACGTGTCTTTTGATTTAAGTATAGTAGTACCATCTATGTGTCAGACCGGGGACTTCTCAATTGCTAATACGTAGAGTTTGTTTTTAAATGAATAATCAATTGAAATTCATAGAAATATATGTTTTATATATTTGAATCAGTCATTCTAGAAACAATCTATAAAAAAAAAATACAGACTTTCAGTAGGAGTTCATATTTTTTGTTAAATATAAAACATTATGTTTTGTGTTTCCTTTTTGTTTTTTTTTTTTATAAAAATAGTTTCTTTAAATACAAAATAATTTCAATAAAAATTACAAGAAATTATTCTTTATAGTTGAAAAAGCCATAGAAAATAAAAATATATGCCCCTGTGTGTGTTGTGTTTTGTAATTACATACAAATAAAAAACTTTCAATACGAAAAACTATCAATTAAAATCGTTTTAACGTGTTGTCAGTTGAAAATTTATGATTTTTTTAAACGACTTTTTTAAGAGAAGCAACACTCAGGAAATGCTTCCCACTAATTAATGTGTTGCTTTCTTTGGAAAGGAGATAGAGGACGGTGGTCAAAGGCTTCAAATATGGCAACATTGTAATTGCGCGATATGATAATTCCTAAAACAGTTGTTGTCCGCCAGCTGATGAAGAGTTGGTGGAATTATTGATGCTTTTTAGTTCATAGCCCTGTAATGTTAGTTTACTTCAGTGGGGTTTAGAGCTATGGGAACACCGTGGGAGAACGTTGCGATATGTATGAGAGATTAAAACTCATAAATATTATTTTTCTAAATTGTTGTTGCCGTCGCTGGGGATCGAACCCGCAACCTTCTGTGTAATAGTCCAACACGATAACCATTACACCACACCGATTACTTTTACTACTTTTGTCTATTATTAATCAATGATTGAAAATAAACAACAAAATGTACTAAATATAATGAAATATCAGTAGTCCTCTTTTTGATTGTAAAGGGTGGTTAAATTCTAAGGGCCGATGTTGAATGTGAACCACACCTAAGCGTCAAGTTTTTTTCTGCATTTCATTTGACATTTTTAATTTCAGACTAACACAATTTGAACCATGGAAAGATACACAATCGAGCAATGCGTTAAAGTTATTCAGACTTATTATGAAAATGGGCGTTGAAATCAAAATGCACTTTGTGATTTTTTTGGTCAGCATAATCGACCAATTGTGTCCACAATCGGGAGCAAAACGGGTCTGTAGGAAATGTGAAAACACCTATGCATGCTCACCCAGTTTGTTCTGGGGAAAACATTGCTGTTGTTCGAGATAGTGTGGCAAAAGCGCTGTCAACCTCGACTCGTCGTCGGTGTTCGCTATCGCGAGATGATAACGGACTTTTTATGGCCAGAAATTGAGGATATGGACCTGGACGATATGTGGTTTCAATAGGACGGTGCCACTTGCCACACAGCTAACGAAACAATGGCTCTTATGCGCGACAATTTAATGGCCGTGTTATTTCACGTGGTGGCAATGTCAATTGGCCACCAAGATCATGTAATTTGACACCGTTGGACTTCTTTCTTTGGGGTTATTTGAAAGAAAAGGTGTACATCGATAAGCCAGCAACTATTCAAGAGCTAAAGGATGAGTTAAATCGGCACATTAATGATTAAAAAATTAAATTTTTTAAATTTTCAAAATTTTGACTTGAAAATTCTCGTTTGAAAATCGTTTGATGTTTTCTATTGACATTAAAGGCCCAACTATATTAAGCGAAGTTGAATTAAGAAACAGATACCATACAAATACACTGAAATACCCATATTCACCTAAAGTCAACTTTTTAAAAGTTCCATCTTAATTAATTCTGTTAATTTATAATCGAAAAAAAAAGATGTCAAAAAATTATATAAAAATAAAAAATAACAATTAAAAAATAAAACAAAATGAATTGAATTCAGGAATTAAAAAAAATATATGCAATTGTGGGAATAGGGATGTAGTATAATTTGGGGGCAAACTTAAGTCAACTTTTGTTGACTTCTCAAATAAGGCTTAAGTCACTTAAGCCAATTGTAGTTGAGCCTTTAAAAATTGCTTTAATAGAAAATTTTAATTAAACAAAAAATTACTTAATATCTGACAACCGCTTTTTGGCGGTTAAAATACAATGAAATATAATTTTTTTGTTAACTTTTTTAGCAAATATTTAAAAAATAAATTTTTTCATTCAAAATGTTTTTTTTTAAAGAAATGGTTTTTATTTTTTTATAGTTAATTGGCTGATATTTAAAATAAATATAAAATACTAAAAGTTACTTATTTTTGAAGACTTTATAGTTTATTTGTTGACATTAAAAAAAAATATTGGAAAAATCATTAGTTTTCACGGATTTTGTAGAGGACATTTGTTTTGATTTGATTTTCTTTTATGTAGTTAATGGGAGGTCCTGCCTGAATCCAAATCTGGTGGAAAACAATTTTTTTTTTTTGGTTGGAGACGACATTGTTTCCAAGAGGGGAAAGTTGGTTAAAAAAATTTTAAGGTTCTGTCTCCACTATGTGGACCTATAACCGGCCGAACATGTTTTGTTTTGAATTTTTTTGCATATCTACTTATTATGTTGTCCAGCTATAAAGTTTTGTATCCCTATCACTATCATATGCTCCCGAATGCTGAGAATTTGGCAAAAAACAAAATTGTGAATTAAGGGATGTTATAGCAAATGAATTAAAATTATATCGTATTGACACGTTTTTAAAATTATAAAGTGTTCCGTATATTTTAAGGATATAAGTTATTAACGCAGATTTTGAAACATTCACACCTTTTCTATAAAATAGTTTCATCTGATTTAAGCTCTTATAATTGACCAAAAATATTAATAAAAATTCTGGATATCTTACTCCAATATAGGAATTTTTTCGCAATTAATTTAACTTATATATTTCCTCAAATTCTTTCTAAAAAAAGAAGTTTCTCCAATTCTAAGGACTTTTTCTAATAGATATCGGTCAGAATATGAGGAATATTCAATAGAAAATGTCCCACTTCTGATGGCTTTTCCCTATAGAAATGTGATAAGATTATTGGAATTTTTATTAAAAATCCATATAATATTATTAACTTCTTTCTATATAGGAAACCACAGATTCAAAACCCCAAGAATTTGTAGACATTATTCTTTAGAAATCCCCTCAGGCTTAGAGGAATTTTTCATATAGGAAGCTCTACAGGTTCGGTGGTATTTTTTGCTGAAAAAAAACTTTACATTATTTTGACGTTTTCCCATAGATAAACCTTTAAATTTTGAAAAAAGTCTATAGAAAAACCAAAATGCAACAAAACTTTAAAACTTATAATACCCCTGCGTATCCTGGGATAGATCCTTTTCCCGCAGGGACAATAGACACAAATCGAACAGGTTTATCAATAAAAAACGGTGTAAGAATTTAAGAACAAATATATAAAATCTCAAAATCTGAGGGATTTTTATGGAGAAAACTTCTCAAAATTCCATAAGACAAGGTCCTCACAATTAGATTTTCTTTTTAAATCAGATATTGGTATTCAGATTATGTTTTAATGATTTGTTTTAATTAAAAATTTTAATGTTAATTGCTATTCTAATAGTAAAAAATTGTAATGGAAGTTGTTATTAATAACACATTTATTTATACGAAAATGCATTTTATACCTTAGGAAATTATTAGGCACAGTATAAAAAAAAAAAAAAACATTTTAATGTGTTTTTCTAGACATCCATAATGTAAGTTTATGCATTTAAAGGAGCTGTTTTAGACACATTTAATTTATATATTAACAAAATTGTAATGTTGCTAAAACTTTCGTTACAATTAAAAACGTACTATTAGAGACATTATGTCTATTATTTTTAAACATAATGTGTCTACATATTTTGATTTTAAACACTGTGTCTTTTTTTGCTCTTTTTGCTCCTTTTAATAGAGTAAATTTCAACAAATGTTTATTAGAGTCTAACAAAAAAAAAAATTACTAAATTATGTTTGTATTATTAAACATATTTTTTATAGATTTTTTGTAAAAAAAAATATAAAAATTCCTACAAAAAGAAGTTACCAAAAATTAACAAAAAATTGTTGGGATTTACAAATTTAACTAATAGAGGCTTTTTAAAAAGTTTTTTATTTGTTTTTACACAAATGGTCTGTGAATGGAGTATTCAAAAACCGAAACCGAAAACCGGTCAACCGGTTTCTTTTTTCAACCGATCGGTTTCGAATATTTTGTAAATTCGAAGAAAACCGAAAACCGGTATTTTTTGTTTGGTTTGACCGATTTTTTTAATTACATCACCAACTGGGTTACTTGGTCTCTTTTATTTTTTCCGAACACTTTTATAGTCATTTATTTGGTTATGAAGATTTAGATGTAAGTCTGATAGATTCCGATGATTACTTAACTTTGGATATTCCAAATTCAAATAGTTTAATTTCTTATCTAAATAACACAATAAACAGTATTCAAAATCCTAAAAAAGAGACCGTACAAAATCATTCATCATTATATGTGACCTTCTCCAAGAAAAGGCACCTTTGAAAATAAAGTTTTAAGAAAAACTTTACATAACGCATTATCACTGTGAACACACCTTCAGTTGGGAGATGCGATTTGGTATGGTTATGATTGGGAGCCGACTTTGGTGACGTCTTGCCTATGTGGTGACGTATTTTTTTTTTCTCTTTTAGAGTGACAATTTAAAACCAAAAAATCAAAAAAAAATAAATTTTAATGTTTTTCTCATTTTTATCGATTTTTCCAAGTTCGTTTTGTACACTCACAATATATTTTCCATTACTGACTGTAGTTTATTTCAAAAGTAATACGTAAAGTTTGTTTTTAAATGAATAATCAATTGAAATTCATAGAAATATATTTTTTAACTATTTGAATCAGTCATTCAAAAAACAAACTATAAAAATTTACAGACATTCAGTAGGAGTTGATATTTTCTGTTAAATGTAAAATTTTATGTTTTCTGTTTCTAAAAATTGAAATTCATATAATTCTTTTTTGTTTTTTTTTTTTTACCAAAATAGTTTGTATATATACAAACTTATTTTAATAAAAATTACAAGAAATTATTCAAATATACAAACACATAAAGCCAATAAAAATATACAGGTTGGTTGAAAAGTTCCTGCGCTCACCAAGAGATGGCACTGCTAGCTCCAAACTTTTTTTTCTCAAGTTGGTGTAACTATCCTGAGAACACATGCAAAGTTGCAAGTCATTCTGTCAATTCCTTCTTTGTTTACAAGCCATTTGAAGTTGACGTGTCATTGATTTTTTTAATATGGAAAAAATTGAATATCGTGCAGTCATTAGATTCTTTGTTTTGAAGGGTTTAAAAGCAAAGGAAATTTGTGAACAATTGTTAGAGTGTATAAGGAGTCCTCACCTTCAAAACGCACCCTTGAATTTTCGGCTGGTGAATTTAAACGTGGTCGTACCAGCCTTGGAGACGATACACGCGAAGGACGACCAAAAACTGCAACCACAGCAGAAATCATTGAGCAGGTATATAATATGGTTAGTGAAGATCCAAGTTTGACCAAGCGTGAAATTGCTAATGCCATAGGCATCTCAGACGAATGAGTACTCCATATTTTACATGAAGAATTACGTATGAAAAAACTGTTTGGGAAGTTAGTGCCGCACACATTAACAATTCAACAAAAACTGGATCGAAAACAAATTTCTCAGTGTATAACTATCTCGTTTTATAACTATGGATGAGACTTGGATCTACCACCATGCTCCTAAATTGAAACAAGAACGTTTACAGTAGACTGAAGCTGGTTGTTCAGCTCCAAAGCAGGTGAAGTCACAACGATCAGCAAAGAAGGCTATGGCATCAGTTTTTTGAGATGCAAAAGGAATTTTGTTGATTGATTATCTTCAGAAAGGTAAAACAATCAACTCTGAATATTATTGCAGCCTTTTGGATCAGCTGGATGAAAAAATTAGTGAGAAAAGACCTGGTGTAAAGAAGAAAAAAATTATTTTTTATCAAGACAATGCACCTGCTCACAAAAGTGTTTTGACGATGGCTAAATTCAAAGAATTAAAGTACGAATTGCTTGAACGTCCACCGTATTCACCAGATTTGGTTCCCAGTGACTACTATCTCTTCAGAAATCTCAAACATTTCGTTCGTGGAAAGCATTTTTCGTCGAATGAAGAGGCCATAGCAGCCGTAGACGGTTATTTTGCAGAGCTTCCGAAAAACCATTATAAGGATGGGATAAAATTATTGGAAGATCATTGGGACAAGTGTATTGAGCTTCAAGGAGAATATATTGAATAAAAAAATATATTTCGTAACAAAAACAGTATTCTTTCATTTCGAGCGCAGGAACTTTTCAACCAACCTGTATACATCTGTGTGCGTTGTGTTGTGTTTTGTAATTACATACAAATAAAAAAAAACTTTCAATTTGAAAAACAAACCACAAAAGTAGTTTTTCCTAACTTTTTGTAAGTAAAAATTCTATGGTTATTTTAAACGACTTTCTATTGTTTTTACTACTTTTGTTGGTTATTAAACATTGATTGAAAATAAACATCAAAATGGGTTGAATATAATGGAAAATCAGTTGTCCTCTTTTTGACTGTATTTTCGATTAATTTAATATGTGTTTTAAGTTGTTTTTAACGAAATAATATTGTGAGTGTGCATTATGGGGTAAATAAATTTTTATCAGAAATCTAATTGATGTCATCTTATTCTACACCCTATTGGATACCAGAATCCACTCTTAAGTCCAAACCCGTTTTTTGACACACTAGGTCCCTTTTCTCGGAGAAGGTCACATATGATGATTTCATATATCTTGATAAATGCGACGAAAGAACTGAAAAGTTGGACAATTTATATAAATGTCTTTTGACTATTTGTCCAACATCTACTATTAGTGAAAGAGTATTTTCCACTTCTAGCTTTATCAAAAGCAAGCAAAAAAATCGTCTTAAAACTAAACATTTAAATTGCATATTATTTCTAAAATATTATTTTAGATGTGAAAAATAGATTTTCTTTTTACATATTTAAAATGTAATATTAAAAAAACTTATTTAATGCCAAACGTTCAAATTACTAACGTACCTAGTTTTACCCAATTTACAAACTTAATCTCTATTCATTTGATATGAATATAGTTTTATATTCATTTTTAAAATATTATATTAAAAAATATTAAAACAAATAAATAAAATGTTGAAATGAAATACAATAAAAAAATATTATAAAATATTTTTTTTTTTTTTCAAAGAATGTATTTTTTTTTTTATTACTTTATATATTAAATTTCTTTTTTTTTGTTTGTAATTAAAACAATTAAAGAATTATATAAGCTTTTTATTCAATTTAAAAAAAAAAAACCGAAAAAACCGGTTGACCGGTTTTTTCTGCAAAAACCGAAACCGTTTTTTTTTTAAATTCAATTTTTCGAAGAAAACCGAAACCGGTTTTTCCAAAAGGCCGGTTTTTTGAATACTCTATCTGTGAAAGATGTTTAATAATACAAACAGAATTTTTTAAAAGTTTGGGAGCCCTAGTGGCAAAAATATGCAAATTTCATTAACCTCTAACTATGGAGGTGAAATTTGTGGTGATAATTTCGCCTCTTTTAGTTTTACAAAAAAAAAAAATTAGAAAATATTTCTTCATAATTATTTGTTTTAAAAAAAGGTATTAAAATTTTTAATAAAAAAAAATGGAAAAATATACTAGTTGTTGTACATTTGAACAAAAACTTGTTTAACAAAATATTTTTTTTTAATTACTTACAAAAATGTAAAAAGAGGATAAAATTTACCACCAACACCATTACAGTTAAAGATTTGTAATGGCCACAGCTTTTGTTATTTTAGTGTTTTGTCTACAGAGCAAAGCACTGTGCGTAACAATGTAAAGCATTTTTTTGTTCTACAACCAACTTAAAGTTAACTATAAAATCCAGTGTTACAATTTCTTTTCCAAGTAATTTAATTGTCTCATGCAGAAAATAAAAATTTTGGTTTTCTTTGAAATATCAATAGCAATTAAATAATTTTATCAAGCGTTTAATACAAATCGTTTATGATTTATCTCCCCTCCCCTCTTCACCTACCTACCTAACTAACTAACAATAGCGTGTAGAAGGTGTCAATAATATCACCCAGTGTTAAATACAAATATGAATGTCTATTATAATAAAATCTATTTCATTTCGTTTAAATAGCAAAATTTAATTTATGAAGTGTGTTAAATGTCAATTGATACAAAATGACATGTACCCTAAATAACAACAACGGAATGGAAATGACAAAAAAAAATTGGAAAAAACACATGTAATTTTAATACAATACTCGGTGTCAAATGGCCGTGTGACACAAAAAATTAGAGCAAATGTAAAATCGTATTGATCCAATAAGGTTTCTTGCTATAAGAAAAAAAAATAATGAAAAGAAACCTTTGCTTTAGAAATCAACATTAAGGTAAAGCTTATTTAAATGAAAATATCTTTTGAATATTTATTACACTGTGCTACAAATTTTAGGTTATCGCCTTCAATGGGGAATAAATGTACACTATGGCTGGAAGAAAAACCCACAAAGGCTTTTGAATAATCCCTAAATTTTTATATCAAGTTCACTTGAAATATTTGTTTGTTTTATTGGCAATCACGGTTAAAAGACACAGGTGAAATTGCTAATTTTTACAAATATCTTTTATTAGAAATGATCGAAATCGCTCCAGCGCTTCAAAAGTTGTGACTGAAATTATGAGAACACCAAGAAATTTTTCATACAAAATCATACATTTTATTGCTTTTATTTAATTGCTTTTCTGAAGCGTAGGTCAACTTTAGTTATAATTTTATATATACATCCCTAATATTTATAATTCATACAATATATATTTAACAAATAATATTATTTATGACAAGTCAACAGGCACAAACAAACAAACCAACAAGGCGTGACTTTAACTAATTGATAAAAATCATAAAAAAAAAAACACAGCATAAGCAACAATGGATTACAACAAATAATACAAATAATAAAAATCTATTTAAGGAATTAGATTTAGAATCAAAATCTGAATACAGAATGCTGCAGCACAACAACAAAGTATGCAAAAATATTATAAAACTATTGTTTTTTTGTTATGGATAATTTATTCTTAAATTGTACAACAATATTTTTTTTTATTATTTATTTGTTTGTTTCTTGCACAAAACAAAAAATCTGTCATATTTAATAAAACAATTACAAAATGTAAAACAAACGTGAGAATTGATTTAACATGAAAATCATGTTCTACCGAAAAAAATTAAAATAAAAATAATAAAATACAACACCAACACCAAAAATAAACTTAATTTTCCAAAAAAATCGACAAATTTTGATGCCACAAATTTTCAATTCACACTCAAATATATGTAAACATGCTGATGGATCTTACTAAAAATTGAATTTGAATATTAAGCAATTATAATAATAATCATCATCTTTATTATAATGAAAAACGTTCACACGTATTGATTGTTGTAATGACCCAATTGGAAAAATTCCTAAGAAGTAGTGGCAAACATTTATAGAAAATACTTAACTTTGTTGAGCTATAAACTTAATACCGGAATTAGTCAGATAAGGTTAAGCCGACTGGTCATATACCAATTGGGTCCCCAGCACTGCCAGATAAGAAACAATAATGCACTCGTTAGAACAGACAGTTGCGGGGTCACCCAGAGAGCGCCACACTCTGTTAGCAGGAACCAGTCGAGTTCAAATTCCGATTTTAGAATTTTTCTCTATATCTCGTAAGAGATAATCTTTCAAGTACTTGTCCTGGAGTACACGAGACTCAGACAGTGGCTCATGATAATTATCACCCGCTCTCTGGCTTTCCCGCAGTTCAGCGAAGACCCACCTGTAGCCCCACCAGATGTCTTCAACTGCTTCTGTGTAAGAATAGAAAAAGTTCCGTTGCCTTAGGATTGTAGGATCTCAATATATCAGAACGGCTGAAGAGTCCATATGATAACCAATTAAACGACAAATTTTGGTAAAATTTTTATCAGGAAGAGCAATACAATTACTCCAAAACCTTTCTAACATTTAGATACCTATTTCAGATAATGATTTATCTTTGGACTCAATATAGGCCTCTGTTTCAGCAATCGCCTCTTCATTCGAACCAAATCGCTTTCCTTTGGTGGTCTGAAATCAGGTAAAAATTACTGGAAGCTAAATCTGGAAAATACGGTGAATACGGAAGCAATTTAAAATGTAATTCGTGCAAATTAGCCATGGTAGCCAATGACTTGTGATATGGTGCATGGTCTTGGCGGCATCCATTTCAAAAACATCTTTCTCATGGACAAATGTTAATGATAAATAAAGCGGACATATTTCTTCAATATATTTAATCCGCTATCTCCAGCAACTTCACTTTACGGTCAGCGAAAACAATTTTGTGAACTTTTTTGAAGTTTTCCGGTATTACCACCATCTTTTTTGGGCGACCATAGCTATCAGCAAACCACTTTTCCATCATTTGTCTAAATGAATAAGAGTCCAAATAATACTTATCAAGTCAAGCTTTGGCTTGAATGGTGTTTTTCCCCATTAAAATTAAATTATAAATCAATACACGAAGTTGCTTTCAATCCATTGTTTTTAAAATCGCAAAAGTAGCGTCACTAAAACTGCTGTAACTTGTTCACTAATGAATGAATTGTCATTAAATTTTGGCAGGAATCACCTGGGCTTTTTATTAGTGGCAGCCCCTATGTGTCATTCTACGGATTTTTCAGCCGATGTGTTAGCTGTCGATTCTCATCGCGTTTCGGCATTCCTCCAAACCGCCTCGACCTATTATAGTAGAGCCCACAGCCCTTCCAACAGGCAATTGGATCATCATTTCGCCAATTCATCCGGAACCTCGTTATGCCCAATAGCCCAGTGTCTACGAACCCAAGAAATGTGTACTCTCTGTTCTACCTAAGAGCCTCAGAATTAAAAACACAAGATCAGCAGCTATTTTGGCCGTGAGAATTTTCGCCTAAAAAGTGCTGCAGTCATCGAATAATTTTTACGACTCCACGATCCCCAGCTTTCAACAAAAACCCGGAGCGCCGACAACCTTCCCCATTTCAGAATTTGTCACCAGGATAATTGCTTGCAAATTTAATTTTAAATAACATGGCTCAGCAAATCTCCGCGCAATCTCCAGGCGCCTACAGTCCACCAAACAAGAACTCCTTAATAGAGAATTGGCATAGCAACTGTCATAAAATTCTTTGCCTGAGATTAGATTACAGCTTCTCAGTTTAACTAGAATTTTTCCACATACGTGGAGAGTATTTATTGCCTTTCTGACCCACTCCTTAAAATTGATTACTTACAGGTTATTTGTATGGTGTTTCAGAACAAGCTTTGTACAACCCAACCTAGGCGTTGTTGGTAAAAAATATCATTGATTAACACCCTCTAGATTTTAATAAAAACTCAACCTTTGCTGTTACCCAAGATAGAGGCATATAATTCAGTCTCAGACAACTACTAAAAATCTTTACCAACCGTGATAACAGACGATATTTTTCATACTTAAATTGAGCCGAAAATATTATTTTCTCATTCTCTCTTATGGGGGAGTCAGCATTACCAGCCGGATAATCAAACATAGTGCACATATCCCCTGCGGAAAAAGGGATCAGTTGGGAATTGGGACCGTGATAGGTGGATACTGCACCGGTTCTGAAAATATATACCTCGAGAGAGGGTTAATGAGGACCGGTTCATTATGTACCTACCACGTGACCGGTTTAAAAGTCATGACATGTTTTTTTTTTGCGTTGGTTCTGTGATATGTTCTTTGGGGTTAGTTGTGTGACATGTTTTTTTAGACTAGTGCTGTAATATGTCACAGAGGGCAATTGACCCCTCCTAGGATAAACTCATGTTAAAGTGACCGGTCTTTTTCATATAAAAAAATTGGTCCCGTTACCGGTCACCTGACGTGTGCTATGATAGAAACTTTTCCCGTAGGGATCAGTACAGACCAAAAGGTGAGTATCCAATAATACATTTAGAGTAAACTCACTTATTTCCGTGTAAATTCACTTGTCTCCGTGCATCTTCAGTAGTCTAGTAGTTTCACCAAATCCCTCGATATCGGGGCAGAAGCTTTACTACAAACTTCGTTTGACTTTACGCATATTCCGTTTGTGGATTCCTAGCGCATTTCTGTACTCTACAAAGCATTTAAATTGGTCAGAAATTCTCGATAATTTGAATAGCTCAAAAAGGTTGCGCTTTTTATTTCGCCAGGATGCTTTGGACTTGCGCCTTATTCGTGTTGAAGAACATGATGCCTCGTAAGAACTTACAACGTTTGTTACCAAATCGTCTATAGCAGAGACTATTTTGCCCGAACTATAAATTGTCCGTAGGTTTTATTCTTGTTAGTTAGTGTTAAATTAATTACGTTTTTTGAGGTGGGATCTATATACATTTATGTCAATATATGATCATACATGGCCTCATATATGAGCATATATCTTAGAATCCAAAATTTGAGAATATATATGACCGTATATGACTATTAACCCTCAAATTTTAGATTCCAACATAATACATTAACCTATATATGGTCATATACTGAAATATATATATGGAAATTTATGATCGGCAATACGCATATAATATCATATATGAGCCAATATTTGATCATATATGTTGATATACGATCCCATTTTCTCCTCAAAGTGCAACTAACCAATTTCTTCATGCATATAAATACGCCTTAATGTTCAACACTGTACATATTTTAATTCAATTTATATTCCTTGTTGTACCAAAAATCTCTCTTTTTCCAACTGGACCTAATCCTCAGTGTCTTATTTTTGTGTGTTTCTTAATGTCATTTCTTCAGAATATTACAACGGAAATTGAAGTCAAATGTACACATCTAAAAAAAACAATTGAGTTTTGGAGTTTTCGTTTTTCATCTCACAAAGCGTACATAGAAAAATCAACCCATTAACAACACCTTTTATTGATTTGTTTTTCATAAGTTTATAAGTAGTAATGTACAAGTTTGTTGCGTGGTTGATTTTGGAGTTTGCTGTTCAATGTACAATTGCCTTCCGAAAAAAACTGTATTGAATGTGTGCAGAAAAACAAACATAAATATATCAAACAGTGTAGGGCAAAATTAAAAGGACGAAATTTAAATCAAAACATTTTTTTAAGTTTCAAAAATAATAGAATCAAATGTTTTTTATCTACGACTCGATTTTACTATTCTAAGCCAGTTAGCACATATTTCTTAAACATATATACCAAGGGCCGTTACTATTATTTCGCATCGACTGTTATCATAACTTTACTCTTAGCAATATCATCAGTTGAATTCTGCTCATTGAACATTTGTTTCGAACAATTTGCAATAGTGGTACTGCAAACGTTAATATGTTTTTATACCCTTCACTACTGGTGGAAGGGTATATATAAGTTTGTCATTTCGTTTGTCATTTCTACAATATTGATCTTAGACCCTATAAAGTATATATATTCTGGGTCCTTATGAAGAGCGAGGTTGATTTTACGATGTCCGTCTGTGTGTTGAAATGGGTTTTCCGAAGAACCCAGACATGATGAGGACTTGATTGTTTTTTATTTCTGTTACATGTGATGCATTTCTGTTTGCTATTAAAAATCAGACAGATCGGTTAATAAATGGCTGAGATATTAGCAAAAAACCAGGACTACCTCTAATTTTTCCGGTAAAATCCTTTTGTTTAATATGTATGTAGAACTTTACGCATAACAAACACATCCATGTGTTAAAATTCTATTCTTTCATCTCCGTCTTTTATACACAAACAACACACATACAAAGATTTGTCATTTAAATAAAAACTAAACAAATCTCTAATGAACGAAGACTTTTATATATGTACCTCTATTGAGTGAGCTTCAATAGCTCAGTTGTCTAGCTATGTCACAAACACTTTTTTCTCTAAGGCCGCGGGTTCGAGGTTCGAATCCCGGTCAATTCACTTTTTTTTTTTTGTACATTTTTTTTATTATTTTCTTAAGACTTTTTTTTTGTTTATTATTGGTTTTTTTTAACATTTTATTTAAAATTTATTATAAAATTTTATATTAATAATTAAATAATCCATAAATAGGCTAAAAACATCAAAATTTTTATAAAAACCCTCTGATACAAACAAAATACAAACGGTTTTATTTCTATTTTTTGCTCCGATTTAAAAGAATTTATAAACAGATTTTTAAACCATTTTTTCATATATTAAGAAAATTTTATACATAATTTCCCTTTGAGTGCCACTATTTTAGGTCATAACTTATAATAATTTATAAAAAAAAATTATAAACTATTTTCCTTCAAATTTTTAAAATTAAGCTAAAGAAATTAAAAACATTTTTAATAAAAAAGCGAAATAAAATCCCAAATGGAAATTTGCCAGCTAAATCAAACGTTTTTGTAGAAATAAAACACATGCAGTTCTAGTGATTTCTTTTAACGATTTGTTGAAATTCTTTTCTTTCACCTTTTATACACAAACAACAAACACTATTCTAGAGCTGTAATATGACCTATGGATACGTCTTATATAGCAAGAGATCGAAAATCTTTAGTACATATTTGCTGAAAAATTCGGAAATATCGGTTCAGATACAAAAAAGTTATGCCCAAAACATAAATTTTTTTTAAATACCTATTTTCTGGAACCATAAATCTTCCCGAGTCCAAGTTTTATCACCAAAATAAATGGTTAATTTCCTCTTAAAGGCGTCCGTATATAAATCTGTCCATTCCATATATGTCCATATATAAACTTCAGTTTTTTCCCAACCATGGTGAAGGATATATAAGATTCGGCATAGCCGAATTTATCCGCTCTTACTTGTTTTTTTTTTAAGTTTTTGCCAATGCAATGTATGAATGTATGTTTTAAGATGATAGTTTTGTTTTTTCTTAATATGATATTATTTTACAGATAGCCATACAAAGTTGGATTTACTAGACGATTGTAAATATGTGATGTAGAAAACATTCATTAATGAAGAAAAGCGTAGGTTTTCAAATCAGTTTTTATTCAATTTACAGAAGCATAATAAAGGTTTAGGAAAACATATAGAAATTATATATATGTTATGTAGGCATACACCTAAAATAATAGATTTATAAAAATAAATACAATTTAAGAAAAAAAAATATGTAAACGAAAAATTTCAGTAAAAAATCAGTTAAGTTCAATTAACAAATTAGAAAATAAAAATATTATCTGCATTGGCAATCAAATCCTAAATGTACTTAGGTATACTTGGGGATTTTTTACGACCAGTGAAATTTTAATTAAATAAAACCTCTTGGAAAGAAAAGAATTAAAAAAAGCAAAAGCAGTAATTTCGGTTTTGCCGAGTTTTTTACAACCTCCAACAGGGCTAATAAATGAGAATTTCAATTGGGTAACAAACATCATTTAAAATAGTAGTTTTCGACAACAAATATTCCAAAAATTGATTTTTTGTAAATATAAGGCAAATAATGTGAAAAATTCATCAAATCGTGAAAGAAAATATAAAAATCATTTCAGGAGATACATAAGAACTTTTGATAATCCCCCGCGCAAAAAAAAAATTAAAGTGATTCTTAAAAAATTATATTTTCATAGATGAAAGTGACTCTTAAAAAATCATATATTCATTGATTCCTAAGTACCATTTAATATTTATTATTAAAATCGACCTTATTTGCATGCCCCCACTTAGAGATTATTAATTAGTCCTGATTGAGAGTGTCATTCATAACCTGGCTTATGCCCACAACCTCCACAAGACTTGGCCTAAGCTATAGGAAATATTTCATTTCATTTCATTTGTTCAGTCTATGGATAACAAAAATTCCTTACAGACTATAATGTTTCATATTTATTATAGTTAATACTTAACAAAAATATATAGAAAACAAATAAATAAAATAATTAAATATAAATATAAAATTATTATTTTTCCTTATTCAAATTATAAATCAAAATCCATCAAAATAGAATATGTTGTTTAAATGAAGCTTTAGATGTACAAAACTGTATTTGTTGTTTTAGACGCTTTTGTAGATTATAATTAATTTCATTAAGTTGAATGAACGTGCTTGTTTAAATACTACTAAGACCATAATTGGTACGATGTAGTGGTACATAAAAAAATGTAACAAGTCCTAAGACTTCCAGGTGGAACATGAAAGAAAATAAGAGAAAGCAACTCTGAACAATCAATAACACCAGTAATAATATCGAAAACAAATAAAGCCGATTGCAACAACCAACGAAACTCTAGGGTTTCTAAACCAATAAATAAGTCCTTAGATCTATAGGAGGGTATCGGATCACCAAACCTAAATAATGAGATTGCAAACTTAACAAATTTTCTCTGCACTCTCTCAATACGTGATACATAAATACCACAATGTGGAGCCCAAATTATAGCAGCATACTTAGAGATCTAACAAAGGCAGTATAAATTAGTTTTAAATATATGCTAAATATATAAATATTGCTGTCATCTGCAAAAGATTTGACAGGGTTCGAAGTTTGACGGAGAAAGTCGATAAGATATTTTTTAATTTGATACATAGCCTGCGGGAAAAAAAGATCAGTTGGGAATAAGGACCTGTCCCGTGATAGGTGAAAACTGAAACGGTCACGAGGACCAGTAAATAGAAACAGTTCCTAAAAAATCCACCTAGTAACCGGTTTAAAAGTCATGACATCTTCTGTTGCGTTGGTTCTTTGGTATGTTCTTTGGGGTTAGTTTTGTGACACGTTCTATAAGGCCAGTCCAGTGATATGTCACAGAGGACATTTCCTTAAGATTTTTGAGCTTTGAATTGCTTTTTTCACCTTATTTTGCCTTAAAGTGCTTTTCTGCAAGATTTGTTTTTTGTAAAGTGTTTTACCCAACTTTTTACTTGTGCTTGTTTGCCAATATTTTTTTGCTTTAAATGCATTGATGATTATATATCTACGGATCTGAAATTCGAGGGAACATGGCCGTACATGGTCATATATGATCATACATGAATAATATATCATCATATGTGAAACAATGTAACCATATACCCTCAAATTTCGGATCCGTAGATATATGGTCATATATGAGATCATGTATGGTCATATATTTTAATATGAATGGCACCATGCATGGTTATATAATCATGTATACCCATGTATGATCTTATAGAAGTCCATGTATGATCATATATGTTCAAAAACATTTCAATTTTTACATGGGTTTTTGCAATTTTTTATTCATTTTTATTAGAGCCTCCCATTACCCGGTTTTACGGTCGACTGCACTCAAAAAAAAAAAAGACATGAACTAAAATGTAATAAAAAATCACCTTCAAAATAGTTTATACATTGTCCTCAATTTAAGTAAAATTTTATTAAAACTTAGAAAAAATTTCTTAAAAAGAATAAAAATTCCTAAGTTTGAGGAAAACCGAAATAGTTCATATTTTTCCTAAGTAATATTTCTTGATTTTAGGAAAAAAACAAGACAATTAAATAAAAATTTATTAATTTTAAGAAAAAATATCTTATAGCCTGTTCCTCTATTTCGAAAGAACACGTTCGTTCGCTTTCTAGTCGAAAGAAAACTGATTTGGATTTCACTAACTCTATTTCTATGCGAACGATGACTCGAACGAACAAGTAACGTAACTGTTTTTATACAAAATTTGGTTTCTCTATTTCGAACAGCTCGAACGCAAATGTCAAAATCAGTCACTATTTTTTGTCGAGTAAATATATATTATTTTGTCGAGTAAATATATATATGATATTTTTAAAAGCAAAATGAAGTAAAAAAAGCAATGGATAACAAAAGGTAAGTACAAAATAATACAATTATTTATAATTTATTAAGAATTTTAAATGTTAGTTAAAAAAATCAACAATGGACCAGCCGAAGACGCTTGTATTTTATATGGAAGAAAGGCCTGATTTTGCCAGCGGGACTCTGGTGTTCGAAGCAAACAAATTTTCTGCAGAGGAGGAAAATTTGACCAGAAAACTAAACTCCGTTTCACCCCCTATTACGCTGTTGCTGAATGGTAAAAGGTAAGTGTGTATTGTTTGTGACTAACGTTTGCCCCAAGCAGCTCATATTTACATTTTTTATTTTACATCTTTTTTTTTACAAGAGCTACCAGCACTGTATCAGTGACCGCACCGAACAGACAACAGGCAACAGAAAAGCTTTCCGGTTAACAATCTCACCCACAACCAATCGATAACAAAAATTTTAACAAATAAACACTTTCTCAAATAAAAATTGATATCTTTATTGTTATATTTTTATTTCATTTGTCATATATAGCTGATCACTGTTAAACAGGGTTGTTTTTGTCTTTAAGCAGTTTAGTAGTATTTTCGCTATTTTTAAAGAAAATTGTAACAAATGCTCAAAATATATGATCTGGCATCTCTGTGATTTGTAAATGCGTAAGAAACAAAAATTGACACACGTAAGTCAAGTCGATCGAAGGCTTTCGAAATAGAAAAACCCAAATTGATTCGAATTCGAGTGACTTGCTTTCGTTCGACTAGTTTTTCGTTTAAGATCGAGGAACAGGCTATTAGTTTTAAGCAAATTGCATACTCAAATGCAATAAAATTAAGTTTAGTTCCAAAATAAAAATTAAGGACATAATTTACTCCCATTTAGTTCAAAAAATGTGTCCAACTTAAATCGAGAAAGTACTTGAACTTAATGTGTGTTAATTTTTTGTTCGCGAGCAGTAAAATTAACTAAATTTTAGAAAGTCATTTCCAAATTCAGATTTTAAGTATACCACTTTCTAATTTTGAAGAATTGTTTTCTAAAAATTAGTTCAGACAATTAAAAACAAAAAGTAATAAATTTTTTCCTATGTAATAATAAACATTTACTTGATTTTAAAAACTGATGATCTATTTCTAAGGAAAATTTTCATGCAACTTAGTTCAGATAAATTTTAAAAATTTTAATAAAATATTCTTTTTTTCAAGTAAAAGTTTTCTAATTTTTAAAAATTAATAAAATTTGGTAAAGAATTTTTTTTTTTGTTGGAAAACGTTTGAATTATTTTTAATATTCTATTCCAAAAAAAAACAATCAATTAAAAACAAACCAGTTAGTTTTCCTAATTTTCAAGAAAAATATTATTAAATAAAAGAAATTAAATTGACCATTTAAAAAAACTATCGTGAATGATTGTAACTTTTGGTTCGTGATCGTGCGTTTACGTCAAAAATCTCTCACGTGCCCATCTCTAATCTTAACAGTTTTAAGTATTAAACTTAAAGTAGCTTAAAATATATTTTAAAATTTTGTTAGCAAAGGGTAAAAAATTTCGAATTTGCGACCTAGCGCTTATTAAACTTTATATTTATCACTTAATAATAAAAAAGTTTAAATTTGTTTATGTCAAATAAAGTTTATGCTAAAAATCCCATAAAATATACTTATGACTTTTCCATTTTCCAATAATAACAAGAAATATAACTGTAATATTTTGTGTTTTTCAACAATTTCCTTAAATTAGTTAATTTAAGAAGACAAAGGACCCCCAGTGTTCTTTTGCCATAGATGAAGTGTGTCACGTAGGGCGTCCTTTTTGTAGTTCTCTCGAGCAGAACCGTTAATTAACGACGAAAAGGATCTGACTTTGTCACAATTTATTACGTTTCAGGATGTCCTGCAGTACATTTTTTTAATATGTTTACCTTTTTGCTAATGAAATTTAATTTATATTTTAAACACATGAATTTAGTATAATTCAATATAATTTTAAGACAAAAACGTATAGCAAAAAGCTTGTTAAGAGCAGTGTCTTCACAAAGCGGAAGTCCTCCAAAAGTGGGAAAATACCTGTTCAATGAGTGTAAAGTAGTTTCAAAATATATGGTAAAATATATTACATTCACCAAAGAAGCAGGATAATGATAATTTTCAATTAAAAGAAGTGCTATTTAACTTGTTGTTAGAAAATATTTTCTCATTTTTTGGGAGTTAAGTCCTAGTTATTAGTAAAAGAAATTATCTAATGAACTTAAATAAAATAATTTTTTTCTTAAAACCAAGGAAACACTTCCTAACTAAAAGTACAATTTTAGATGATATATGAACTAATTAGGAGGAAATATTACTGTTTTCTAATAGAAAATATTTTATATAATTTAGAAGTTTTGACCAAACTTAAGGTAAATTTTTTGTTTATTAATTTCAAGGAAAATGTTATTAAATATTAGTAAAAAGTGTCTTTGGCGCCGTTTTCATTTAAATTTCTCCTCTAAATAAGTTAATTTTTCTAAATTCTAGTTCATTTATTTTTTAGTGTGGTCTACCCAATCAGATCGGTTTTAAAACTGGTCGGCCGGTCTTTACGGTCTACTCTGTCTTTACGCTCTACCCGGTCTTAACGGCTCTAACCGGTCTAGACTGGTCTATCCGCTTAACCGGGTTGTAGTACTTTTTTCAAGTGTAAGTGTAGTGTAGTGTAAAAGGACATTGGCATTTTCATATTAATGTATGACAGGTACAGGATTTTCTAAATTTAAGAGCCAATATCGGAATATTTTTACAGCTCGAAGTCATAATTACAGCCAGATTATTTCTGAATTGTTTTAGTCAATTCTGAACAAAGTCATAAAAACGGTGGATATGGGACCGAATAATTAAGGACTTTTTCAATTCAAGAGCCAGTATCGAAATATTTTTTTTTTTCAACAGTTTAAAAAAAGTTTTCGTTACGACGGACATGGGACCGAAAAATGCCGTGGTATTTCCTTATAAATGTATGTAAAGTGAAGGACTTTCTGAATTCAGGAGCCAGTATTGGAATATTTTTGTTGCAAAAGTTCAAAAATAGTTTACAGTCTCTTGTTAGAATTACGTGTAGAATATTCCTGCAAAGTTTTAGCCAGTTAGTTTCGGAAAATTTTTTGTTCTAAAACTCAAATAAATTAGTTCAATCTTAAGCGGTTAAACAGGTAGGCCGGTCTACCCAGTCGTCTGGTCGACCACTCTAGAACTTAAAGACCGGGTAGACCGTAAAAACCGGCTATTTTGCATCGATTTTTATAATATTTATAAATTTTCATTACACTTCTCTTTTCAGCGATTTCCCGTCATTTAAGTCAATTTTCAAAAAGCTTTATAATATTATTAACATAATAGCAATACTGATTGCTACAAATTTGTTTAATCCACTGTCATTGAAAAGTCGAAAAATAACCAACCAGCATTGTACTTTAAGAGTTTGTGTCTTAAGTCTTTGGTTTTTTTTTATACAAAATCCTTCAAGAAATATAATAAATTAAGTCAAATTTCTTTTAAATCTAATAAATTATGATCAAATCTTCCTTTTATTAAATAAATACAAACTTTTTAATCATCAACACGTGCTTTTGCTTAAATTATTTTATCATTTAACTTAAAACACATACAACCATAATAAAAATATAGTAAATTAATTAAAATAAAATTGTTAATTTATTACAGAAAACTTAAATTGTCATTAATTGGTGGCACTTGACTTTGTGCTTGCACACACATGATATGTCACACTAATTTCTAAGCATTTTTATTTCGTTTATATGTATTATCTTAAGTTAGTAGGTAGGTATATCTGTAAGTGTGTAAGTGTGTTAACTCATTTTAAAATTTATACACATTTGTTGACAATAATTTGCTAAACTAGTCTCGTTAAAAATAAATATGAAAAATATTAAACAAATAAATTAATATTCAAGTGTATAATATATTAAGTCCAGACTTGCAGTAGAGTAGAGTTGTGATAATTTAATTAATATTTGCAGAAAATTTATAGTTTGATAGATCCTTAAATATCAACATGTATGTTATGTAGATTTTTCCATTTTCTATTACTATATGCAGGTAGAGGTACTGACGGCGACTACTCGATTTGCATACAACTTGTCTTTATTTATTTAAGCATGGCGCTTATCACTTAAACATCTTACAATCATGTTTATTTATGCACTATTTGTACTTTTCATTCGATTTTTATCACATCCACGATAGTGAAAGATACTCGCAATGTATCTTATTTCTTATACGTACACACACATCCTTAAATAAACTTTAAAAGAACTTTGTCGTCATAATTTATGTCGTCTTCATCGACATCAGTTTAAGCTTAAAGCATCAAGTGATAAATAGTTTGTTGTTTGTTTTTCGCATTTTGCATTTTTTCTTCTTCTTCTTCTTCTTCTTCTTCTTCTCTTCATGTCATTTCAGTTTATGCATTATTTACTTGAAACATTTTTGCGTGCCATCGCGTGTTAAGAAAATTTAATTGCTGCTTGTTTGCTGTCTTAAACTGCATTTTTTTACCCCTTCTACAATTCTGATCTTTTTATCTTTATTGTCTGTTTGTCTGTCCATTTTTTTTTGTTGTATTCTTCTACCTTTGAAAAGAATAATAATAAAAAAGTACTCAAGTTGTATGCCACCCATCGACTTGATGTTTTATCATGTGTTAGGTCTTGTTTAATATATAATAATGCATTATTTAGTATATTTTGTTGTCTTAGTTATTTGTTTAAGAAATAAACACATTCCATTTATAATATCTTTCAAAAGATAAAAGGAAAAAAAAAAACTTATTTTTATGTGGTAATTATTACAACAATTTGTTTACTTTAACGTATTTGCATATAACAAATACAGATTTTAGTAGAAAGAAATATATTTGTGACTTGCAAAAAAAAAAAAAATTGTAATAAATAATGTTAAAGAAAACGGAATTTAAAATATTAAATATCAAGTAACAAAATCTAAAATACTAAGAAATTACAACGTGCATCGGGATAATAAAAATACCTCTTGACTAAATAAGCCCTACGAACACGTACTTAGTTTTAAATCCGAAGGTTTTTGAGTAGAGAACTAATGGAAGGATTTTACCCCTTTTTCCCCTGCCCATAAAATTTTCAAAAATCCCCAACTAAAGGGTGTCCCAAGAAGAACGCAATTTTTAAATTTTAAATTAAACACAGATATTTAAAAAAAAATCGTGAAACTTTATTATATCGTAAAGTAGACAAAATGAGGTTATGTATGGAACAATATATCGTGCAGATGGCCGCCGCGGCTTTGCTGGCATGCACGCGATCTTTTAATGAAATTTTCAATGACCGTTTTGCATCAATGCTGCGGTATTTCATTAATGCAGCGTCCAATTTCCTCTTCTAAGGCTTGAGTCATTGTCGGCTTATTCGCGTAAACCATCGACTTCAAAAAACCCCAAAGAAAAAAATCTAATGGTGTTAAATCGCACGATCTAGGCGGCCAATTCTGATCTCCAAAACGCGAAATAACACGACCAGGAAATGACTGATGCAGCAATTGAATTGTTTCTCTGGCTGTATGATATGTGGCGCCGTCTTGTTGGAACCACATGCCCTCCACATTCATTTCTTCAATTCTAGGCAAGAAAAAACTGGTTATCATTTCACGATACCGAACACCATTGACTGTTTGCGCTTGACCTGCCCCATTTTCATAAAAAAAAGGTCCAATGATTCCTCCAGCCCAAAAAGCACACCACACAGTGACACGTTGAGGATGCATTTGCTTCTCGTGAATCACTCGAGGATTTTCCTCACCCCAAATGCGACAATTCTGCCTATTGACGAAGCCATCAAGATGAAAATGGGCCTCGTCACTGAAGATGATTTTATCGGCAAAATCAGCATTTTCATGTTGTCTCTCCAATACCCAATTAACGAACTCCCTTCGCTGTCCATGGTCAGCTGGCTTCAGTTCCTGAGTCAATTGAACTTTGTATGCATGATGATGCAAATCTTTCGTCAAAATTCGCTGCAAAGTGGATTTGGAGACACCAATTTGCTGAGCTCGGTGTCGAATTGAGGTGGATGGAGTTTGAGCGACATCATCACGTACAGCTGCGACATTTTCGGTCGATCGATCTGGTCTATGGCGCGTTGTTGTCTTTACATCACTAACAGACCCAGTTTCGGCAAATTTATTCATTAATCTCTTTACAGTTGACTCTTTTGGAGCATTATTGTGACCCCAAATTGATCGCAATTTGCGAACTGTAGCCGCAAAACTTTCACCATTTTGGTAAAACAATTTCACAATGAGAATGCGTTGTTCATTCGTGTAGCGCTCCATTTTTACTAACCTCGTACCTTCTACTAGCAAACAATAACAATTGTTCAAATGTCAAACAATGACACTTCGAATGTTGCCAGATTTAAAAATTGCGTTCTTCTTGGACACCCTTTAGTAGATGTCAACGTTGGACCCTCTGGGGGCCCGTAGCTGCATCCAAAGGGGCCCAGAAGAGTTCTGAAAAGGTTCTTTAAAAAAAGAAATGTGATAATAAATAGTCTTCCAATGTCAGTTGCCATAATTTTATTTAGAATATCCAAAAAATAATGACTATCACGCGATTTTCAAAATATTTGAAGAAGATAAGAACTATGTGTAGCTTAAAAAAAAATCTGCTGAGAAGTTTTTTTTTTTTTCTTTTGTTTAATGTGTATTTTTTTGTATTTCTGTAAGGTTCTGCCTCAGCATTATATTTTTTGTTATTTTTATTATCCTTTCGCAAATGATATTTTTAATTATTTTATTATTGTTTCTACATTTTATTTTTTTAACATATTTTAACCTTGGTTTACACGCACATACAACGCCATCTAGTAGTCAAACCAAGCCACCACTTTCACCTTACAATGTATATTCTGAATACATTTTAATTCACTTTTATCTGTATTTGCTTCTTACGAATACATACTAATTGGAATAAAAGCGTTAGAACCTCAAATTCGCGCAATCATCCACCAAAAACCGAGCTTTCTTTTAAGAGCCAGTAAATTTTCTCTGCCATTTTTCTGTCATCAAAGCAGTAGTCAGTATTAAAAGAAATTTTTTTTTTTTATAAAAAAAAATTTAACACCAAAGTTTTTTTAAATTAAGTTAAAGTGTAAAAAAATTAGATCTGGTAAATCTCTTAAATTTTGTAAATTCTAAAATAATAAAAACGTTTTTCCAACTTTCATATTTTCTACTACTACTATTTTTTCTGAAAATTTTCGAATTTAAATGTTTTTATTTAATTTAAAAAATTAAAAACATTTGGGGTCCGTCAGCCAGTAAAAATATCTCAAGAGGTCCGTGAAGTAAAAGGTACTGGAAACCGCTATTTTAAAGTGTGATTAGAGCTTTATTTCACAGAAGCTGAAAGAAAAATTATATTGGAGTTACATAAACAAAGTAAATCGTATCCAGAAATTGAGAAAATAGTGAAAATAAGACGATTTACTGTTTGCAGCATAAATAAAAGATTCAAAGAGTCTTCAGATTTTACAAGCGTACATCCATCTCGTCGACCGCAAAAGCTCACTTCAAGAGATGAGACCCAAGTCATCAGAAAAATAAAAAACAATCCAAAAACTACATCCACTGAAGTCGCTGCAGAATGTTTAGAAGAGATGGGTAAAGAAATCCACCCAAAAACTGTACGCAGAACTTGACAACATACCGGTTACAGCTCTCGAGTTGTAAGGAAAAACCCGCTTATCGGAACATTTAAACTTCGCAAAAGATTACAAAAATAAAACCGGAGACTTCTGGGATGGCGTACTATTCTCCGATGACCGCAAATTTAATATTTTCCAATTGGACGAAAGAACAAGAATTTGTAGGAAGCCAAACACCGAATGTGAAAAAAAATCAATGTTATAAGTACAGTCAAGCATGGCGGTGAAGGAGTCATGGTATGGGGATGTATGGCTGCAGCAGGCGTAGGCAACTTAGTTTTCATCGGTGGCACAATGGATAAAGCGGTATATCTAAATATTTCGAAGGAAAACCTACTGCAAAGCGTTAAGAAGCTAAACCTTGGGACAGATTCTATTTTGAACAGCACAATAACCACAAGCATACTGCTAATGACGTCTGAATGTGGATTATTTATCATGTCCCCCACATTCTCCCAACTCTACTGCAATCGCCTGACATGAAACCCATAGAACATCTTTGGAATGAATTGAGCAGACGAGTTCAAAACCGCCATATCTCTATGAAGACAATTGAAGGAAATTCTGTTGTAAGAATGGCAAAATATTGGAGCTGATGTTATGAAAAAAAACTAGTTCATTTAATGTCAAGAAGATTAGATGAAGTCATACCAATGTAAGGCTACTCCACTAAGTATTAAATAATTTAAAATTGTATTTGTTATCTAAGCATTTGAAACTGTGTTAATAGTTTTGTCCATTTAAAATCATGCCTTGAATAACATATTTATTTTTTTTTCTTATAATGTAACATACTTAGTATTAGTTATTCTTTGTATTTAAGTAATGCATAAAGGAATAAATAATTTTGTTGAATACAATCGGCTTTCATTTAAAAATATAAAAGATAAAAAAAAATATTTTGATGCTGTGTGAATACTTTTGTCCGCCACTGTATATATCAAATTTTGAACTTCTAGCTCCAACGGTTGGGCTGGCTGAATGAGGGCGCACTTTTTCCTTCCTTACACATTTTTTTATCACATTCTTATTGGATATTCTAAAAAATTCCTTATCGATCACCCACATCCCGGGAAAACATATTTTAAGTCTCATATTTCTAGCAGAAAGAGATTTTGCAGGTCGTTATGTATTACTTATATCCCCCAAATTTGAAAATTCAAGATCTAGCTGTCTAGGATTTGTAGCTTAGAGAGTAGTTTTCCTCCATTTTTAGTGGAAATTCCACAAAGAGTCTCTTTTGTAACTTGTACAATTTTTTAGAGAACACATATATTTGAATTTCGAACTTCAAGCTGAAGATTTTAAAACCCTATCCATTTTGTCACTTCACGTTTTTCCCCTCGCCCATTTCTCCACCCCATTTTGCCCCACATTGTTTTGCTTCCGTTTCTTTTTGACCTACCCCAAAAAAATTATAAAAATCCAGCAGGCATCCAACATTGGAGTTGGAACTTTTATGCCAATACCCAGAGAAAAGTATGGTTGCAGTTATTTTATTTGGAATTACCTATAATCCATTAATAAAGCAAAAATATTGTGTTGGGAATTAAAAAGGATCTAAAAAGCGATCCATTTATTCAAATATTGGTATTTCGAATCAGCTTTAAAATTCTTTTATTAATTGTGTACAATAGAATTAACATATTATTTAGTGAATGTATTAAAAAATTAGTACATTTATTTAAAAAAAAGTCAATATTCAAAAGTGTTAACTGCGAATACAGTTATCCTGTTCAATTATACCATTAAACCGTCCTTTATATCAATTTTTTTTGGATTTACTAGACCTACTAGATCTCATAGTCTAATTGCACCTTTCAATGCTCATAGGCGTATGGTTTTATTATTTAATGTTCCAGCATCTTTAAGGCAATTTAGTAAGTTATAGCGATCATGTTTATAAACGAAAACTTTTAAATAAATTTCAATAATTACAACAATTTTTTTATCTTTTTTAATTTTTTATTACAACATAGGATGGATAACTACAATAATTTTTTTTTTCTCGTTTCAATTTGGAATATCAAAATATTATATATTTTATTTATAGACTATCAAATAAATAGTTATCAAGGTTTTTATTTCTAAATTTTAAGGTTACCTTAAGTGTGTGGAATATTGTAATTTATTAATTGGCCCCTAGGTTTTTAAATTACAAAATGTTGAATAAATAAAAATTAGGGTTTCAGTAGATCCAAACGAATTGTAGATTCTTTTGATTGTAAACGCCACTAAAGATTGGTATTGGATTATATTTGCTTTCCTAACAAATAATGAAATTTTTAAATTATGCCTCAACATTTAGAAGTGTTCGTGGTGTAGGGAGTAGAGAAGCAGCTAGTACTCCGAATATCCAAATCAAATTCCCGGAAAAGCCAAAAATTAAAAAAAAAAATTCTTTTAAGTTAAATAAAATATTCAAATAACATACAAATATACCAAATCAAATATACCAAAGAAAATTAAAATTACATGTGGTGCAGTACCGGATACAGGAAAAATCAAAAAATAAATTTATTTTCTTAAAATAAAATTTTATACATAGAACGTAGTAATAACAAGTGTCTGAGTAAGAATGCACTTTTTCATTTTAAAATTTAAACACATACTTTTTGAGATAATTGTAATATTTTCATTGGATTATAAAGAAGACATGTTCCGATTAAGCATGGAACGAAATATCCGTCAAATGGCCCTCACGGCTCTGATGACAGACCATTAATCCTTGTGGAAGTCTTTTATCAAAATTCGTTGCGTAGTGCTTCGTTAAATTTAAAGTTGTTGAGAACGATGCCGAAGTGATGTCTTCGGACTTTCAGCGACACTCTCGTTTACAAGCGACCAACCGGTACGTTGACGCACAAAAGTCTTACTGTCCATAACCGACGCAATTTCTTTATGTTTTTTGACCACTCTTCGAATAGTTCACACATTAGATGCACTTTTTCGACTGAAAATTCTTCAAAGTTTGCACAGTCCTTTCGTAAGTCGCTCTATTTTTAATAATCGGAATAAACATATTTAATAGCTGCCAAATTTCAGAACTGTCACTTGCATAAGAAAAATGTCACTAAATTTTAAAAGCGCACTATTACTGAGACACTCTACACTCAGAAAAAAAAGTTAGTAGAAAAATTTGTAAACGGTTTTCTATCCCTCTTTACTATTTTCGTACTGATTTTTAGTAAAAAAATTATTATTTAGCAAATCTTTTTGCTATTGACATTTTAGAAATTACAGAATTTTAACAGAATATTTACAAATTTTCGTTGCTAATTTCAGAAATCATTTTACAAATTTTTGAAAACCGATTTGGTAAAATAAGCAAAAAAAAAATTACTAATTTTAAAAAGTCGATATTGAAGGAAATGTTATTTCTAATTAAAACTTATACATACAAACTTAAATTGCCCTAAAATGTTACATAGGATTAAAAAATGTATGGAAAGTGAAGATACCGACTTATGTCTGAAAATAGGACATCCACTTAAAATATCACTAAAAAGGGTTTTTTAGTTCTAAAAATCAGCCCTAAAAACAATTAAATTTAAACTTAAAAGTAAAAAAAAAAAATTGACTAAAATATTTTTCAAAAAGGAAATTACCAAATTAAAACAAAATAATAAATTCGTTTATGTTTTAACAATTTTTAAGATTTTTAAGCCTTTGATTTTTTTTTTTTTTTTCATTTTGTATAAAATATTTTTTTAAAAAAATATAATAAAAATTTTTGATGCTCGATAAAAAAAATTAAATTAGCTAATAGCTAATTTGGACATACGGTAAACAAAGGAGAATATAAATAACACAAAAATAGTTAGTAAATTTCATCTGTACTCAATAATAAAAATCAACTGTATGTTAGCATAAAATAGCTTTTTCCGTTGATTTGTGAGTTAAATAGAGATATTTACAATTGGTATTTCGGCACAAAGAATGTTGATGAAAGTCGTAGCTGACCAGAAAGTGCATTCCATTCGGCTGGTGTCTAATAACTTTTTCTGTGTATTCTCCATGTTTACTAAAATTAAAAAATAAGGAAAAAATTTTTCATTTGAAAAAAAAAAAAAACTTTTCCTATGATCTCGAGTCAAACTAAAAATACATTTTCATACATATAAGTATTAAAAAGATCAACTATAAAATATAAACTTCAATAAAAAAAATTAATCTAAAACTTTGTACTAATATTATTAGTTTTTAGTAACTTTTTTTTTGCTGATTTTAGCAAACAGATTTTAAATTCCACTTTACAAAAAGTCTACTAAAATTTAGTAGCGGCTACTAATTTTTTTACTAATTTCATTGTACTACACGTCAGCAGAAATGTGTTGCTAAGATTAGCAAAAAATACCGCTGGGCTCAAATTAACAGAATTTCCCGTAGTAACAGCAACATTTTCAGTTGACATTACAGACTTTTTTTGGTGAGTGTATGTTTATATGGAATGCAAATATTAAATTAGACAACTGTGGCAATACGAAGACAGTTATCGTTACGGCCAGAATTCGATTGGTAACAAATTTGGTGGTCACAATTGATATTGTTTTCTGGGTGTATGCCAGAGTGGGATATCTATAATAATGATTTAAGGAATTTGTTTAATTGATTTAAATTTCTTTAGCACTCATACCAAACCTAAGAACTCGATTTTTATTATCGTCATATGGAGTCATTGTGTATGTTATGTCTGGTGGAAGAGAACATTTTGTCTGTTTCTGTCTGACTTTTTCCAGAATCAGACGGAGCATTTTTGGTATTGACATCTTGTATATGAACTCTGTTCATAAACTACACCTATCTCATTTTCTCAGATTTAAAAGGAAGACTCCGAAATTCTATGATGAGACTTCTCTCTTTTTCTCTAATCTATAATTTTTATAGGGTTATGGTACAATGGACAATTTTTTTAGTCTAAGCGTCATAGACTTTCCTCAGTGTTTGTTCAACCCACCCCAACTCAACAACCCCGTCCCATTTCATTCTCTTGCAATTCCCCTTGTTACCTGGAACATTCAATAAAGTATCATTTATCTAATGCTTCAATTGCACTTGTTTCCCATTACAATAAATTTCGTTCGACTTGTCTATTGTTTTAATTTCACTTATTCAATTCCTGTAATACCCTGATACATTCCATTCCTTAACTAGTGTTTCAATTCCACTCGTTTTCTTCCATTACGGAAACATATTTTAAATTTCAGATTTCTAGCCAAACTGTTTTATGAAAGCTGATGGAAAGGAAAATTGTCCTTTTTAAAATCCCCTCGTAGGAAATTTCTAAAAGCACCTTATCATGGATTTAGCTTATAGTGTAGATACAAATAATTTTAATTAAAATTTTAGATTTTCACAAGCCTTTAGGGGAACCCTTCCCCTATTTAATCCCCTTTTTATCAAGTTGCTGAAGAAAATTTCAAAAAAAAATGCTTCAACAATGGATTAGCCTTTACACCATGGAACTCATATTTTAAGTTTTAGGTTTTTAGTGAAAGGAGTTTTAGTAGGCCGCTTAGGAGTAGAATATCCCCTTTAGTCTCTTCTCGTGGGAATTTTCAAAAACACCGTTTTAGCGGATATTTATACGAGCGAAAGAACCTATATATCAAATTTCAGATTCATAACTTCAGCGATTTGGGATGAGCGATGTTGAATCAATGAGTCAGTCAGTCACATTACTCTTGTATATATAGATTTTTTTTAGCGTTTTTTTTTTAGACGCTTATCAAATTATTTTCTATGGCCATTTATTTTATAAAATAATTGTAGATATTAAAGATATTTACAAATAAGTTATTGCAATACGAATACGAGGGCGGTCCCAAAATTAGTCAACCCGATGTATACATAGCGGCAGTAGCTGGAAAAAAATATGTTGGTGAAAACATGGCAAATAAACGATCTTAGTGAATTTATAAACATGAACAAAATTAATCAAAATCAATGTACTATAGTTTCCTCCTATAATTTTCTATACCAAACTTGAAAAAATAGTTTGGTGGTAAAATATTTGCGATTGATGGCTATTTCAAGCAGCTTGACAATTTTGAATATCACTGGGAGGTGAAATTTGGAATTTATCGTGTTCTCTGCTAGGTCTCGTCTAATTTTGGGAACTCCCTTATACATCTTTTTTAGTTGCTTCATTGATATGTAATTACCGTTTTTACAAGAGTATTTCCCAATCCAAAAACTCTCTTATCTGTCAATATATTTCTTTAAAAGAATGAGATTTTTCATAATATATGTTTCAGTTTTTCAATCCAGAATTCATTCAATGGAGGCATTCAATATAGTCTGATTTGGAAACAGAAATTTTATAAAAAATATATTCCCTACAACACACTCTATCTAAAAGTAAAAACGGACAAAATTTTACAAAGAACTTGCTGCATATTACCACAAATCCCTAAAGATACTTTAAGATTTCTAGATTTAATTTTCTAAAATATGTAGTATATGTTAAAGCATCTTAATATCTTCTTCCAGTAGAATATTTAATCAAAAATATGAGCATTAAACTTGTAGACATTTACATATTTAATATTTTCTTGCAATAAAATATACAACTGGATATTTGTGTTAACAAATATTATTACCAGGGCAAGTTTGTTAAATGATTTTTTATCATTTGACAAATAATATTGTAAAACATCATTTTGTTCATACACGTACTTGCCAAAATAGTAATTTATATATTTTTTTAAGGTTTTTTATAATTTTTGGAAAATTAAGGAAAATTTCTTTTAACATTTGTATATTTGCTAACATTTTCTTTTATAGCAATGAAAAGTTTAAACTTTAAAAATCATGCTAATTTATCACAACCCATCTAAAAATCGAAATATATATGAGCATACATGATCATACATGGGCTTGTATATGATCATACATGGGCATACATGGTCATATACGTCCATACATGATCTCATATATGATCATATATCTTCGGATCCGAAATTTGAGGGTATATGGTGATATATCTGCATATATTATCATACATGCTCATATATTATTCATGTATGCTCGTATATGATCATATACGTCCATATACCCTCAAATTTCGGATCCGAAGATATATGATCATATACGAAATCATTTATGGTCATATATTGAACAATATATGGACGTATATGATATATGGACGTGTATGATCATATACAGGCCCATGTATGATCATGTATGCTCATATATATTTCGATTTTTAGATGGGAAGGGCTATTTTAGCACTTGAAACAGTGAATTACTTCATTATTGTTTTTAATTAAAAAAAAAATTAGGTTTTAATTTAAGTGCACCAATTTTGGCTTTTCTCTTAACAATTTTGCTGTATATTGTGTCATTTTAAAGTTGCCTTGATTATAACAAAAATGTATAGAAATCTATAAACGAAAGACTTAAGACACATACGTCCTTTGAATGGATACCACCTGTATATCAAAGTAGACAGTAGTTGGTTAGCGTAAGACAACAACAACAACAACAACACAAATATGCATGTTAAAACTTCTATACACAAGAGAGTAATTAGAATATTTGTATATATTTGAACAAAGACTTCTGGTCTTTTCAAAAACAAAAACATACTAAATTAATGGTAAATATATGTTAAACATAAAATGTTTACATAAAATAAATACAAGTACATGCAAAACTAAACAAGCATTTAAGGCTATGTTCTGCTATTTTTAAATAACAACAAAAAATATTTAAAAAGGCTTTTAAGGCAACAAAATAATCGAAAATGTAATTAACAACAATGTTAATGGATTTAAAAATGTTATTAAAATGAAAATTTCAAGTAAATATGAAAAACAATTTGCTACTTCTAATGCTTTTTTTTTTTTAATTATAATTATTTTGATCTAATATGTGTTCTTAACAATATTGATTATGATTATGCAAATTCATAATATTATTTAAAATTCCATTATTTTAAAAAATATGTTAATGGCAGAAAAATGCAAATTATATGAATTTCAAACCATAAAATTATGTTTTTTTTTTTTTTTTGTTTTTGCGCGCAAACACCAAATATGCAATAATATTTGCAATTCATTTTGGTTTATAATAAAAAAAAAACAAAAAACAAACATTCATACTTGTTGTTTTGGTACAAAATCAAATTACATTTCAGAGTATTAATATCAAAGCTTAAAATGCCGAACATATTTAAATAATAATATCCATGAAAACAATTGGCCTGTTAAGAAAGAACAAAAAAAACACAAAAATTAAATGCTAATAACATTATTGTACTCATTTCATTTGATATTCACACAAAAACAGACGGACAAACGACCAAGCGAGCGGGCAGGCGGGGGTTCAAGCAAAAAGACAGACATACAGATATACTGACAGAATATGATACCGATATTGTGTATTTGCTCTATTGCAATATAATTAACGTCATCAATTGGCATTCAAAACAATGGTCAAGTAATTCATTCATTCATTCATTCACTCACTCAGTCAGTCAGTTGGCTAGTTTTGCCAACCCAGCAATTCAACAAACATTTTGCACAGCAGGAGTTTCTGTTTCAATTTCTGTTTTATGTATCTTGTATTCTTGGCAAGACAATGTTTACCAACACTCTGTTACATACAACAAAACACTTATGAAATATTTTAAATTAACATACATTGAGCTTTAACTCTCATATAAATATTAAATAATAATGCTATTAATAAAAATAATAAAAAAAAAATAAATTGTTTAATAAAATAATTTTTGAAAAAAAAATAAATGAAAAATTAAATAGAAATGCACCACCTTAAAACAAAAGTTGGTTAAGGCAAACTTCTTAATACCCTACATCCTAAATACTCATGTAAAAACTGAAATATATATAAAGATACATGATCATACATGGGCAAACATGACCATAAAGATACATGATCATACATGGGCAAACATGACCATAAACGTCCATACATGGTTGATTATACAGGTTGGTTGAAAAGTTCCTGCGCTCACCAAGAGATGGCACTGCTAGCTCCAAACTTTTTTTTTTGTCAAGTTGGTATAACTGTCCTGAGAACACATGCAAAGTTGCAAGTCATTCTGTCAATTCTTTCTTTGTTTACAAGCCATTTGAAGTTGACGTGTCATTGATTTTTTTTAATATAGAAAAAATTGAATATCGTGCAGTCATTAGATTCTTTGTTTTGGAGGGTTTAAAAGCAAAGGAAATTTATGAACAATTATTAGAAGTGTATAAGGAGTCCTCACCTTTAAAACGCACCGTTGAATTTTGAGCTGGTGAATTTAAACGTGGTCGTACCAGCCTTAAAGACGATCCACGCGAAGGACGACCAAAAACTGCAACCACAGCAGAAATCATTGAGCAGGTACATAATATGGTTAGTGAACATTCAAGTTTGACTAAGCTTGAAATTGCTAATGCCATAGGCATCTTAGACGAACGAGTACTCCATATTTTACATGAAGAATTACGTGTGGAAAAACTGTTTGGAAAGTTAGTGCCGCACACATTAACAATTCAACAAAAACTGGATCGAAAACAAATTTTTCAGCGTAATTTGGAGCGTTTTAAGCCGAATTAAACCGACTTCTTGCGCCGTTTTATAACTATGGATGAGACTTGGATCTACCACCATGATCCTAAATTGAATCAAGAACGTTTACAGTGGACTGAAGCTGGTTGTTCAGCTCCAAAGCATGTGAAGTCACAACGATCAGCAAAGAAGGTTATGACATCAGTTTTTTGGGATGCAAAAGGAATTTCGTTGATTGATTATCTTCAGAAAGATAAAACAATAAACTCTGAATATTATTGCAGCCTTTTGGATCAGCTGGATGAAAAAATTTGTGAGAAAAGACCTGGTTTAAAGAAGAAAAAAAATCATTTTTCATAAAGACAATGCACCTGCTCACAAAAATGTTTTGACGATGGCTAAATTCAAAGAATTAAAGTACGAATTGCTTGAACATTTACCGTTTTCACCAGATTTGGCTCCCAGTGACTACTATCTCTTCAGAAATATCAAACAATTCCTTCGTGGAAAGCATTTTTCGTCGAATGAAGAGACCATAGCAGCCGTAGACGGTTATTTTGCAGAGCTTCCGGAAAACCGTTATAAGGAAGGGATAAAATTATTGAAGGATCATTGGAACAAGTTTATTGAGCTTCTAGGAGATTATATTGAATAAAAAAATATATTTCGTAATAAAAACAGTATTCTTTCATTTCGAGCGCAGGAACTTTTCATCCAACCTGTAAGACCCATATATGACCATATATCTTCGGAAACGTAATTGAAATGAGGGTATATGGCCATATATTATCATATGTGCTTATATATTATTCATGCATGCTCATATATGATCAGTTATGACCATATACGGCCATAAAAAGGGTGCTTTTTATAGAGTGACACAAGTTTAAATCATAATAAAACAAGGAAATATATTTTTAATATCAATAAAATGGGCTTTATTGAAAAGAAAATTTTATAAAATTAATGTCGAAGGTGCAATCTGGAACACCAATTTTCAACAACTTTTCGCAGCATTTGCGTCCTTATTTCGCCGATAACTCTTCGAATGTTAATTTCCAGGTGTTCAATTGTTTGTGGTTTATCGAAGTACATAGATAAGTAACTTAACATAACCCCAAAGAAAATAATCCAATGGGGTTACATAACACGATCAATTGTTCTTCGAATTAGCCGGTCTGAAGCACGATTATAATGAGATTCATGAATATAACAATTATTTTGATTAAAAATTTCAACAATTTGCACGCGTTGCACTGGTGTAAGTCGATTCATAATAAAATTTCAAAGCAAACTAAACAAAAAGCTATCAGCTGTTAAATGGGTTGTCAAATAAAGCAATGATGCCAACTCAAAGTTTTGATATTCTTAAAAAAACACGCTTTACCTTTAAATTTCGGATCCAAAGATCATATATGATATTAGGTGTGGTTATACATTGAACAATGTATGTACGTATATTTTCATGTATGTTATGTATATCCATGTATGATCATATGACCATGTATGACAACCATGTGTAGTTTAAAAAATAAAATCAATTACATCGTGAAACAAAAATTAATTTTATTTTTACTTTCAGTTGAAAATAAATAGAATGCTATCATCTCGAAAAAAAATATATAAAATATGGCTGCAAATAAAAAATTGTATAATTTTTGCACATATTAATTGTTATTTTTTAATGTTACTACTGACAGCTTTCGTCATTTAGATTATAATTTAAGCATACATTTTATCAATTAACCTTTTGTTTTCCTTAAAATTAGGCTGTTTCCAGTTGATTACATAGGGTGATAATATAATACAATAGAAGAGTACATTTGAATCCCGATTTGCGCTAGGTTTATGCTCTGCATATTATTTGGGATTTATTTAATTTTGCTTGGGTTTTATTTCATTGAGACTTGTATTTCTTATTTCTTTGAAGTTAATTAATTTCTTTTTGGGACTTATTACAATACATTGGTATTTATTTCTTTGAGACTATATCAGTCATAGGAATTTTAGTCAATGTCATCGATTTTGTCGATATATGTCGATCTTATTGACATTCAACAATTTTATAATATTTATTAGTTATTTTCGATATTTATCGATTTGATCTTTATTTACCTATTTTATCGGTACACCCAGAGAAACAATTGGTTGGAGTTCGATAAAAACCCTTAATATTTATTTTTAACGTTGTTATTTTATTTAAAATAACCTACAAAGCAAAAATATTGTATTGAGAATTCAAAGAAAAAGGGAAAAGGAACTAAAAAATAATTATTTTGTTCAATTATTGTATTCAATTAACTCTAAAAATAAAATTCGTTAATTAATTTTGTAAAATAAAATCAACCATTTATTAAGTGAACTTATTGTACTAAAAAATAATAGTCTATATTCAAAAGTGGTAACAACAAATACGGTTATCCTGATCAAATATACCATTAAATTAGGGTTTCAGTAGAACCAACCGAATTATGGATTGTATTGATTATAAACCCCACTAATGTTTGGTATTGGTAAATGACTTTTTTACAATATTTGTTTTTCTAAGAAATTATTTAAATTTAAAATTAGCCATCGAAAATTATAAGTGTGGTGTAGTGGGTAGAGAGATAGCATAGTACTCGGAATTTCCGAGTTCAAATACAGAAAAAGGCAAACATTAAAAAATATTTTTTTAATTAAAATAAAATATTCAAATGTTTAAATACCAAATATGTATTTAAAATGAAATTAAAATCAGTTGTGGTGCTGTAAGAAATATTTTAATTATAAATCTGAATGCCCAGGTTCGATACTGAAAAATCGAAAAATTATTTTTTTCTTAAAATAAAATTTGTGGAACGTAATAATAATTATGTGGAATATAAATTTTAAATTAGACAACTGAATATTGACGTTTACGACTGAAAATATAATTTAATATGAAGATAGTCGTCATAACTGCCAGAATTCGATTGGCAGCCACAATTCGGTAGCCACAACTGATACTGTTTTCTGGGTGTATGTGTTGATTTGATCAGTATTCAGGTAAGGTTACACTTAGAAAAAAAAGTTAGTAGAAAAATTTGTAAACGGTTTTCAATCCCACTCTACTATTTTTGTACCTATTTTTAGTAAAAAATTATTATTTAGCAAATCTTTTTGCTATTTACATTTTACAAATTACAGAATTTTTACAGAATATTTACAAATTTTTGTTGCTAATTTCAGAAATCGTTTTACAAATGTTTGAAAACCGATTTGCTAAAATTAGCAAGAAATATTACTAATATTAAAAAAGTGGTTATTGAAGGATATGTTATTTCTAATTAAAACTTACACCTACAAAATTAAATTTCCTTAAAATGTTACATATATTAAAAAAGGGATCGGAAGCGAAGATACCGACTGATGTCTAAAAAGATGACATCCACTTAAAATAGCACTAAAAAGGTTTTTTAGTTCTAAAAATCCGCCCTAAAAACAATTAAAATTTAACCTTAAAAGTAAAAAAAATTTACCAAAATATTTTTCAAAACAGAAACTACCAAATTAAAATAAAATGATTAATTCGTTTTTTAAAAAATATATTCAATATTTTTGATGCTCGATTAGAAAAATAAATTCAAAGCTTTTTACTAATATTAATAAAATTTTGTAATTTTTTTGCTGATTTTAGCAAACAGATTTTAAATTCCACTTTACAAAAAGTCTACTAAAATGTAGTAGCGGCTACTAATTTTTCTACTAATTTCATTGTACTACACGTCAGCAGACACGTGTTGCTAAAATTAGCAAAAAATACCGCTGAGCTCAAATTAGCAGAATTTCCTGTAATAATAGCAAAATTTTCAGTTGCCATTACAGACTTTTTTTGGTGAGTGTAGGTTGGAGTCGAGTGGAAGGCGGCATCATGATACCTGGTTAACATAACGCGTCATTTGAATCAACACACTTAGTCTCTTAGGTCTATTGTGCTACTACGAGTCAGATAGGTCACTGCCAACCAGAGTCATGTTAGCATCCAAAAATTACTAAGGTCATAAAACAATGGCGTGAATGCAGTGAAAGCAACTAACGCCCGTCAGCATCGGTCACGTGAAGAGAAAGTTTTCGATGCCTTCATCCTTCTCTTCTTTAATGCAGTTCCTACAGAAGTCCTGTGAAGCAACCCCCAACCTTTGTGCGTGCCTTTCCTATAAGACATGGTCCGTTATTTTAGCCACCATATCTGAAATATCACTACTAAACATCAATAAGTGAGCCCTATCAAGAGCGGGAAAGATATGGTTTGTAATCACACATCAAAAACTCTCACCTAAGATTAGTCCCCTTCATGAAGTTTAGCCGGTTGTCCAACTTATAAGTTACCAAACTGCTTAGCCATCTCATTTCTGGATGCGCGGCAGTTACCATTGGCGGAGAAGTTAACCCCAAAGACTTTACTTGGCCATTAGAGTAGATGTTAAAGCTTGTTGTGGACACTACATTGCCTCAAACCAAGCGGCTTGGTTGCAATCAACTTATACTGAACCTCGCTGCAATAATATGTCTATATCCGAAGCCAGTTCCAAACGAAGATACCTGGAATAGAAACCAAAACCAAGCTTGGTTACCAAGCTTTGTGGTCGGTCACGTCTTCTCACAGGTGTCATCCTTTCTGGAGTTACTGATTAGTGTCTGGACGGTAAACAGGCATTCATGTGCAGCCACTGAGCCACATCCGGTAGGTAATCTACATTCCCCAATATCACGCAGTGGCTACACTCATTGTCAGTCCATTGATAGGTCGATTTCAGCCTTATAGCCGCATCAGCCACTATCTACGTTATCTTAAACTTATCTAAATACCCTGCGGGAAAGGACCTCTTCCAGGACACGTCACGTGACCGGTTCATTGTGATAGGGACCGGTCACGGGACCGATCACTTTAACATGAGCTTGTCTTATGTCCTCTGTGACATGCCACAGGACTGGTCTAAAGGAACATGTCATGACTTTTAAGCCGGTTACGTGGTAGGTACTTTAGAAGCCGGCCCTCTTTTCAACTATCTCGTGATATGTATTTTCGGAACCGGTCGCAATTCCCAACTGACTCCTTTTTTCCCGCAGGGTACTTAATACTACAGTTACAGTAATGCCCAAAACACGCATTTTCGTTTTATTTTCTAAATTTTTGGACTAAAATTTTGTAGGGAAGTCGAAAATTTGAAAATAATGTATTTTATACGAATGCAGGTCAATAAGCTTGTGACTTTTTGTATATCCCACCTCTAAACTAAAAGGACAAGACTGCGCCTGTCAGTTGACTCCTGTCAAAATTTGAATAAGCTGCATCATTTAGTTTGTGTATGACAGCCATTGATAGCACCCTACCGCGTGATTTGATTTGACGATTGAGGAGAAAATGGAAAAAAATGGAAAATGGCAAAAATCCATAAATTGCTCGCCCATTCACCTTATTCTCTAGATCTAGCCCTGAGTGACTTCTTCTTGTTTCCAAACTGAAGAAATGGCTCGGCGGCAAGATTTGACTCCAACTATCCAAATCATCTCACAAACAAACCTATTTTGATAACCTCGACAACTTTTATTTATTTGACTATGTTAAAAAATAAAATAATTTTTTATTCAAAAATCTGTGTATTATTCAAAAATCCACGGCCCACCCACGTAGCCCATTATGAACGTAGTATAAGATGGGTCTGTCACCTTATCCTGTGCCGGCCACCAAAAAAATGACCCCCTACAAAAGAACAGGGCTAACTACCGTCATGTATATCGATTAAACGATTCGGAGACCCAGACCCAGCGACCTGCAAGGGCCCTCCAATAGGAGTACAGAACATTCGCCGCCTTGTTCCTAAGCCTCCTATCTAGAATTACGTACACCAAGATACTTGACTGTTTCAAAAAGTTGCATTTTCACACCATTAAAAAGTAACAGGAAGAAAAATGGGATCGTTATGCCCCCTGTCAAAGCCTAGCTCCGATTTTTGGGATTAATACCAGACAGCCAACTCTCTCAGAATAATTTGCATAAAATCCCTGAAGGTTGAAGGAAACTTCCACTTTAACATTATCGTCAGCGTAGACCACCACATCGCTACAGTCCCATACCAAAGAGATAAGTACAGAATAAGTGCAAGATTCCACAGAAATTGAGAAAGGACACCCGATTGAGGCGTTCCTCTGCGTACTTCACTGATAAAGACTATGAAGTTTTATCAGTATTAATGAAGAAGTTTCATCATAGAAGATTTATCAAACATTTGTCATCAATTTTAATGAAATACTTTATCATATTTATGAAAACTTCATAAATATTTACCCAGCAAAATTAAAGCTGCCAAAGAAGCAATAAAAGCATCACTACTATGGCAAAGGCATCACTTCTTTTCTAATGGTTTCATCGATGAATTTAACATTAGCTACTAGCATTACTTAAACTTTACTCTAAGGAAGCAATGATAATACAATGATTACATATTCTGATGCATGAGTGGAAAATGTTCATATACTTTGTAATATTTAAGCTTTGATGAAAATTTAATTCATAAAGATGCAGAAAAATAAGTTTAAAGAGGCGAAATTTATGCATTGATATATAAATACTCTTTATTAAAACAAATAAATAATTCCGAATTAGTGGAAAAGCATTTTTGAAATATTTTTCAAAAATTTAAATAAATTGTTAGATAAATTTTAAAATATTTTTGAAAAATTTAAAAACTGGTTGTACAATTTGGAAACATTTTTAGAGAATTTTGAAATATTTTTGAACAAATTTAAATAATTTTTAGACAATTTTAAAATATTTTTGAGCAATTTGATATAATTTTTACGCAATTTTAAAATTATTTCGATAAATTCTGAATTAAAACTGGAAATGGTGTAGTGTTAAATAATAAACATAATGCAAAAATGCACAGATTTCGTCGTCATAAATATTTAAGGCTGAAAAAATGCAAGTGACAGGCCAGCTAGTTTCAATTAAAGGTTAAAAAATCCGTTTTTCTTGATATTTTAAAACTTTTATAAAAATTCAAAAACTGCATAAACTCTAACCCTCAAAAAAATTTAAACTAAAATATTAAAAATGATTTAATAAAAAAATTTAAAAATTTTATCACAACTATTTCTTCAATTTGAATAAATGCTTAAGATTCATAAAATATACGATATACTATAACTTATGCTTTAGAAGTAATGAAGAGTGATTTTTTAAGATACGCATCGGGTTTATATCCAGACCACTGCATTTTAAATATGAACACATGAATGCTTTTGGGAGTGCCTTAGAATAACACAAAAAAATCATAAAAGAATGTCAACTGAAGCTTAGGAAGCAATGAAAGAAGTTATAGACACAGAATGACTACCATTTTTTTTTTGCTGGGTAACTACAATCTCGTGCAGAGCAGTTTCCGTTGACCTTTCCTAACTTTAGTTGTCAATGATTACCCGAAAGAAATTTTAAATTTTTCTTTCCAGTGATTTAGTAGAAACGATGATAGATTGATGCTTTAAAGTCCTTAGGGGCCGTATGTCATATTTTCCTAGATTTGGAAACTACGCTCGCCTCTTTCTACCTCATAGGTATATTAAAACAACCAGTGTAAATCCTCATCTAAAAGCGAAACTATCAGGTCCAAAACTTACAGCAGTTCAACTTGTAAGGTTAAAGGCTTGTAAGGTTAAAAATTCTCTTAGTCAGTATGCCTAGGTCTGCTTAGGCATACTGACTAATCCGAGAATAATCCCTATGAGCGGGGATCGTAATAATCTGCTTTAGTATTTGAGAATTTATTGATATCTGTCGACTTTATCGATAAATCTAGGTTTAAATTTAAATGACTTTCAATTCTATAAATGAAGAGTTTTTGATCATAAACTTTGCTTATCCTGGTTTTTTAGTATTGTCGACCTAAATGTATCAATTAGTTGTCTCAATTCACAAAACTTGAGATCTTGGCATCTAAAAGAATTCATTTTTTGCGTATATATTATTTATAAGATTTTAATAACACTCCAAAAGAGTTTTATATACACAGAAATGTAAATCAAATTTACCTGTAGCACATTCCAAACTTAATAACGCAATCGAATTGTAGGGTATTTAAATTTAAATCTAATGAAAATCTTTAAAACGTGTACATTTAATCATATAAATTAATGTTAAAATATAAGAATAACTAAAAAAGAAATATTTAGTTTTGTTACCGTTACTAAGAAAACCACATACAAACCTACATATTATGCAAACAAAAATGGTTAAAGTTCAAAGTCACAAACATTTTACATACATAAGCAGGAACAAGAATAATCAAAGCCAAGAGTAAATTTTTTAAAACTTTAATTTAAATATTATTTTTTTTTTTTAAGCATAAGCATAAATGCACGTGTGTTATATAGTTGATTTCATTTGAAAGATAAAAACATATTAATAAATTTTAAAATATTTTGTAATTTATTTTGCTTAGAACAAACAAAAACACTAAAAGCGAAAAATTGATTAATTTTTTATCTTGGAAATTAATAAATGGTGTTGGAATTATTAATTAATATATAAGTAGTTTTTTTTTTTTTAATTTATAATCATAAAACAGTTATTGTACCTTTTTAGGAGTTATAGAAAATGTTTTATTTTAAAAGGTTATTTTTTTTATTTACCAACATGTTTAACATTTTCTGGCGTAATAAATAATTTTTGCTTTTTCAATTATTATCTATGTATTATTATTTGACTGTGGTATTTTAACAAATATGGTAATAAACATATGTAAACATTTGTACCATGACATTTCTACATAAAATATATGCAAATTTTATTGTTTTTGTATTTGGGTAAAAATATGTAAAAATATTTGCTTGGTTTTATTATCAAGTATGTATCTTAAGTCTTTTGTTTTGTTTTATAAAAAAATTCAAAATAACAACAGGATTAATGGTTATTTTTAGTACTTAGAGAAAGATTGTTTGATAGTTTTAAAAAAATTAAGGATATTATGTTCTACATCTGATAGAAACGAAAAATCGCTCAAATGAAAAATCTATAAAAAAAAAATTAAAAAAGATCCAAAAGGCAAAATTAGAAAATTTACTCAGAAAAAGCGAAAAATGTCCAAAATAAAATGAAAAATTACCCAAATTCCAAAAAATGAGTTATTACCAGAAACATTGTACGAAAATATTATCCAAATCTGATATTTAAAAAAAAAAAAGTTACTGTCAATTAAGCAATATATCTTACTTATCGTATTATGATCACTGAAGATAATTTTATGATAATTTCGCATCATATTGTGATCCTTTCATATTCACAAACAAACAAGATTTTTAAACTGTATTTTTTAGTAACATGCAGAGGAAATAAAGATATATATATATTTTAATGTAATAAAAGGTAAAATTTTAAACTAATATTCTCTTTGTGCAATTGGAAGTCTCGCCGCCATAGTGCTTTCTATTTTTATTCAAAAACCAATTTAATCTGACAGTCACATTTCTTTTGTGAGATTTTCTGTGTGCAATTGATATTGTTGCCCCCGATATCTAACTTTTGCTCTCTCAAATTCCACGAGTATAAAACAATTTTTAATTAAATTTACGTTCATTTAAACTAATTTCCATAAATAATCACTCCCATTTGCACAATTTTTCAAAGACTTCACTGTAGAAAAAGCAATTAGAAATCGCGCCCAAATTTTTTGTTAAAATTTTTGGACGATTTTTCTTTTGTATTTTTGAGCCATTATTCATTTGGGGTTTTTTGTAAATTACTACGGAGAGGATCTAAAAGGGAGGTCTTATCCTTGATGGCGGCTCAAAGCGCTGTGGCTAGAAACCTGAATTTTAAAATATGTCAGGAGCATAGTAAAGGGGGGAAAGTCTCCCTCTAAATAACCTGACAAAACTATCTACTTTGGCTAGCAGATTGAAATTTAAAGAACGAGTAGATTGAAACTCTAAAATTATAAAATGAATTGGAATAAAACAATAAATAAGTAGTTTTGAAACCGGGAACAAGTAAATTGAAACACTAGGCAAGAGAAACGAAATGGAATAGAACGGGGAAAAATTTGAATTGAAACACTGGACAAGGAAAACGAAATGGAATGGAACGAAGCGGAGAACGAGTGTTATCGAAAGATAAGACAAGGGGACTAAATTATAATCTCAAGGGGAACGAGTGAAATTTAAACATTATACATTAGGAACAAAATAAAAAAGAACATGAAATGAGTGGAAATGGAAAACCAAAGGCGATGAAACGGAAAACGAATGTCAAGAGGAAGGGGATGGAATGGAACGGGGAACAAAATGGAATGGAACGGAGAACAAGTGATACTGAAACACTAGGTAAGGGGACTAAAATGTAATGGAAAGGGGAACGAGTGAAATTGAGACATTATACATTGGCAACAAAATGCAAAGGAACATGAAATGAGTGAAAATGGAGCATTATGCGAAATTTAATAAAAACGGAGAACGAATGGGAAGGGGAACGGAATGGAACGGGGAACGAGTGGAATTGAAATACCAGATAAGGCGAAATAAATGGATTGGTGAACTATTGAAATTGAAACGTTAAAAACACCGAACGAAATGTCTTGAAATTTTAGGATTAACCTTTAAATGAGAAAGTGTTGGTAACTTTAACCCTCTCTTTTCTTTTGTATGTAATTAAAAAATGTTTCAACTTGCAACCATAGAAATCAATATATGTAAAAAAACAAATGGGAAATAAAGTCCCGTTTTATAGAAATGAATAAAAAATATATATTTTTTATTTTTAATTAAAAATGTAGTACCTCTTTTTTCAAAACAGTTAATTTTGAAGAAATGTGTTGTGTGAAAACTTTTTATGTAGTAAAATTTAAAGGCGTCACATTTACCACCAAGTCACTGATTATATCTTAAAATTTCATCTCTATAGTTAAAAGCTTAAAATAAAAAATCTATTTGGAATTTTCAACAAGGAAGTTTTAAAAACGGGGTTCAATAAATCGGAATGATACCCTACACCAAGTAAAATTTGGGTCAAACTTCGGTAAGCGTTTCAAATTCAAAAAGTTCATTTACGCAAATACCGGGAATGTGGGTTTATATTAAGTCTTGATTTACGGTCTTATATAACATTCACAAACCGTATAAACATTTATTTTGAGTCGATGGATATACTAACAAGTGGTACCTACACACAAACTCAGTATATCCCACCACAGCTAGAAAGTTGAATTTAACAATTAGGTTCCTCCTCCCACAAAGGCATCCTCTGAAACAAGGTTTTAGGAAATGTTTATGAGCAGGAACAAAAGGATGGAAGTCTTCACCGCTGACAGTATGGGCCAACCGTTTCAATCTGATACTTGAAATTGTAACATTTACTTTTAAAAACATTAAACAAATTTATTAAAATGAAAAATCGTTAAGAAAAAGAATATAATTTTCTACTAAATATATTCCGGTATTTAAAACTACCTTTAACGTGTATTGGGATATCGATATTATAAACTTATCATTTCTAAGGTAGATGAACTACCTAAGACATGTTGAGATTTTGAATTTTTTTTTAATTTTGCGAAGTGAAGGCTAAAAAATCCTTTTAAAACGTCTCAAACAAATACAGTAATAGAACTCTTACATATTATTAAAGTAAAAACAACTCAATTCATTGAAATTGTATATATTTCCGGTCAAATTCTTTAGTAAAATTTTAAAATATGATTTTAATTGTTTTACCTTTCACACACATTAATATCCATTATAAATTTTTCGTTATAAAAAAAATAAATAATTCGAATGTCATTTAATAATTGTATTTATGAAGACAAACATTTATCACTTAAAAGCTCAATGCAAAAAAAAACGAAAACTTTTAAAACAAAAGACTTAAACAGCAAACCTTTTTTTTCATAAAATGATATTTGACTTTTTGCCAAAAGTATCACTTTTAAAAAATGAGTCATTTAAAAAGCAAACAAACATTGACAAAGTTTAATAAACTTTGGGGTCAAGTTTATTTATTATTATTTAAAGATAATCATTTTGTTTTCTAAAAAAAATCGCATTTAAAGTTCTTGATTTATGTTTTTAAATATGCCAAGGTTCTTAAAGAATTTGTTTAATTTTTTTTTTTTTCTTAAGCAAACAAATAAAAGCCGCTGAAGTTTATTGTTTTATTCATTATTTGTTATGTCTAAGCAGAAAATGAATACACGCAAATTATAATAGAAATACAATTATTTTAAACTAAACTTTAATACCAATTAAAATTAGTCTACTTAAGGTTTTACAAATAAAACGAGCCGCTTTTTTATTGTTTTTATTGTCTTGTTGATTTGATCTTGACAATAGTCAAAATGTCACTTTGAAAAATCACTATTAATTTTATTTCTATTTTTTTGTACTCTGTAATATTTCTTATTGCTATAGATTGTTAACAATATACGGTAATAAAATACAAGAGACAACAGCAACCAAAAAAAAAAAAAACCAGCTACAAATCTTTAATGAAATAAATCATTTAGTGTTAATTCGTAAAGTATTCTATAGATGCTTGTAAAATAAGAATATTTGTTAAATGATTTTTATTTTTAGGTTGCAAATTGTTTGACAATTTTTCAAACAGGGTTGTATGCCTTTGTTGAATTTAACGTTTTTTTTTTAAAGGTTTGGTGTCATATGTCATGGTGACAATGTTTGGAATATCAAAATCAAAAAAAAAGAAAACATAAAAATTCAATGATATATTTCATCTAATGACAAATACACTCAAAAAATAAATAAGTTAGTAGAAAAATATTAAGGATACTACTATTCAAAAATTTTTTATCTTTTCTTTTTTTTTGAAATTGTGTTTTCAGCAAAAACTTTAGTTATATTCCTTCAGCAATAAACTAACTTTTAACCAATTTTTTACTAAAAGTTTTTGCTAACAAAATTGTGCCGATCAACACATTTATAGTGAATGTTTAAATGTACTACAAATAAACACTAAAAATAAAACACTAAAAATACAACGCTTCTAAGAGATAAAACCCTCAAGGAAATGTCGATGGTGAAACTGTACCGATCCACTATTGACTTTGTCACCAGTACTACTGACTAATTATGCCCCAGACAACAGTCTCTGCTGTAGACATTTAACATGTGTTTGTCATTGCGACTATTGACTAGGAGTGGACATTGGAACCAGAGTTTACCAGTACATTTTAGTAATTCTAGTTTAAATCTTTGAAACTTTTTACTAGATTTCCACACTAGGAAGGATAATAAGTTTAAATAGCTGCATTTATTTCGGAAAATTATATATTAGACAAAACTTGTGACTTGGAGACAAATGACCCCAGTCTTCCTACAGGGTAGAAAATGTGAGTATAGAAAAATTAAATATTGTGATTACTCCGATTTGTTTAGGTGCTTTTTTATAATTTAAATTGTAGACAAAATAAAATATCCCTTATGAAACTGAGATAAGTTTGTTTATATTCTCTATATAATTATTTTTTTATAATATCCATTAGTCTGGATATTTTTATATCTTACAAAGTGTTGTAAATTATTTTCAGATTCACGCAAACAAAAAAAAAAACACAGTGCCAATGTCTTAATTTTTAGCAAAAAAAAAAAAAATTAACTAAAATTAAGTTTTTTTATTTCTACCAATATTCATCATAAAATTTTATTAGTTTTAGCAAAGGTTTTTCTATTTATAATCGACATTGTAAGTGTTAACACAACTTTTTCTGACTTTAAAAATTTTTTTGTTGAAAATCGGCACGCTGATTTTCACCAACACCATTAAGTTGTCATTAGCAGTTTTCCAGACTAAAATTTTGCTGGCTCAGCAACATTTTTTGCTGACTTTACTAGCTTTTTTTCAAGTGTGGAGTCAATTTAAGAGGAAAAATACCTTGATCAATTGACACATAAACTGGTCACTGAAGAGTCCTTGGATTAGACTAAACTGCAGCAGTCAATAAAAATGTTTTCTTCTTCTTGTCAATGAATACCAGAAAACATTATCAAAATTATTGTATTTTATTTTTGGAATCAGATCAGTTTCCACTCGTCACCAATTTTTATGGTCTTACGAACTCAATTTTTGGAAAGCATAATAGCGAACCCGCCCCCTCACCCCCTATGGTCGACCAGCCACACCGGTTTAAAACCAGTTGACGGTTCTTTACGGTCTAGACCGTTTTGGTTAGGAATTCACTACACTCAAAAAAAAAGACATGAACTAAAATCTAATCAAAAATTTCCATCAGGAAATATTAAGGTTATATTGAGCTTTAAGAAAATATTTTTTTCAGCTTTTTCGATTTCAAAATTTTTAATTTTTTTCTGGAAACACGTGTAAAATATTTTTAAACGATGAATACGTACTAAAATTTTGCAAGACATCGGAGACATAAAAGTCAATTTTTAGCAAAAATCGTACGGTCTGACATGGAATGACTCATAGGCGCAAAGATGGAAATGCGCCTAAGTTTTATCACCAAACTAAATGGTTAATTTCCTCATAAAGGCGTCCGTATATAAATCTGTCCATTCCATATATGTCTATATATAAACTTCAGTTTTTTCCCAACCATGGTGAAGGATATATAAAATTCGCCATAGCCGAATTTAGCCGCTCTTACTTGTTTTATTATTTATTTAGCAGCTTATTTAGAAATTTAATTTAAAATTTCCCCCTATTAAAAATAAGGTTCGGGTCTAAAGTCTTTGGTTTATCAAATTATTAATTTCTATTTTTTTTTTTCTTATTTAAAATGATAAATGTTTACCAACGAAAAAGATACAAACATTACATGACATTAGATGTTTATATTTTATTAAGTTAAATGTAATCAACCTACGCTTAAACTAACAACGACTAACAAACTCTTATTCTGTCATTCTTTTATATATAAAAAAAAAAAAAACAAAATAGAAAAACTATGAGAAAATCTAAGAAAACTACAACTTCACAGAAAAAAAGGTTAAAAGTTGAACATCTTCCAAGTTACTTGTTGGGATGCGTTAATCCTTAACATATTTTTTGTTTCTAGATCATTCATAAAAAAACTTTCCAAGCAACAGCAATATTTGCACGTAAAAACCAAAACTTTGGTGTACAATTTGCTTATAAGCTGGTGCAGTGATATGTTTCTTTTAGGAACCTATAAGAAATAATAAGAACAAGTGTAAGTTTGTTTTTATCATTTAAGCTTTGTACGTGTTGTTATGTTTACATTGTTTGTAAGAACTTCCTTTTTTTTTTTGTTTTTATTATTTATGTGTTAAACTTTTTTATTGTGTGTATACAAAAAAAAAAAAAAAAAATAACAAAAATTGTTTCGTTTATCTTAGCGCAAGATTCTAACATTTTCGTACGTACTTCACTAAACACATGTATGTGTTATGTTTTTAAGAAAATGTGAGTCTGATCTTAATGAACTCGTAAAAAATTATATAAAATTGTGCTTTTGGTTTTAATTTTTGTTTTAACTTTTTTTGTGATAAAATGGTTTTTAATACCCTACAGTATCAGTTTATGATACTATTGAAAAATTGATTTAAAAAAAAATAAATAGGAAACTTATAGTCGATCAACATTCATCAACTTATAGCAAAAGGGGTCTAAACAATTAACGAGTGAAAGTATATCAGATGCAAAATTGGCCTAATCACAGTCATATTTGATAAATGTTGTCAAGTTTGTTGTTATAGGGTATCACTTAGTTATTGTTCAACGGCTTGAAATTGTTGTTATACATTTTGTTACCCACTATTTCAAAAAAAAAAAAAACATAATAATCTAATCTAAAGATGTTCGTTCATATTTATAAATGTACATGATTCATTCATCAATTTATGGTTGCTTTTTTAGCGCATATAAATTTTTTTATTTTTTTATTACGTTCTTAAAATTTATGCGTTTTATTTAAAAGAAAAAAAAATTATTATCCTTGATTTTAAAATTTAACTTTATTCTAATTGTTTATTTATTCCTTAACATATTAGTCATTTTTGTTTATTTCGTTTCGTTTAAAGTTTTTTGAGTGTTGACAATCAAACAAAAATAAAAGTCAATTGCTTACAATTTTTATTTTGTTTTATTTGAAAGATAAGAGCATAAAGAAACATTTTGTTTAATAACATTTACATGTCATTGCAAGACATATTGTCAACCAATTGTAACAAGCTACATAAATTTTCTTTCAGTAATTGTAATGTGTGCATTTAAATTCAAACTATGTGTTACGAAAATTCATATAGACATGTGCCAGTCGAGTCTTAGTGGCCGGCCAGTCAATTTGGTTTTGTTTGTTATTGCCAAGAAATACAAAGTTGTATTTAAAAAATTCTATATCAACGAATTAATTGTATATTATTATAATTTGAGAGAAAAAAAAAACAGTTTGAAATTCACAACGATGGTCATAGGATGAATCTATTTAGCGCCAATTGCTAATAAATTGATGATTTTAGAATACCAAATATATATTACAGTGGTAAAGTATTTACTTTGGTTCACATTATTTCGAATTATTAAAATAAATTAAGTGTCCTCAACTTATGACCCTCGATGGTATGTGTTTATGTAGGTTAAATATTTCTAATTTTAGTTTATTTTTCTTGTACTTGTCTCCTCATTATATAGGTCAACATACCGTAGAGAATGCTGCCCTTTTACGAGCATATATGGGAATTATTTACTATTCTCAATAATTCATGACCGCTCAATTTATATCAGTTAATAATAATGATTTTTAAGTTGAATTTCATAACTAAAAGACAATAAATTGTAATTTCAGTGCCAAAAATTAAAAGTCAATTATAACAAATAATTACAATTGAAAGTTATAAGCTTTCCAAAAATTAGTAAAATGGGTAAAAAATATTTTAAATGAAGAAGTGTAATCGTCATGTGTATTTAAAATAATACCGTGGCTAATTCATGGACTCAACGTTGCCCAGCCCAAAACGACTAAATTTGGTACAAAGTTTCCTCCTCCGCTAAGACGGGATTTTAGGAAATTCATACAGGGAAGGACGAAAAGAGGATGTCTGCCCCCTGACGGTCTGACCAAACTCCTTTGTCTGGCAATCTGAAATTTAAATATGTATTCTCTGTATCCCTACATGAAGAGACAAAAAGGAAAATCTCCCTCCTGACGACCTACCCAAAACTCTTTGATTTAAAACCTGCAATTTAAAATAAGTGTTCCCTGGGATATAGGATAACTTACTGATGTTAACTTTTTCAATTTTCACCAGGAACGTGGAAAGGGAGGAAAAAAGACTCCTTCTTAATTGCCTATTCATATCCCTTCAGCTAGAAATCTTAAAGTTAAAATTTTTGTTTCCTGTTGAATGGACTAATTCACTAATAAGGTATTTTTTGGAAGTTTCGCCAGGAACTTGGTAAGAAAGGGGACGGGCTGCTCAAATCGTTTGAATTAGGATATTTAAATTTGGTACATTATAGAGGTTTAAAATCTCTCTTTAACAGCCTGCCGAAACCCTCTTGGCTAAAATCTAGAAATTAAAATATGTTTCCTTGGAGTAAGGGCTATTTCATTGATAAGCTCCCTTTTATTTGTCAGGGAGAGGCTGCAAAGGGGTAAAGCCTCACCCCAAATAGCCTTTCAAAACTGCTTCGGCTAGAAACTTTAATGTGTTTTCCTTGGAGTGTAATCTAATTTAGGAAAACAATTGAATTGAAACACTACACAAGGAAACCCAAATGGAATGAAACGGACAATAAGTGGTATTGAAACATTAGACAAGGGGAACGATATGGAGTGGAATGGGGATCAAGTTAAAGCACTAGACAAGAAGACCGAATTGAAATGGAACTATAAACAAGCGGAATCGATCTAGTGGGCAAGGGGAATAAAATAGAAGGAATGGGGAAACGAGGGGAATTCGAACTGTAAATATAGGTAGCGAGGAATGAAACACAAGACAAGGAGAAGGAAATAAAATTGAATTAGGAATGAGTGGAATCAAAACAGTGAACAAGTGGAAACGAAATAGAAGATAAAGGGAATTAAGTAGAATTAAAACATCAGACAAAGGGAACGAAATTAAATGGTCCACATAACAAGTGGAATTGAAACATTAGACAGGGGGAACGAAATACATTGGAGAGGGAACGAGTGGAATTGAAGCACTGACAAGGGAAACGAAATGGAATGGTACCACGAATAAGTGTTATTGAAACAGTAGACAAGGGAAACAAAATGAAATGGAACGAGGAACAAGTGAAATTGAAACTATAAACATATGAAATGAAATGTTATTTAGCAAGCATGGATTTTAGTAATATTTATCTATTTGAAAAAATGTGTTCTTAGTATTTAAGCATATTTTTCCCATTTTTGCGAAAACTTATCTGTAAATTTTGTAAATGGTGAATTAATAATGATTAACTTAATCGATGTTATCAAATTTTAAAACATTATGACTGATATAAAAAAATTCCATTACTATTAATTTTTAAACATCCTGGTAATAAGGGTGGGTCTAAAACGAGAAAGGAAACCTGAAATTCAAACTAAGTTCTCTTTAGGGTATTTACTGATTTAATTTTTAATTTTCCTAAGCAACTTTGTAAAAGTGGGAGCTTTTAGGGAAAAAATTTCCCTTTTAGTGGCCTGCATATTCCGATTGGACTAAACACCTGAAATAAAAAATGATTTTTATTCGTGGTAAAAATTAAGTTTAATAAGGAAGAAGTATCCCCTCAATTATTTGGCATAACGTTTATACTCTGGAGTAGGCATGCTTTAGCTAGGAATTTTTAATTTCAAATATGTATTCCCTGTAGTACGGCTAAGTTACTTAAGCGATACCTTTTGGAATATCTAATAAAAACTTGCAACAAATGGGATTCTTACGGAAAGGGGAAAAACGAAGAAAAGACTCCCCCTTGACGGCTTGCCCAAATCCATTTTGCTATAAATTTGAAATATGTTTTCTAGGGGGGTATTGTCTTCAAACCGATGAAGCTAGGAATGTGGATTCCTCCTGTAACGTAGACATCCTCTAAGGCGGAATTTTTTGAAATTTCTATGGGGAGAACCAAAAAGGGACAATTATCTCCCTATTAGTATCCTTCCTAAAAACCATCGACTAAAAATTTGGCATTTAAAATATGTTTTCTCTGGGGTGTGGGCTTATAACGAATATATAGAGCAAAGCCCCCCTTTAGTAACATGTAAAAACTTTTGATTTTGAAATCTGAAATTTAAAATTAAATCTTTTGATTATAAAAAATTTTAAAATTTAATTAAAAAGGAAATCTTTTCACATAAAAAATAAATTTATTTTGGCAATCGATTTTTTTTTTTTTTGTCAACCGAAGGATTTAGTTGGGGCCACCGATATATTTGTTCGTGGCAACAGATGTTCGGAATACATTTGATTACAACAACCAATAAATCTATTTTCTCTGTGCAGAATAAAGAATTGAATTTTCATGTTTAATTTAGTTAATGTTTATTAAATTTATTTTAAATTTTCTGTTCATTAATTAAACTCATAAATCTTAAAAATTGTATATATATGTTTTTTTTCGAAATTTATAACATGTTCCAAATATATCAAAATGTCATAAATATGTCATGTTACCCACAACAGAAACAAAAAACAACTTTTTCATATATTTTTTTTATTTAAAAACCATTATTTAAACAAATAACAAGTTGTAACTTATACAAAATCCTTAATCTGATAAAATATTAATTGTCAAAATTATGAACAAACAAAACTGATAACAATATCGGTATTGAAAAAATGAATTAAACGCCTGTTTTTTTTTTATTTTCTTAAACAACTTTAATTAATTTTATAAAAAATCTAACAAATGGATATTTTTCTATAATATGAATTATCTTAATTCATAGATCTTAGAAAATTCTTATATGATTTTTTTTTATAAATAAAAAAATAAAACAATACATTAACAGTAGTTGATTTTAGTTATTGTAATGAATTGTTTTTTCTTTCAGTTTTTTTTTTTTTTGTATTAACTGTAGAAACTGTATAAACAGCCATATGAATTATTGACTTTGAACTTTGATTTCATTTTTGTTGCGTTTTTTACAACTTTTTGTTGTTATCATGTCAGTGCATTGTGGTAAATTCTATATATAAAGGGTGTCCCAAGAAGAACTCGTAGAAGGTACGAGGTTAGTAAAAATGGAGCGCTACACGAATGAACAACGCATTCTCATTGTGAAATTGTTTTACCAAAATGGTGAAAGTTTTGCGGCTACAGTTCGCAAATTGCGATCAGTTTGGGGTCACAATAATGCTCCAAAAGAGTCAACTGTAAAGAGATTAATGGATAAATTTGCCGAAACTGGATCTGCTAGTGATGTAAAGACAACAATGCGCCATCGACCAGGTCGATCGACCGAAAATGTCGCAGCTGTACGTGATGATGTCGCTCAAACTCCATCCACCTCAATTCGACACCGAGCTCAGCAAATTGGTGTCGCCAAATCCACTTTGCAGCGAATTTTGACGAAAGATTTGCATCTTCATGCATACAAAGCTCAATTGACTCAGGAACTGAAGCCAGCTGACCATGGACAGCGAAGGGAGTTCGTTAATTGGGTATTGGAGAGACAACATGAAAATGCTGATTTTGCCGATAAAATCATCTTCAGTGACGAGGCCCATTTTCATCTTGATGGCTTCGTCAATAGGCAGAATTGTCGCATTTGGGGTGAGGAAAACCCTCGAGTGATTCACGAGAAGCAAATGCATCCTCAACGTGTCACTGTGTGGTGTGGTTTTTGGGCTGGAGGAATCATTGGACCTTTTTTTTATGAAAATGAGGCAGGTCAAGCGCAAACAGTCAATGGTGTTCGGTATCGTGAAATGATAACCAGTTTTTTCTTGCCTAGAATTGAAGAAATGAATGTGGAGGGCATGTGGTTTCAACAAGACGGCGCCACATGTCATACAGCCAGAGAAACAATTCAATTGCTGCATCAGTCATTTCCCGGTCGTGTTATTTTGCGTTTTGGAGATCAGAATTGGCCGCCTAGATCGTGCGATTTAACACCATTAGATTTTTTTCTTTGGGGTTTTTTGAAGTCGATGGTTTACGCGAATAAGCCGACGACGACTCAAGCCTTAAAAGAGGAAATTGGACGCTGCATTAATGAAATACCGCAGCATTCATGCAAAACGGTCATTGAAAATTTCATTAAAAGATCGCGTGCATGCCAGCAAAGCCGTAGCGGCCATCTGCACGATATATTGTTCCATACATAACCTCAATCTGTCTACTTTACGATATAATAAAGTTTCACGATTTTTTTTTAATATCTGTGTTTTATTTAAAATTTAAAAATTGCGTTCTTCTTGGGACACCCTTTATATATATATATATATATATATATATTTTTATTTGTTATGCCAACCATGTTTTATAACAATTTGTTTAATAACTCCTACAATACATATTTATTAAAAAAAAAGTATATCGAAAAAAAAAATAATAAAAAATGCAAAAAATTAAACTTGGCAAAAAATTGATTGCAGCTGCATTGCAATTCAAAATTTGTTCATTAATTATTTTAAAAGAAAAAAAATTAAATATAGAAGCCAAATGTTGTTAACATTGGCCATCAGAAGTGGTTTTCAAGAACAATTGTTTAAAAAAATTATATTACAAAAGATCTTTTATTTCTTGTATACCTTAAGAAGAGAAAATAAGATTTGTTTGTGTCTTAAGTCTTTTGTTTGTTTACAGAAGCTTAATTAAATGCGAGTTAATTAGTTGATTATACATTTTTATTATTCATCACTTGGGATTATGTCATTACCATTGAAATTCTATAAAAATTTTATGAATATAAAGAAAATTAAAAAAAAAAAAAAACATTAAACGGTAGTTAAATTCCAGATTTTTATTTAACAAAAACAAAGCAAATTAATCATTTTTAGCTAGGCTGATACATGTGTTTTGATCGGTCAAATGATCTCTTCAGAACCCGAATTTATAAAAGAGCTATAGCCTGCAGAAGAAGGCAGAGCTTGAACAAAATATTAAATATTTTGAAATGGGTATACAGTCGAAGCCCGATATAACGAATACTCAGTATAACGAAAACGCGGTATAACGTATGACGTAATTATTTCCATTAACTACCTTATATAACGAATATTTCTGAAAATTTATACTCGATATAACGAATAATTGGTAAAAAAAAATATAAAAAAAAGTTAAAAAAATAAAAAATAATCTAAATAAAAAAATAATTTGAGACTTTATTGTTTTTAAACCTTTTAGTGTTAGCGTGTTCCATTATTGCAGTCCTTTTTTAATTTTTTAGTAATCTCAAAAAATTCCAAAATTCTAAAAATGAAGTAAAAATCATACAAAAATTTGTTGCGATATAACGAATATTTCAAAATAACGAATGGGACTGACAATATATCATTCGTTATACCGGGCTTCGACTGTATATGAATATAAGGCTGCATGAGATCATACATGGGCATCCATGATCATATACAATTATGCACAGTTCAATACATGACCATACTAAACACCCCCAGCAAAAAAAATGGTAGTCATTCTGTGACTATAACTTCTTTCATTGCTTCCTAAACTTCAGTTGACAATCTTTTATGATTTTTTGGTGTTATTCCAAAGCACTTCCAAAAGCATTCATGTGTTCATATTTCAAATGCAGTGATCTGGATATAAACCCGATGCATATCTTAAAAAATCTAAAGCATTTATTCAAATTGAGAAAATAGTTCTGGTGAACTTTTTTAATTTTTTTATTAAATCATTTTTTTATATTTTAGTTTAAAATATCATGAGGGTTAGAATTTATGCAGTTTTGCAATTTTTATAAAAGTTTTGAAAAATCAAGAAAATCAGATTTTTTTGACCTTTAATTGAAACCTGTCATTTACATTTTTCAGCCTCAAATATTTATGACGACGCAATCTGTTCATTTTTGCATTATGTATTTTATTTAACACTACATCATTTCCAGTTTTAATTCAGAATTTACCAAAATAATTTTAAAATTGTGTAAAAATTATTTCAAATTGCCCAAAAATGTTTTAAAATTGTGCAAAAAATATTTAAAATTGTTCAAAAATAGTTTAAAATTGTCTAAAAATGTTTCAAAATTTGGCAACCAGTTTTTAAATTATCCAAAAATATTTTAAAATTTGTCTAAAAATTCATTAAAATTTTTGAAAAATGTTTCAAAAATGCTTTTTTTTTCACTAATGCAGAATTATTTATTTGTTTTAATAAAGAGCAATTGTACATCAATGCATAAATTTCGCTTCTTTAAACTTATTTTTCTGCATTCCTATGAATTAAATTTTCATCAAAGCTTAAATACTACAAAGTATATGAACTTTTTCAACTCATGCATCAGAATACCTAATCAGTGCATCATCATTGCTTCCTTAGAGTAAAGTATGAGTAATGCTAGTAGCTACATTTGAATACTTCCATCCTATGACACGCTAATGTTAAATTCATCGATGAAACCATCAGAAAAGAAGTGATGCCTTTGCCATAGTAGTGATGCTTTTATTGCTTCTTTGCAGCTTCATTTTTGCTGGGCCCAGAAAACAGTATCAGTTGTGTCCACCGAATTTGTTGCCAATCGAATTCTGGCGGTTTCGACAACTGTCTTCATATTAAATTATATTTTTAGTTGTAAAAGCGAATATTCCAGTTGTCTAATTTAATGTTTATATTCCACAGAAATATTATTACGTTCCACAAAATTTTATTTAAAAAAAAATATTTTTTAAATATTTTCGGTATCGAACCTGGGCAATTAGATACATAGTTCATACTCTTGCTTACTGTACCACAATTCAATTTAAGTTTTTTTTTTTGATATATTTGCAATTTAAACATTTGAATATTTTATTTTAATTAAAAAAAAAATATTTTTTAAATGTTTGCCTTTTCCGGGATTTGAACTCGGAAATTCTGAGTACTGAGCTACCTTTCTACCCACTGCACAACAAACACTTATGAATTTTACGGCTAATTTTGAATTAAAAAAATTTGTAGGGAAAACAATTATAAGTATAAAATTGGTTTATCAATACCAATCATTATACGTCATTATCAATACAATCCACAATTCGCTTGCCTCTACTTAAACCCTAATTAAATGATTATACTTGATCAGAATAACTGTACTTGTAGTTACCACTTTTGAATATCGATTGTACCAAATTACTAATATATTCACTAAATAAGTTTTCATGTTTTCACCGCACATAAATACTAAACGAATTAAATTTTAAAAGATGATTGGAAATACCAATAATTGAATAATAGGATTTATTTTTGGTTTCTTTTCCCTTTTCTTAATTCCCAATACAACATTTTTGCTTTATTTATTAATGGATTTTAGGTTATTCCAAATTAAATATTAACGGTTTCGATCGAATTGAAACTAAGGTGGTACTTGATGGGAGCAATGTTGCATTTCATGCAACTACGAGGAAAGTTCGAAAAGTCACGGACTCATATTCTCATATTTTTTCTTAGAATAATAATATTTGAATAATATTTGGTATTCACCCCAATTTGTATCACCACTAAAATTTTGCTTCACCACAAAAAATTTTTTTCACCTCAAAAAATTTTTTTACCTCAATATTTTTTATTCCACGAAAAAATTTGTTTTCGCATCCAAAAAAGTTTTTCACCTCAAAAAACATTTTTCACCTCCATAATATTACTTCAAAAGTTTTTTTTACATTATTTGTATCAAAAACAAAATGTATACTCACACGATCTATAGACACATTTTGTGTGAATGACCATATGTGTGCTTTTATGGAGTTCTTGTAATTCGAATTAAAAATTTGACAAAATTTTTTTTCAAACAAACAGCAAACAAATATTATAAAGGGTGTCCCAAGAAGAACGCAATTTTTAAATTTTAAATAAAACACAGATATTTAAAAAAAATCGTGAAACTTTATTATATCGTAAAGTAGACAGAATGAGGTTATGTATGAAACAATATATCGTGCAGATGGCCGCCGCGGCTTTGCTGGCATGCACGCGATCTTTTAATGAAATTTTCAATGACCGTTTTGCATTATTATGTATGGAACAATATATCGTGCAGATGGCCGCCGCGCTTTGCTGGCATGCACGCGATCTTTTAATGAAATTTTCAATGACCGTTTTGCGGTATTTCATTAATGCAGCGTCCAATTTCCTCTTTTAAGGCTTGAGTCGTCGTCGGCTTATTCGCGTAAACCATCGACTTCAAAAAACCCAAAGAAAAAAATCTAATGGTGTTAAATCGCACGATCTAGGCGGCCAATTCTGATCTCCAAAACGCGAAATAACACGACCGGGAAATGACTGATGCAGCAATTGAATTGTTTCCCTGGCTGTATGACATGTGGCGCCGTCTTGTTGGAACCACATGCCCTCCACATTCATTTCTTCAATTCTAGGAAAGAAAAAACTGGTTATCATTTCACGATACCGAACACCATTGACTGTTTGCGCTTGATCTGCCTCATTTTCATAAAAAAAGGTCCAATGATTCCTCCAGCCCAAAAACCACACCACACAGTGACACGTTAAGGATGCATTTGCTTATCGTGAATCACTCGAGGATTTTCCTCAACCCAAATGTGACAATTCTGCCTATTGACGAAGCCATCAAGATGAAAATGGGCCTCGTCACTGAAGATGATTTTATCGGCAAAATCAGCATTTTCATGTTGTCTCTCCAATACCCAATTAACGAACTCCCTTCGCTGTCCATGGTCAGCTGGCTTCAGTTCCTCCTGAGTCAATTGAACTTTGTATGCATGAAGATGCAAATCTTTCGTCAAAATTCGCTGCAAAGTGGATTTGGAGACACCAGTTTGCTGAGCTCGGTGTCGAATTGAGGTGGATGGAGTTTGAGCGACATCATCACGTACAGCTGCGACATTTTCGGTCGATCGACCTGGTCGATGGCGCGTTGTTGTCTTTACATCACTAACAGACCCAGTTTCGGCAAATTTATCCATTAATCTCTTTACAGTTGACTCTTTTGGAGCATTATTGTGACCCCAAATTGATCGCAATTTGCGAACTGTAGCCGCAAAACTTTCACCATTTTGGTAAAACAATTTCACAATGAGAATGCGTTGTTCATTCGTGTAGCGCTCCATTTTTACTAACCTCGTACCTTCTACTAGCAAACAATAACAATTGTTCAAACGTCAAACAATGACACTTCGAATGTCGCCAGATTTAAAAATTGCGTTCTTCTTGGGACACCCTATATTTGTAATAACTGTAACGGAAACCATTAAACACAAATTTCCATTTTAATGATAAAATTTGTATTAAATTTCAGACGATTGAAAAAAGTTAAACTGAATAAAATCGGTAAATGACATTTTGAACCAAGATATGAAAAATTTAAAATATTTTTTTGAAAATTATATGTATGTTTTTTTTATTTGAACTAATCACTTTTTCATTAAACTACAAACAGTAAACTACATAATATTCTAAGTGCACCCATTCCAAAGAAAATAACACATTAATTACTATAAAGAATTTCCTAAGTGTTACTTCTCTTTATTTATCTGAACGGGTTTTTAGTTTTTAAGATAAAAAACGTAAATTTTAAAAAATAATTTTACTTGATTATAATACATATGTTCTATTTTCAAAAATAATGCTAAAACCCACACAAAACAAAAAATCCAGAATATCGATCTAATGTGTGCAAAATTTTAAAAACTATCATCACATTTAAGAGGTAAAATGAACAATTACAATTACAAACATTTATAATCTTTAAAGAAAAAAAGTATTTTAAAGACAACCCTTTATTATTGCTTCACCTAAAAGAACAAGTGCACCTAAAAAAAAATAAAAAAATGTAATGCATAAAATTAATATTTGTTATAAATATGTGAGAATAGCATGGTTATATTAATGACTTTATTACAATTTTTTATTTTTGTTAGTCCCAGTAATGTCTAAGATATTGTTTTTTGTTTTTTTTTTTTTGTAAATATATACATTTTATTCAGTTTAAAAAGTAATTTTAGCACACTACCCACGCACTTAACTAAACAAAAAAATATTAAGCAATTTGTTAAGGTTCATTCTGTATGCTGGACAAAAAAAAATACATTGATGCAACATTTACCAACTATTTGTGTGTGTAGAATATATAGAATAATTTGAGCGTACAGGTTGGTTGAAAAGTTCCTGCGCTCGAAATGAAAGAATACTGTTTTTGTTAAGAAATATATTTTTTTATTCAATATAATCTCCTAGAAGCTTAATACACTTGTTCCAATGATCTTCCAATAATTTTATCCCATCCTTATAATGGTTTTCCGGAAGCTGTGCAAAATAACCGTCTACGGCTGCTATGGCCTCTTCATTCGACGAAAAGTGCTTTCCGCGAAGGAATTGTTTGAGATTTCTGAAGAGATAGTAGTCACTGGGAACCAAATCTGGTGAATATGGTGGATGTTCAAGCAATTCGTACTTTAATTCTTTGAATTTAGCCATCGTCAAAACACTTTTGTCTGCATTGTCTTGATGAAAAATGATTTTTTTCTTCTTTAAACCAGGTCTTTTCTCACGAATTTTTTCATCCAGCTGAACCAAAAGGCTGCAATAATATTCAGAGTTGATTGTTTTACCTTTCTGAAGATAATCAATCAACAAAATTCCTTTTGCATCCCAAAACACTGATGCCATAACCTTCTTTGCACTTAAAAAAGTTTGTAAGTTAAAATAACTGAAAATATCATTTAAAATAAATGATATTTCATTTAAAAACCGGTCTACTTAATTTTCATTTAAATTAAATGCCATTTGTTATTTATTTTTAAATGTTGATTAATCAACTGACACATCCGTAAGAAACAACTGATATAATCAGTTAAAATAAATGTCAAAATTTTACCCACCAATCCTTAAAAAATAAATGTTTTTTTCATTTATTTGAAATTATTTCCGTTTTGTATTTTTTGTTTTTTTTTTAATATACTCGTACAATACAAAATGTATGTATGCATATGAAGCTATAAATACTTTTTGTGTGAATGTATTGGTATATGTACGTGTGTTTATGAAGTTCTTGTAAATTGTATTGAAAAATTTTGTATATATACAACCAATTTAAATAAAAAAACAAATTGAAATTATTTGAATATTTTTTTTTGAAACAGACAGCAAACAAAATTTAAATTTGTAATAACTGTTACGGACACAAATAAACCACAAGTTTCCGTTTTGTGGGTAAATTTTTATTAAATTTCAAACAAATGAAAAAAATAAATGAAACTGAAAAAAATCTGTAAATGATAGTAAATTATTTCGAATAAATGTATAAAAAAGTTAATATAGATGTTTCTTTGAAAAATAAATGTATCTTCCTTTATTTTTAAATGGAACGGAAAACTTTTTTATTAAACTACAAACAGTTAACTACATAATATTCTGAGTGTGCTGATCGTTGTGACTTCACCTGATTTGGAGCTGAACAACCAGCTTCAGTCCACTGTAAACCTTCTTGTTTCAATTTAGGATCATGGTGGTAGATCCAAGTCTCATCCATAGTTATAAAACGACGCAAGAAGTCAGTTTTATTCGGCTTAAAACGCTTCAAATTACGCTGAGAAATTTGTTTTCGATCCAGTTTTTGTTGAATTGTTAATGTGTGCGGCACTAACTTTCCAAACAGTTTTTTCATACGTAATTCTTCATGTAAAATATGAAGTACTCGTTCATCTGAGATGCCTATGGCATTAGCAATTTCACGCTTAGTCAAACTTGGATCTTCACTAACCATATTATGTACCTGCTCAATGATTTCTGCTGTGGTTGCAGTTTTTGGTAGTCCTTCGCGTGGATCGCCTTTAAGGCTGGTACGACCACGTTTAAATTCATTAGCCCAAAATTCAACGGTGCGTTTTGAAGGTGAGGAGTCCTTATACACTTCTAACAATTGTTCATAAATTTCCTTTGCTTTTAAACCCTTCTAAACAAAGAATCTAATGACTGCACGATATTCAATTATTTCCATATTAAAAAAAATTAATGACACGTCAACTTCAAATGGCTTGTAAACAAAGAAAAAATTGGCAGAATGACTTGCAACTTTGCATGTGTTCTCAGGACAGTTATACCAACTTAAGAAAGAAAAAAAGTTTGGAGCTAGCAGTGCCATCTCTTGGTGAGCGCAGGAACTTTTCAACCAGCCTGTATCTATGTCTACATTTAACCATATGTGTAAAATAGCTGTTGTTAAGTTTAAAAGCAATTCAGTTTAGCAAAACATAACCCCAAAAAATATTATAATGAAGACATCAAACCAGGCACTGCCTACTTTTGTGTTTTAGTTTTTGATTTTTTTTGTTTAAGAATACAAAAAGCAAAAAGAAGAGGTGGTTTTTCATGGATTTTTTAAGCAATATTTAATGGCATCAACATATAATGTACATTTTATAGTAGGTTTTATTTTCCTTTTAATGAATGAATGATAAAGTACTCAATGTAAACTTGTGTGTAAAAATTGTAAAGCCTAAAGCTTAACATATGTTTAGATTCAACTGAATTTAAAAATGATTCATAGTATAGAATTAAATGTTTGAAATTGCTTAATAATATTATATGATTTTAATTAATACCTGCAAATAATACTACACTCAGAAGAAATTAGTTAGTAAAATTAATTATTCTCAAACTGTGGATTTTAACGTTTTATAAATTTTGGATCATATTGACCCCAAGTGCATAACAAAAAGGGTTAAATTAGATATTCTTTTTTCCTTTTATATATCAATTCCAGACTTGAGGAAGTAGTTGAGTCAGGTTTAATTAAAATCCGTAAAATTATTTACATTTTCATAAATAACCAAAATATACAAAAGCTTAACCCTTGACCTCGGTGGGATACACAAGATGTTGTTAGATTTTAGTCAAATTTTTAAATATAATTCTTATACTTCGGTTTAAAGTAATCTGGATTTTTTTTTTTTTTTTAATTAATAGCAGTCAAATTTTATTTAAAAACTTTTTATAGCTAAAACAAAGTCGCTGAAATTGACAAAAATGCGAAAATATAAAAAATTTCCAAAAGGTTTATTATCTATATTAAATCTATAACTACTTGTAAAGAAAATGACTATTTTTACTTACCTGACTTTTAATATTTTTTTTTCGTATATGGACTTCGTTAGATCGCAAAATAGATCAATTATATTGTTGTTTTTAATATTTTATCAAATAAAAAATTAAAACAAATAACAAAATTTTTAAATATTTTAATGACAAATTCTTGTGTTTACATTTAAAAGAAAAAAGCTTAAAAATTCCCAATTTATAAATTCTAAATTTTTAAGCAGCTATCTCTATAACTACTTAGCACGTCTATACCTACTTTAATTTGTATGGAGTATTTATGTAAATTTCGAAGAAAATTAACATAAAATTAAAAATAATCACTAAGAAGGAAAAAAATTAAAATTTAAAAAAAAAAGAAATTAAAATTCAAAAAAGGCAGATTAGAGTAATTGATAAAAAAAATAACACAGCAAAGGTCAAAATGTTCCCCCAAAAAAATCTGGTACCAAATTTAATTTTTCATTACTTGGTTAGTATTTAGATCATGTTTTTCTGGGCTCAAGAATTGTCACATTGAGTCATCTGTAGAACAGAAGAAATATAATAAATATATACAAAAATTGCTTAGATAAAATTTTAAACGTCCAAAAAACTAGGAAAGACATTTTTTTTTTGGAAAACGGTTAGAGGATGGAAGAAAAGAAAAATGAAGGCCTTCAAATATGGCAACACTGTAATACGCGAGATGATAAATGTTAGAACAGTTGTTTCGCGCCATCTGATGGATAGTTTAGTACATAGCCCTCACGCAGAGAAAAAACATAGTTGGATCAATCATATTCGACGAGCATCATATATTTTTTGTAGTTCTAATTGTGCCAACCATAGTCGCACTATAATATAGTTATCATATTATAATAAAAAATAACCATAATTTTACCACAATATCGTCCCTACAGTTATATTGTGATTCCAAACTATGAAAAAGTTTCTTAAATTTAAATATATTTCTTAAAGAAATGTCTTTTCTACAGAAACAAATTAAATGTAAGGGACTTTTTCAAGAAAACTTTTTTGTTGGTATAGAATTCGTTAAGGAAAAATACTTTAAAAAAATGTTTAAAAAATAATAAATTTCTGAGGATATTTTTAAGATTTTGTAGGTAGTCCTTAGAGTCTCAGAATTATTCTTTTAGAAAAAGTCCTTAGAGTCCCAGAACTTTTCTTTTAGAAAAGTCCTTAGATTCTAAGTATTTTTCATGATAAAAAGTAGTCGGAATCTTAGAATTTTTTATACAGTTTTTTTAAAGTATATGATTTTTTTTTTCTAAGAAATAGTTTGCAGCATCTTTTTCTTTGAGGAAAAGTCCATACAACCTAAAAATATTTCTATCACAAAAAAGACTCTAAAAATCATACATTTTGTATTATAAACACTTCCGTACAAAAAAAACTATTGAAGGCTACCGGGGCGCTCAGTTTTTTAAGTAATTTGTTGTCATTGCAGTAAAAACAAATGTAATTACAGTCAGTTTTACTTTCTAGTAATTTATCTTGGTAAATAAAAACAAATAAAAAAACATTTGTATAGACTTATTTTGTGGTTTATTTTATTAACGTCAAAAAGACATTTTGCTTGAATTAAATGAAGCGTTAGTGGTCCTGTTTTCAAGAGGAATTTTGTTTATTTTTTAAAACATATTTGCAGCAATCTCTACATACATCAGGTGCAAACGGGCTAAATAAAATATAAATAAAATTACTATAAAATTTGAAATTTTTGTCAAATATTTTCCATATATATTTAAAATCCTCTCTCCACAGGGCCATAATATTCCAAGTGTAAAAGACGCGTTTTGGTAAGTTAAGTGACATGTCACAAGGGCAGAATTTTCACTTCTATGACAATGCCTTATAAAAGTGTGAAGTCTGTTTTATTTAAAAGAACAGATACCATTGGTAAAATAAATTCTACAACATCTGTCACAATATGATATGTTTAAATGAATTAATTTTAAATTTTTTACAAAAATTAATACATTTTGTATGGTGTCATATTTAACATGTCACCTATATTGCAATTAATATAACAACAATGACAGCAAAAAAAAAAAAACATCATGCTGTGATTCTATTGTTTTAGATTTTTTTTCTTCTAACTCAAAGCTTCTGTGTTAGAACAACAAAAGATAATTCTTAAAATGTTAATTTTGTTTAAGATATTTTTTCTATTTTTTTTTTTTTTAATAATTTCAACAACTTAAACTGGCGATATATTTTTTTTACAACATAAAACATACATAAAAGTAATCATAAACTTGTAACTTTTTCCTAACAAACAGATGAACAAAAAAAAAACGGAATTACTAAAGCAAATTATAACTCATAAATCTATCATTAAATGCCACAGTAAACAACAAAAGTGTTGAACATATTTTTCTTTCTTGAAATAAAATAACAACAAAAAATATCATATTTTTGTTCATATTGCTACTAAGCACGACATGCAACAAATGTTTAACAGCAACAAAAATCTCAAACTTTAACTGAATCGAGAAACCAAAAAAAAAAACAAAGCGCGACAAAACACGATTTATGTTTCTATATATCTATACAAGCGCCAAAGGTTTTCATATTTCATGTTTTGCTCTTAAAATTTTAAAATGTAAAAGAAAAAAAATGGAAATTTTTTTAGAGATCTTTTTTTTTATATAAAATATTATTAATATGCAACTGTCATTGGATGACCGTGAATTATGAATTGTTATACGAGCAGTATTGTACAAATAAATGCACGGACATTGGACAATATTTATATTATTATTATTGTTATAATTATAAATTTCAAGCAAGAACAATAGAAACAGAGAATTTGTTAAAATTATTAAATTAAATGTTTTGTGGTTCATGATTGAAATCAATAGTTAGTTGTATTGTTTTGTGTTGTTGTTGTTGTTTTTATTATAATTTGTTGTCAATTAAAATGCAAATTTAATATGATTATTAAATAACAACCAGCACAACATCAAAACGAGGCATAAATATATTTGCACTAAACAAAAGACTTAAGACACGAACATGAAAATGTTTTTTTTTTTTTTTTTTGTATTAAATGTGTGTAATGAATTGTTAGATTTGAAATCTTGGCCAATATGAATTTATTTTTGAAATAGAGAGCAAATAATAAAAAAATATATATATTATAGCCCAAAGCATTGTGATTGTTAATTGATTCATGATTTAGTCATGCAGTGGTTATTTAAAAATGTATTTATTATAAGAAAAACCGCATTAAATATATTTATTTTTGAATCGTTTTTTTTTAGAAAAAAATTATAATGAAAATATAAGAAAAACTAATGACAGAATATAATAAAAAATTTAAATAGACACTCACTGAATGTTCTTTAAACTTTTTTTTTTAGTTACATTGGCTTTGACTGAATTTTCTTAATAATTTTTTAGCTTATGATACGTTTCAAAGAAATTTAAAATTATTCGTTATAAAACTAAAGATTTTCTTGGTTAATTTTTATATTAATTTTTGGATTTTTATGGAGTAATATATATTTAATTTTAAAACTCTATTGAACTAATTTAATTTAATTTTTAAACTCTATTGAACCATTGAATAGAACGCATCTGTATATGGGGACCTTTGATAGTTATACGTCTTCCTTATTTTTTGAATTAACAAGCGCTGGGAGCTGAATCTTAGGGAGGAAGATTATAATTGTAGACACTCAGATAAGCGATTACAATTATAGAGAAGTGAAGAAAAGACACGTAATCAAAAAAAAAAAGAATTGGTTAGATTTCTTTTCTTAAACGTTATAAATTTTATTTGGATGTACCTTATTTTTTGGTGGAGTTGTTAGCAAGGGTACGGGGTTTACAGCAATTCTTTAAACCGTAAGTAGTCCAATATGGCTGTTGCTGCGCAAAAATAGTGGTTGAACCTGTTGCTAAGCAAGAAGTGATAATTTAGTTATCAATAATGTTATGCCAAACCCGAAAAATACTGAAAAAATCCCGAAATTAAGGTAGTATGTGCATTAGACCGTACCTCAAAAAAAAAGTTCACCGTACACCCTCAAATATAAAGTATTTTAACAAGAAAATTTCGAAAATTTTTTTTTTTTTTTGGCCGAACGTAGGGGTCGCCATTTTATATTTTTCGTTATATCTTCGCCATTTACCGTCGGATCTTAAAGTATTGTATATCAATGTTTTTTGTCTCGCGGATACCGATGTTTTCCTCGAAGGAGCCATTGACCTCAAGTAACCCGTTCTAGTATTAACCCACCAGATCTCAGTTGCGACCACCTGAATTTACTACCCTAATATTTTAAAATGAAATAACAGCGAAACTATTATTTTATTTTTTTTTTAATTTTTTTGTTGCCGAATGTAGGGCATTTTTAATTTTTTTGTCATATCTTCTGTATTAACAGTGGGATCTTAAAGGGTTATATATCAGTGTTTTTGTCGCAATGATACCAATTTGTTACATCAAAAATCATTGACCTTAAGCACCCTTTTATACTACTTAAGGGGTAACACCTATGTAAAAAGCCTATATAAAAACTTCCTTTTTTTTATTTTCTTTATTTACTGAGATGTGTTAACATAGACTGGTTTTCACAAGATTTATGAACAGTACAAAAAAACATTTGTTTTACACAAATGTTTACAAAATGATAGTATATTTACAACAGAGGTCCACGGCATGCAATTTTTGGTGGATTTCTCTGAAATTTATAATGCATATGGAAAACTAAATTATCTATGGATGCGCGTAGGAGTTTTTGATAGGTCAAATACTTTTTGACTTAGAGCTGTTTCTTTACGAGTATAAAAAATAGATATTTTGACTTTAACACTTCGCTATCTTGTCAAAAATTAATATACCTAAAAACTTACACGCTTTTCTTTAGATAATTTAGTTTTCTATATAAAGTGTATGTTTCAGAGCGATCCACCTAAAATTGGTTAAATTATGCTGAGTGCCGTGGATCACCTATAAAATAACACAAATTTTAATCGATCATATTTTGACGTGATTCAAGTTGGCTGTATTTTTGGCGGCTGTCAAGTTTAGAAAAAATGTGCCCCATTTGTTGCTCATCGGTGACCGCCATAGAAGATTCATGTTCTACATAAACAAAACCGTCGGTGTCCATAGATAATTTAGTTTTCCATATGCATTATAAATTTCAGAGAAATCCACCAAAAATTGATTAAGTAATGCTGCGTGCCGTGGACCTCTATTGTAAATATACTATCATTTTGTAAAACTTTGTGTAAAACAAATATTTTTTGTACTCCTTCATAAATCTTGTGACAACCAATCTTTGTTAACACATCTCCGTAAATAAAGAAAATAAAAAAAGGAAGTTTTTATATATAAGCTTTTTACATAGGTGTTACCCCTTAAGTAGTATAAAAGGGTGCTTGAGGTCAGTAATTTTTGATGTAACAAATTGGTATCATTGCGACAAAAACACTGATATATAACCCTGTAAGATCCTACTGTTAATACAGAAGATATGGCAAAAAAATAAAAATGCCCTACATTCGGCAACAAAAAAAAATTAAAAACAAAATAAAATAATAGTTTCGCTGGAATTATTGGAATACTTTTCTAGAAAAAGTTTATTGCTTTTTTGCGAGCTTTCATTTTAAAATATTAGGGTAGTACATTAAGGTGGTAGGAACTGAGATCTGGTGGGTTAATACTAGAACAGGTTACTTGAGGTCAATGGCTCCTTCGAGGAAAACATCGGTCTCCGCGAGACAAAAAACATTTATATACAACACTTTAAGATCCGACGGTAAATGGCGAAGATATAACGAAAAATATAAAATGGCGACCCCTACGTTCGGCCAAAAAAAAAAAACATTTTTAAAATTTTCTTGTTAAAATACTTTATATTTGAGGGTGTACGGTGAACTTTTTTTTTTTTTTTGCCTATAAGGTGGTACGGTCTAATGTACATGTTAGTAAATTCATGTTTCTTTTTTTCTCTTATACAAAATTAATTTTGGTTACAATTCTAATGTAATAAGAGAATTCATTTTAATTTAAGTGTAATAAAAAAATTCATTTTGGGCTTAAATTCTAATTTAATGAATATTGTGTAAACGCGAGCTTAGACAGAATATTTGGCCTAACATGTATGAAATAAATTTAATTTATTCTACATTCCCAAAAAAAAGTCTTATAGAATTAATAATAATTTAAAAATTATGAATAATTTTTATCTTCATTACACACTACAACATTTTTTATCTCATTGATTTGGGACTCATTTCTGAGAATTGCACGTGAAAGTAGGCCCAAAAATAAGAACTTCTGCATCATTCGTTTTGTCAAGTTGGCTGCATTAATAATTTAATGGTCATACAAATTTTATTATCTTTATTTTAACACGGTTATATCTCGGTATACCATACAGAATATCTCTTTTGTGTCTGAAGCAAAGTTATAGATATTGAATAGGAGAATTAAAGCGGAACAAACCTGCCCAAAAAAAGTGCATCCAGTGCCTTAAAACTTTTAAAAATACCATTTTTCCCCATTTTTCACATTTTTTGCTCAATAACTGGATTACAAATATAGAAATATGCTGTTTTTTTTATAAACTTTATTTTGCATGAAAATAAAAATTCCGATTCATATTACAGCTATTCTTACACAGAAAATATGAGATTTTTATTTGTTATCTATGCATGGAAACAAAGTTTAGAACATTTTTAATTATTGTCAATATCAAATATGTAAAATGTCAAATATCCTCGTTGAAGTTGACGCTTGTGGTTCTGATGATCTTGTTATCTTCGTAGGTTATTCAAATTCATGTTGTGAGTCTGCATCATCATTCGAGTTAGACATAATATTCAAGGGTATGTTATCTTCAGTGTGTCTAATTATTTATTTGTTTGTTTGTAACAACAAACACAAATGATAAGAAATTTATAAAATTATTCTAAACAAAAGACTTAAGCAACAAACTTAAAGGAAGTAGGTGCTCGTTCTTAACTAAAATATGTAGTTAACTTATTTGTTTTCCCTCCCCATAAAATTATTGATACAATAATTTAAAATTCAAATACCATAAAATCGTTTCAATTGATTTTTTATTATCATTATTATTATTATTATTATTAATTCAAACGGTACTGATTCTAAATAAATAATGTAACAACACTCACACAAAAATAAAAAAGAACAATCAATATATGCAATTCAATTTTTCAACCAAAAGTACTGTGTTAAAACTGTGAAAAATTCAGACAACAACAGCAGTAAAAGCGGCAGCAGCAACAACGAACAACCACACGTTAAAATATTATTTTTTAATTTGACAGTTGAGAAATCTTAACCGATTGACTATTGACATTTTACGATTAAACGAATGAAAAGCGTCGTCATCGTTAAAAATATATATTTACGTTCAATATCAATATCAAGACAGTATGTTATCAAAGCGTCAATCAACACTTTACAAACTGTAAATGTTGTTGTTGCTGTAGCAGCAGCTCTAACAGCAGCAACAACAACTATAAGAATCAACCACATATACCAGCAACCAATAAACAAACCTACTGCTTTGATATTTATAAGATCGCAAATAAGTAGTAAATAAAAGCAAAAACAAATGGAGAAGTTTCTGAACCACTACCTGGTGGGGTAAATTTGATGAGACCAACTACAAGATATTTTCATCTAGTTGGTACTGTATGTAATAAACACCCCATCAAACATATTTCTGAGCGCTCAAGAATTTTGACTCTATGATAATTTTTCTAGAGCTCAAATTTTGAATTTATAAATAAAACTTAAATGACTCCTATTTATGAAACAAACATTTTTTAAATCATAAATGAGTCACAGGAGGCTCTAAAAGTTAAAAGATTTCCACACTTTGAATATTATGTAGTTTACTGTTGGTAGTAAAATAAAAAAATTTCAGTTAAGGTAAAAATTTGTTCAAAATGACTTACTGTCACTTACCGATTTCTTTCAGTCGTGGTTTTTTTTTCAATTGTTAAAAATATAATAAACATTTACCCACAAAACTGAAATTTGGCGTTTCTATTACAGTTATTACAAGTTTCAACTCTATTTGGTGAGTGTTTCAAAGAAAACAAAATATTAAAAATACCCCAATTTATTTTTTATTTAATTTTAAATGCACCAAAATATGTATTAGTCCTTATTCGTAGACTATTATTTTTTTTTTAGAATTACAAAAAGTGGTTAAGTTTTAAGGGCCGATTTTGATTTTGAATAAAACACAAATTATGTAGGAAATTATTGTAATTTCTTTTTATGTATGGTTCAATTATGTATGGAACATAATTGACCGCGATCTCGGCGGCACACCTTCATCCGATGGTACAAATTTTCGATGACGCTGAGACATAATGAGGTTCTATGCCGTTAATGTGCCGAATCATCTCATACTTTACCTCTTGAATTGTTGCTGGCTTATCGATGTACACCTTTTCTTTCAAATAACCTCAAAGACAGAAGTCTAACGGTATCAAATCACATGGTCTTGTCGGCCAATTGACATCGCCACCACGTGAGATAACACGGCCATTAAATTTGTCGCGCAAAAGAGCCATTGTTTCGTTTGCTGTGTGGCAAGTGGTACTGTCCTGTTGAAACCACATATCGCTCAGAGTCATATCCTCAATTCCTGGCCACAATAAGTTCGTTATTATCTCGCGATAGCGAACACCATTCACGGTAAATGATTGGCCGACCTTATGACACACTATCGCGAACAACAGCAATGTTTTCCGCAGAACGAACTGGGCGAGCATGCACAGGTGTTTTCACAGACCCGGTTTGCTAAAATTTATTTTAATACATAATAATTTTATTTTAATACATAATAATACAAAACAGTAACAAGAGCAACAAGCGTTTAAAGAACTCAATTCATGAGAATTAAATAAAACAAAAATAATGATTTCTACACTTATCAAAAAAAAGTCTGTAATGACAACTGAACTTTTTGCTGTTAAAACCGGTAATTTTGCTAATTTGAGCCCAGTGGTATTTTTTGCTAATCTTAGCAACACATGTCTGATGACGTGTGGTACAATGAAATTTGAGGAAAAATTACCTGCTGCTACTAACTTTTAGTAAACTTTTTGTAAAGTGAATCTTGAAATCGGCTTGCTAAAATCAACAAAAAAAATGTACTAAATATTATTAATATTAGTAAAACCAAATTAGTTTAAAAAATTAGTGCTACTAAATTTTAGTAAATTGTTGCAAATTCGGTAAATTGTAAAATATAGCAAAATTTTGATTTATAAAAATAATTATTTAAATGCAATAATTAACTCACAATTTTTTTCATTTAATAAAAAAAAAACTCAATGATTTTAAATACATTTGTTACACTTTAAAGCTACTAATTTCTTTTGAAATTGCCTTACGAATTCGATTATATATATTTTATATTTTTTGCAAAAAATATTTAAGACAAAATTGAAAAAAAAAAAAAAAATAATCAAAAGCTTAAAACATAGTAAAAACGAATTTTAGTTATGAAAAATATTTTTAGTTAATTTTTTTGGATTGTAAGAACAAATTTCAATTGTTTTAAGGGCTGATTTTTAGAACTAAAAAAGTTTTTAGTGCTACTATAAGTGGATGTCGTATTTTTGGACGTGAGTCGGTTGTGAAAAGTATCTTCACTTCCGATACCTTTTTTCAACCTATCTAATTATTTTAATTTTTAGAAATAACAATTCCTTCAATATACACTTTTCAAAAATTAGTAATTTTTTTTGTAATTTTAACAAATCGGTTTTCAAAAATTTATAAAATGTTTTCAGAAGTTAGCAACAAAAATTTGTAAATATTCGGTCAAAATTGTGTAATTTGTAAAATGTTAATAGAAAAAAAAAATTTCTAAATAATAATTTTTTTATTAAAAATTAGTACAAAAATAGTAAAGTGGGACTGAAAACCGTTTACAAATTTTTCCAATAACTTTTTTTCTGAGTGTATAAGGATAATCAATTAAATATATTTTTTGACCGAACATACTGCCCCCATTCAAAGGCACTTTCAATCAGCTTCGGTGGGTAGAGATGCTATTTTGTGGATTGATCGTCTAAGAACAGCTTTTGATATTTTAAGATCAACTACGATACTCTCAGCTTTCCATCACGTGCTGGGATAGCTTTGATAATAGGTGCAAGGAGGCAATGCTTAGGTAGATTGTTGTTTCCATGTAACGTTTTCGCAAATCTTGAGCCATTTGCATCTTTGTTGGAAATTTAATACATAGTCACGGACTCATTGTAGCCAAAACTGTTGCTTAAGATAGTTGATATTTTTGTAGCTTTCTAGACTTTCGCCTGGCAACGCAGTTAAGGAAAAACCAATTAATAGGTGGTCAGGCGTTATCGTTTCACCAGAAAAATTACAAATTTTTGTTGCTAATTTTAGAAATCATTTTACCCATTTTTGATAACCGATTTGCTAAAATTATCAAAAAAAAAATTTACTAATTTTGAAAAAGTTTTGAAAAAGAAATTTTATTTCTAATAATTAAAACTTATACTGACACACTAAAATTGCCGTAAAATGTTAAGTTTAACAAGTGCACGAGGGCAGATCAATAAGTCCGTGACTTTTTGAACTTCCCTCCTAGTTATATGAAATGCAACACTGCTCCCATCAATTACCACCTCTAAATAGACTACTGTCAAATTTTGAACAAGTTCCGTCATTTACTTTGCGAGTTTTGTCAATCCAATTGATTAAATTTTAACAAATCAAATAAACAAAAATCGTTCCCGAATCAACATTGAATCATTGATATAAAGTGATTATAATTTATTCAAAGATTCATAAAATTAATAATATGAAATAAAATGAATTATTCAGCTCTGCATTAAAACAAATACGTCATTAATTTATCAGAAATAGCTTTCGATCATCGATCTGAAAAATCTATCAAAATTTAATTTTTTTTGTCAAAAAAAATTTATTTATAACGCTTTTATTAATAAAAAAAAACCAAATAAGCCTTAAAAAAACCTTAAGCTCAAAAATTTAAAAAGTTAGAAATAAAACAACTACCCTTCACCATGGTTGGGAAGGGACGCCTTTAAGAGGAAATTATCCATTTAGTTTGGTGATAAAACTTGGACTCGGGAAGATTTATGGTTCCAGAAAATAGGTATTTAAAAAAAATGTATGTTTTCGGCATAACTTTTTTGTATCTGAACCGATATTTCCGAGTTTTTCAGCAAATATGTTATACTATAGATTTTCGATCTTTTGCTATATAAGACGTATCCATAGGTCATATTACAGCTCTAGAATAGTGTTTGTTGTTTGTGTATAAAAGGTGAAGAGGTGAAAGAAAAGAATTTCAACAAATCGTTATAAGAAATCACTAGAACTGCATATGTTTTATTTCTACAAATATGTTTGATTTAGCTGGCAAATTTGCATTTGGGATTTTATTTCGCTTTTTTATTAAAAATATTTTTAATTTATTTAGCTTAATTTTAAAAATTTAAAGGAAAATAGTTTATATTTTTTTTATAAATTATTATAAGTTATGACCTAAAATAGTTGCACTCAAAGGGAAATTATGTATAAAATTTTCTTAATATATGAGAAAATGGTTTAAAAATCTGTTTTTAAATTCTTTTAAATCGGAGCAAAAAATAGAAATAAAACCGTTTGTATTTTGTTTGTATCAGAGGGTTTTTATACAAATTTTGATGTTTTTAGCCTATTTATGGATTATTTAATTACTAATATAAAATTTTATTTAAATTAATTATTTAATGTTAAAAAAAAACAAAAAAATAAAAAAAGTCTTAAGAAAATAAAAAAAATTTACAAAAAAAAGTTGAATTGTGTCTTGAGTAGGATTCGAACTCGCGTTCTTAGAGAAAAAAAGTATTTGTGACATAGCGTTTAGACAACTCAGCTATGAAGGCCATATGGAATCATCGTTTATAGAGTTAAATGAACAGTTTTCGTTCAATAGGGATTTGTTTGGTTTTTATTTAAATGACAAATCTTTGTACGTGTTTGTTGTTTGTGTATAAAAAAGGTGAAGAGGTGAAAGAAAAGAAATGGATGTGTTTGTTATGCGTAATATTCAACATACATTTAAAAACAAAGGTAGTTTACGGAACCGATCTGGCTGATTTTCAATAGCAAGCAGAAATGGATCACATTTAACAGAAATATATAACAATCAAGTCCTCATCATGTCTGGGGTCTTCGGAAAACCCATTTCAACACACTTCGCTCTTCATAAGGACCCAGAATATATATACTTTATAGGGTCTAAGATCAATATTGTAGAAATTACAAACGGAATGACAAACTTATATATACCCTTCCACCTGTGGTGGAGGGTATAAAAAGGTTAAATTAAATTTAAAAATAAGTTAACTAGAATATTTTTTACAAAAAGTTCATTATCAATTAAAACTTTAATTGAAATGATTAAACTTTCAATTGAAAATTAACAAAAAATAAAAAAAAAAAGAATTAATTGAAATTTTCCTAACAATAATTTTTTCAGTGTAAATAAGTTGTCCTGTTAGGATTGAATGATTAAAATTGTACTTTTAAAAAAATATAGTTGGCCACATTAAACTTGCAACAATAACAAAAACACAACGCGTTTGTGGAACAGATTCGCACTTAAAAAAGAATAAAAAAAGTAAATAATCAAACTGAAAGAAAAAAATCTTTAAAAACTACCATAGAGTAAAGTGACAAAAGTAAAATAGTACTACTCCAGCTACCAGTAACTAAATGTATGAGGTTGCTGCTTTTAGGTTGTTGATCAAGTGAAAATGTCGCTACAATTGACATTTTGACAAATACCGACACTTTTATACTACGATCGAGTACACGTATGTATGTTAGTACCCCAGTAATGTGGTACCTACTTACTAGCAGTGCTATATAAACTACTTACGTTCACTTTATTACAAACTTCTTAAGCAGTTTTTCAGTCAAACAGCCAGCCAGCCAGCCAGCTAGCGAGCCATTTAGCTGGCCAGGCTGTGCTGTGTAGAGTGGTATATGAGAAGAAAAACAAAACAACAAAAAAAAAGTCCGAGAAAATGAATGAGTAGATGAATGAGTTAAGTTGGTTGGTTATGTCCACAGGTGCTCTAGTTTAAACTTTAATAAAACTGACCGATAGAGATAGATCGACCAACTACTGTGCATATAGAGTGACTTAAAAACGTTTTACAAAAAACAGAAACTAACATTTAATCCAGGTTGTTGGAATTTTTTTTTTTTTTTGTCGTAAAGATCTTAAGCTACCGTTTCAGTGTTTTACTGTTAACATAAGCATGACTCCTCAATACCACCAAAACTTTTTTATTATTATTATTTTGTTGTTGTTATTACTTAGTTGATCTATGACTATGTCGAAGTGTATACCGGTGTATATGTGTAAATGTTGTTGTTGTAACATTTTTTTTTTTTTTTTGGTGCTTTTAGGCTTCACAGCTTTAAGGAGTTTTATGCTTACAGAACTCCCCATAGGGTAATTAGTATACATTATTATTGTTGTTGTTGCCTATTCAATGTGCCAGTTTGTCTCTGTGTCTGCTTCAGTTAGAAAGCAGCACTTGGTACTTTGTCGTAACATAAAAAGTGCCGCTGATGCACGTAGCTCACCAGAGAGCAAAAATCATTTGACAAAAATGTCGCCATGCTTGTCATTTGCTGATCTTTAGTGTTTTTGTACTTGTAATAAAAATAAACCTTTTGGTCGACGTGCTAAACTACAGCAAGCCAACCAACCAGTCAGCCATCCAACCAACCAACCAACCAACCAGTCGGCAGCCATCCAGTCATTTGTCTCATAATATGAAAAATTTCTTAAAACCACTTGTTTTGTGTTAAGATGCTTTACATTTATTTTCCAAACTCTTCATGCATTGTCTGTTGTTTTTTTTTTCAAGTTGCTGCGGTATTGGGCACTTAGAAGCAGGATCACTTAAAAATGGTTCACAATAATATTGTAGAGGAATATATAAACATCGAAAGTTTCCATATGATATTATCAGATTTTAATTGAATTCGTTTTCTTTTAGAAAAACTGTCAAATAATCAGCTTCCCTAAGGAAAAAAGTTTGTATAGAATCATATTTGGCTTTATCTAATACTAGCTCAAAAGCCCGATACTTCGTTATCAGTAGTTTTAAATATCATAATATGTTGGTTAAAAATATTATTCTATTTTTTAAAGATTTTGCTATTCAAATAAATTTGTTTCATCTTTTGAAGTGGATGTTTAAATTTAAAATTTTGAATTTCTTATTTATAGGCTATTCAAGAGGGATGTGCCTAGTGTTAACTGTTTTAATATCACTCGTTCCCCTTTTCATCCCATTGCGTTCTTTATGTCTAATGATTCTTTTCCACTCGAGCCCATTACATTTATTTCCCCTCTTCTAATGTTTCATTTACACTTCTTTCCCATTCCATTTTATTTTTTACCCCATCAAGTGCATCGATTTCACTCGTTCCTTAATTCATTTCATTTCAATCCTCATGTCAAGTATTTTAAATTACCAAAGTCTTTAATTTTTACCATGTCCCAGACCAAAATTATAAGGTGTACTTCAATAATGAGTTAGCCCATATTCCAGTTAGCACATTATTCCAATTTCATTTTTACCATGTACCTAGCTAAAAATGTAGCTGATCAATGAGTAAGCATATACTGCAGTTAACACATGTTCAGGAGGAGACTGTACACCTTTTTGCCCCTCCCCGTACCTTTGCACCAAAATTCAACTTCCCAGCTCCAATGTTAATGGTAAGAATTATTCCCTTTTCTGCTTCTCCCCATTGTATTTTCCAAAAATTACGTCTAAACTATTATCTACATTGGATATGGAGCCTGCCGTTAAAGGGCAGACATTTCATCCTTTTAAACCCCATTTTTAGAATGTCCCTGGATGGATGTCTACACCTCACCTACACCAGCTCATGGTTTTTCCAGGCTATCGAGGGAATGAATTTCACCCTTTTCTACCCCTCCCCATTTGATTTTTCAAAAATCACTTCTTATCTGTTATCTGCACTGGAGAAGAAGCGGTTTCGGAAGGCCGTAAAGGGGGAGACTTTTCGCCCTTTAAGACCCCATTTTTACTTCAACCCTGTCCAAAATTAAAAAATGTACCTTATCAAAGAGTTAGCACATACTCCCAGGAAGGCGTATTTTTAATTTCAGGTTTTTAGCTGAAGGAGCTTAGGCAGGCCGTGTAAGGGGAGTTTTTCCGTTTTTGCCCCTCCCCGAAGGAATTTCCAAAAACCCCGACTTAGCGGATGTTTACGTCGAGAGGGGAACCTACATATGTTACCAAATTACAGGTTGGTTGAAAAGTTCCTGCGCTAGAAATGAAAGAATACTGTTTTTGTTACGAAATATATTTTTTTATTCAATATAATCTCCTAGAAGCTCAATACACTTGTTCCAATGATCTTCCAATAATTTTATCCCATCCTTATAATGGTTTTCCGCAAGCTCTGCAAAATAACCGCCTACGGCTGCTATGGCCTCTTCATTCGACGAAAAATGCTTTCCACGAAGGAATTGCTTGAGATTTCTGAAGAGATAGTAGTCACTGGGAGCCAAATCTCCCAGCAAAAACATTGTATCAAATACTTACCAGGCTATTTACTCGCTGAATTACTTTTGTTCGCGATGTCCAAAAAGTAATGGGTACTCATTATTTGTTGGCTGTTCGTAAGCGAAAGGGTAATGACTACCCATTACATTGTGTTTTTTGTAAGTGAGAAGGTAATGACCACTCATTACTTTTGGGACATCGCGAACAAAAGTAATTAAGCGAGTAAATAGGCTGGTAAGTATTTAAAACCCTGTTTTTGCTGGGCTGGTGAATATGGTGGATGTTCAAGCAATTCGTACTTTAATTCTTTGAATTTAGCCATCGTCAAAACACTTTTGTGAGCAGGTGCCTTGTCTTGATGAAAAATGAGTTTTTTCTTCTTTAAACCAGGTCTTTTCTCACGAATTTTTTCATCCAGCTGATCCAAAAGGCTGCAATAATATTCAGAGTTAATTGTTTTACCTTTCTGAAGATAATCAATCAACAAAATTCCTTTTGCATCCCAAAACACTGATGCCATAACCTTCTTTGCTGATCGTTGTGACTTCACCTACTTTGGCGCTGAACAACCAGCTTCAGTCCACTGTAAACGTTCTTGTTTCAATTTAGAATCATGGTGGTAGATCCAAGTCTCATCCATAGTTATAAAACGACGCAAGAAGTCGGTTTTATTCGGCTTAAAACGCTCCAAATTACGCTGAGAAATTTGTTTTCGATCCAGTTTTTGTTAAATTATTGTTAATGTGTGCGGCACTAACTTTCCAAACAGTTTTTTCATACGTAATTCTTCATGTAAAATATGGAGTACTCGTTCGTCTGAGATGCCTATGGCATTAGGAATTTCACGCTTAGTCAAACTTGGATCTTCACAAACCTTATTATGTACCTGCTCAATGATTTCTGCTGCGGTTGTAGTTTTTGGTCGTCCTTCGCGTGGATCGTCTTTAAGGCTGGTACGACTACGTTTAAATTCACCAGCCCAAAATTCAACGGTGCGTTTTGAAGGTGAGGATTCCTTATACACTTTTAACTATGGTTCATAATATTCCATTGTTTTTAAACCCTTCAAAACAAAGAATCTAATGACTGCACGATATTAAATTTTTTCCATATTAAAAAAAATCAACGACACGTCAACTTCAAATGGCTTGTAAACACAGCAAGAATTGACAGAATGACTTGCAACTTTGCATGTGTTTTCAGGACAGTTATACCAACTTGAGAAAAAAAAATGTTGGAACTAGCAGTGCCATCTCTTGGTGAGCGCAGGAACTTTTCAACATACCTGTACAGCTTCCTAGCTCCAGCGGTTTGGGCTGGGCGATGTTGAATGAGTGAGTCAGTCAGCCAGTCAGTCAATCAGTCAATCAGTAACATTATTCCTTTATATATAGAGATAAAATTGTGATTTTCTTTACCGTTTGAATTTTTAAAATTGAAAAAAAAAACAGAAAATTTGCAAAAGTGAATGAAATATTTATTTGGGGCGATAAATGAATGCCAGCCATTTACTTTTTAAAATTTATTACAACCAAGTTCAATTCTTTCATTTTGGGCAAAAAAAATGTCGGCATCGTCGTCGAATTGTTTACAACGGCAACGAATTGACGTATCGCGATCTTCATTGACACTGGCAGATACAGCTGCAATATACTCCTCGGTACGCACTCTTCACATACGGCTGGAATAATGTCCAATAAAGTGAAACTGGTGCAAAATTTGATCACAACAGCTGGTATAGCCTATTTGGTGGGTCCATTATGACGAGCATAAAATGGACGTAATTTATGAAAAAATTCGTGGTGTGTGAGAAATGCACACACCACGAATTTTAATAATAAAATTCAATGATTTTTACACGTTGTTCGTTTGTTAGTCTATTCATATGGAAATGGCAAACCTTACTGAGCAGTTTTTGCATTGTCACGAATGTTTTTTTTTTACACTGAAAAAATTTACCCCAAAAAACCAATAGAGCTTTTATTTTAAATAAAATACAAACTTACGAAATTAAACAAAAAGTTTTAATTTCAGTTGAAAGTATATTTAATGCCAATTAATTATTTAAATACTTAAGTCTGATTTTTTTGAATTCATTCTCTTTTATGGACCAATTTATCAGCAAAAGTGATTATTATTTATTATTTCAAATGACACTACGCACCGCGACCACAATAGGTCTTTTGTGCTGCCCAGAACCATCCTAAAGGTTCAAGCTATTGATGAAGCCAAGAACCTTACCGGGTGAAGTGTTCCAAATGTCGGAAGGCGACAAGAAACGGTCACCCAAAAACTTGATCCTCCTGATACAAAGCCCAGGACAATCGCAGAAGACATGGTCTGACGTCTCCGATTCCAACCCGCAAAACCTGCACAACTCAGTGTCTGATTGACCCTTCTTGTGCCTATGGTACCCAAGGTCGCAATGCCCAGTAAAGAGTCCAGTTAGGGTCCTTAGGTCCCTTCGACCAAGGGCCAATAGTCGCCCGGACCCACCACAGGGCATAGATATAAATCTCTTAGCCTGTCATTGGCCACGAGATTTTTGCCAATAATCGTAAAATCTCGACTCTCTCCACAACCTGAGCCTCTCTCTAATATACCCCGCGGGTTGGCTAGACAGTCCGCCCTTTCATTGCCCTCATGCCCCTCATTTCTCCTACCGAGTCGGTTGAGTGCCGTAATACATTCCATGACAAGTTTTGATGACACCTCGTGGGACATAAGAGCCCTGAGTGCTGCCTGACTGTCAGAGAGAATATAGATACGAGATCTGACCACATGCCTCCGTAGGCGTTCCTCCACAAAAGTTATGAAAATTTTAATGTTTTTTAGACTGTAAATGGCGTAATTTTTTCTCCTGCCCTACAGTTGCAATACGAAGGGAAAACATTTTTGTTCAAGACAAATCATTAGGGACAGGTTATTATTGGGCAACATAAGAAATATTTTTTGATATAATTATATAACATATAGTACAATTTTTGCAAACACATTTGAGATATTATTACGAAACACAGTTTTTTTTGCAAAAAAAAAAAATATATTTCAACATAATCTCCTTTTAGCACTTAGTCCAACGTTTCTCCAATTGTTGTATAACTTCCAAAAGATAGGATTTTTCGAGGTCCATAAACTAGGCATTTGTTTGATCAATAATTTAATCGTTGGAGCTAAATCTCTTTTCACTGAGCCATTTCTTTAGGTTCGGAAATAGAAAATAGTCACTTGCGACTAAATCCGGAGAATATGGCTAATGAGGAGGCAATTCGTAGTTTACTTCATTAATTTTTGCCATGGAAACTAAGCTGTCCCACGATTACGTTGGTGGTCGATTGTGATCAAACGCGCCAGCCTTCTTGCGGAAAGCTTTCACATACCCAAGTTATCGTTAAAAATTGAAACCACTGAGCCATGTGAGATGCCTATGTCTTCCACAATCTATCGCACATTCAATCTCCGATCGGCCAACACCATATCGTGAATTTTTTTCAATTGTTTTGGGTGTAGAGACCTCAATTGGTCGTCCAGAACGTTCAGCGTTATTTGTACTTGTGCGACCACAACGAAAGTCTGTAAACCATAGTGTTTATCAAGCTTTTCCTTGGTTTGATTGACTTAATGAGCACTCGAAATTCACTTTTTTTTCATTTAAAAAAAAAAATCCACGAGGTTGTATGTTTTGAGCAGCTGTTAAACGCAAAATAAATGAGGGAACTTGTCTATTAACAGGTTTTAGTTGATGGGTTGTACTTGATGGCAGTGTTGCATTTCATATAACTACAAGGCAAGTTCAAAAAGTCAAGGATTTTATATAAAGAGCATTTTTGATATGATATTAGATATATTTAGATATAATTACATGTGGTTGCATGCCAACGCTTTTGAGTCCCAGCCAGGAAAATTAAAAAATAATATTTTTGGTGTTTTTTATTTTCTTTTTATTTCCTTACTTACAGTTTTTTTACAAAACTTTAAAATCCTAAACCATTTCGGGACAACAAGATCTAGAATTTTTTTTAAATTCTATAAGATATACTTAGATATAATTTTATGTGATTCTATGTGAATGTTGTCGAAGAAAATTTTTGTGCTTTTTAATTTATTTTCGTTGTCTCATTAATATTATTTTTGCAAAAATTTTAAATATTAACCTCATTTGGGGGCAACAATACCTAGACAATTTTTATTATATTATATGGAACCCAGTTTCTTTGCTTTTGAATCAATCCAATGGGTATTAGGCGTTTGCTGACAGTCACATCATACATCCCCAATTATTCTGACAACCCCTAAAGCGTTGATTCCAATTCTTCGTCTTCAAACTTTTTCGTTTGAACCGACCGTTCAAAATCACCTCTTTTAAAGCGACCAAACCACCTCGGACACGATTGTTCAGATACAGCATACTCACAGTATACTTCCACTAAGATTCGATGTCCCTCGGCCGTACTTTTCTTCACATAAAAGTAATGAAGAAGAACTCTCCGCAAAAACACCCCTGCGGAAAGCAAATCCCTTGATAGATAAAAACTGAACTGGTTTCAAAAATACATATCACGAGATAGGTGAAAAGAGGACCAGTTCGTAAAGTACCCACCACGAGACTGATTTAAAAGTCATGACATGTTCTTTTGCGTTGGTTTTTTTATATGTACCTTTGGGGTTAGTTGTGTAATTTATACTTTTATACCAGTCCTGTGACAAGCCCATGTTATAGTAGGTGGTACTTTTCATAACAAATAACCGGTGCCGTGACTGGTCCCTATCACAATGAACCACTCACGTGACATATCCCGGGATAGTTACGAAATTCGACATGTTCGAGGCAATATTTAGTATTGTTGTTTACGTTTCAACCAAATGACAAAAACTGGCACAGACGCTCATTTACACACACCAAAAAACGTCTACAATGGCAACTGAAAATTTTGCTGTTATTACGAGATATTTTGCTAATTTAAGCCCAGCTGTATTTTTTGCTAACCTTAGCAACACATGTCTTAGTATAAAATTTGTATAAAAAATTAGTGGCCGCTACTAAATTTTAGTACACTTTTTGTAAAGTGAAATTTAAAATCGGTTTACTAAAGTCAACAAAAAAAAATTACTAAATATTATTAATATTAGTAAAACCAAATTAGTATAAATAATTCGTAAGCAGTACTAAATTTTAGTAAATTGCTATTAAATCAATGAATTGTAAAATATAGAAAATTTTAATTTATAAAAAAATATTATTTAAATGCCCAAATTAACTCAATTAACATAATTTTTTTTAGATACACTTGTTACACCTTTAAGCTGATAAATTCTTTTGAAATTACCTTACGAATTTATGTTTTTTTTTTATCGAGCTACATTTTCTTTTTTATTTATTTTTTTCAAAAAATTTAGAGACAAAATTAAATAAAAATCAAAAGCTTAAAAAATAGTATAAACATCAACGAATTTATAATTTTGTTTTCATTTGCTAATTTTTATTTTGAAAAACATTCTTACTAATTTTTTTCATTTTAAGGTCAAATTTTAATTGTTTTAGAGTCAGATTTTTAGAACAAAAAAAGTTTTTAGAGACATGAGTTCGTTGTGAAAAGTATCTTCACTTCCCATGCCTTTTTCCAATCTATGTAACATTTTAAGGCAATTTAAGTTTGTATGTATAAGTTTTAATTATAAGAAATAACATTTCTTTCAATATCAACTTTTTTAAAATAAGTAAATTTTATTGCTATATTTAGCAACTCGGTTTTCAAAAATTTGTAAAATAATTTCTGAAGTTAGCAACAACAATTTGTAAATAATCTGTAAAAATTTTGTTGTTTGTAAAATGTAAAATACTAAATAATAATTTTTTTATCAAAAATTAGTACAAAAATAGTAAAGTGGGATTGAAAAGCGTTTAAAAATTGTTCTACTAACTTTGTTTTCTGAGTGCACAATTATATACTAGTAGCGGCCCCTTGTGTGAAACGCTTATTATTAATTCAAGGTGCAATAGGTTCATATTATAATATATGATCTTTGTTTCTAAAAGTCCTTTTTGGTGTTGAAAATTTATTTTCATTTTTTCTGCACGTTTTTTGTTTCTTAGTATATAATATTACATGATTACATATATAATTATATATTGTCAGATAAGTACATGAACACATTTTTTTATAAATTCAGTTGTGATATGTAAAGATTTTTAAAATTTTTTTTTTTGGTCAGTCATTATGTATAGCACAATGCGGTTGAGGAGTTAAGCGGTCGACCACAGCTCTGGCAGAGGTATTGTATTTGAATTTTAACTTTTTTCTTTCCAATTAATTTTTTTTAAATCCATTTTAATACGTTTCTATTAAACTTGATTCCATATAATATAATGCTGAATCTAATCTGATGACATTTTTCGGATCAATTAATACACCACTTAGATCAACTAGATATTACAGCAGATATTCAAAAATATCAAATTGAATATGATTAAATATAACGCTAGAAAAATTTTTCTACTCAGGTTAAATAAAAATATTTTTTTTATGATATTATCGTTTGACTTTTTAAAATTCAGCAACATTTTAATAGTCTTAAACTTTAGCTTCATTTATAGCAAATGTAGTCTGGTGCGTATGATTATTATTATTTACTAACTTTATAACACTCATACGTATGATGTTCAGCTATCAGATGTTAGGAAATATTTAAGTTAATAACAAGTAAGAGCGGCTAAATTCGGCTATGCCGAATCTTATATACCCTTCACCATGGTTGGGAAAATAGTTAAGTTTATATATGGACATAAAGGGTGTCCCAAGAAGAACGCAATTTTTAAATTTTAAATAAAACACAGATATTTAAAAAAAAAATCGTGAAACTTTATTATATCGTAAAGTAGACAGAATGAGGTTATGTATGGAACAATATATCGTGCAGATGGCCGCCGCGGCTTTGCTGGCATGCACGCGATCTTTTAATGAAATTTTCAATGACCGTTTCGCATGAATGCTGCGCTATTTCATTAATGCAGCGTCAAATTTCCTCTTTTAAGGCTTAAGGCGTCGTCGGCTTATTCGCGTAAACCCTCTACTTCAAAAAACCCCAAAGAAAAAAAATCTAATGGTGTTAAATCGCACGATCTAGGCGGCCAATTCTGATCTCCAAAACGCGAAATAACACGACCGGGAAATGACTGATGCAGCAATTGAATTGTTTCTCTGGCTGTATGACATGTGGCGCCGTCTTGTTGGAACCACATGCCCTCCACATTCATTTCTTCAATTCTAGGCAAGAACAAACTGGTTATCATTTCACGATACCGAACACCATTGACTGTTTGCGCTTGACCTGCCTCATTTTCATAAAAAAAGGTCCAATGATTCCTCCAGCCCAAAAACCACACCACACAGTGACACGTTGAGGATGCATTTGCTTCTCGTGAATCACTCGAGGATTTTCCTCACCCCAAATGCGACAATTCTGCCTATTGACGAAGCCATCAAGATGAAAATGGGCCTCGTCACTGAAGATGATTTTATCGTCAAAATCAGCATTTTCATGTTGTCTCTCCAATACCCAATTAACGAACTCCCTTCGCTGTCCATGGTCAGCTGGCTTCAGTTCCTGAGTCAATTGAACTTTGTATGCATGAAGATGCAAATCTTTCGTCAAAATTCGCTGCAAAGTGGATTTGGAGACACCAATTTGCTGAGCTCAGTGTCGAATTGAGGTGGATGGAGTTTGAGCGACATCATCACGTACAGCTGCGACATTTTCGGTCGATCGACCTGGTCGATGGCGCGTTGTTGTCTTTACATCACTAACAGACCCAGTTTCGGCAAATTTATCCATTAATCTCTTTACAGTTGACTCTTTTGGAGCATTATTGTGACCCCAAATTGATCGCAATTTGCGAACTGTAGCCGCAAAACTTTCACCATTTTGGTAAAACAATTTCACAATGAGAATGCGTTGTTCATTCGTGTAGCGCTCCATTTTTACTAACCTCGTACCTTCTACTAGCAAACAATAACAATTGTTCAAATGTCAAACAATGACACTTCGAATGTTGCCAGATTTAAAAAATGCGTTCTTCTTGGGACACCCTTTATATGGAATGGACAGATTTATATACGGGCATCTTTAAGTGGAAATTTACTATTTGGTTTAGTGATGTAACTTGGACTCTGAAAGATTTATGGTTCCCGAAAATAGGTATTTAAAAAAATTTATGTTTTGGTCATAACTACTTTCAGCAAATATGTTCTACTAAAGATTTTCGATCTTTGGATATATAAAACGTATCCATAGGTCATATAACAGCTCGAAAATTTTAGTTTTTATAAAAGTTTTGATGTATGGAGTATTTAATTACGGTCTTACCGTTCTTAAGATATAAATTAATCTATTTTGTGCCACGCCCAATTCAAGGATCCCGCCCACATTTGGTCAGATGTTGTGTATTTTCCTCTTTCCGTTCACCAATTATACAGAAAAGCTGACCGACATCGTTAAGACAACTGTGCTGGACGCATTTGTTTTGTTAAAAAAAAAATAAAAAAAATAACAAAAAGTCTTAAGAAAATAAAAAAAGAAGTGTTAAAAAAATATAAAAATAAATAAAGTTGAATAGACGGGGCTCGATCGCGCGACTAAAAGAAAAAAAGTATTTGTGACAAAGCGCTTAGACCACTAAGCCAATGAAGGACATAAGCAAACGTCGCAAACGAAGTAAATAAAGAGTTTTTATTTAAAACAGATTTGTTTGGGTCATATTTTTTTTCAAAAATCTTTTTAATTCTAAAAAAAGCTTTTTCGACCAAAATAATACCGTTAAAAGAAATCACTAGAACTGCATGTGTTTTATTTCTACAAATATGTTTGATTTAGCTGGCAAATTTGCATTTGGGATTTTATTTCGCTATTTTATTAAAAAATATTTTTAATTTCTTTAGCTTAATTTTAAAAATTTGAAGGAAAAGTTGAATTGTGTCTTGAGTAGGATTTGAACTCGCGTTCTTAGAGAAAAAAAGTATTTGTGACATAGCGTTTAGACAACTCAGCTATGAAGGCCATATGGAATCATCGTTTATAGAGTTAAATGAACAGTTTTCGTTCAATAGGGATTTGTTTGGTTTTTATTTAAATGACAAATCTTTGTATGTGTTTGTTGTTTGTGTATAAAAAAGGTGAAGAGGTGAAAGAAAAGAAATGGATGTGTTTGTTATGCGTAATATTCAACATACATTTAAAAACAAAGGTAGTTTACGGAACCGATCTGGCTGATTTTCAATAGCAAGCAGAAATGGATCACATTTAACAGAAATATAAAACAATCATGTCCTCATCATGTCTGGGGCCTTCGAAAAATCCATTTCAACACACAGATGGGCAGACGGACCAACGGACTTCGTTAAATCAACTTCGCTCTTCATAAGGACCCAGAATATATGTACTTTAAAGGGTCTAAGATCAATATTGTAGAAATTACAAACGGAATAACAAACTTATATATACCCTTCCACCTGTAGTGAAGGGTATAAAAAATATATGTTGATAATTTTTAGGGTTTGTTAAATCAAAAGACTTACCAACAATGCTTGAAAATATTTGTTTTTTTTTTTTTGTTTTTTTTTTTGATCCCGTTGCCCATAGTGTATCTTCTTACTCTGCTAGTCACAGATGAATGACCAATATGTAGCATATATTTATATAAATTTTGTTTCGCCTAAATAATTTTGTATAAGGTTCATTGCTAGTATTCGTTATGATTTCTTTTTTATTTTTTCTGTAAGTTAATAATATGCATTGCCTGAATTTGGTAACTGCACAACAATATTTTGTTTTCCTTCGGTTTAATGTTGACTTTATCGTGTTTAAAGTTGGCTGCGTTTTTTCTTTATATGACATGTTACATATATTTTTTTGTTGTTTGTTTAGTTGTAACTACTACATATAATGTTTTTGGTATTGTTGCAGATGTTCTTGCATGCATGCAATTTATATGTTTTATATATAAATTGTATTTGTTTTATAGCCTTCAATGTTTTCATATGTTTTGTATTGTGTTTATCTTATCCGTCGGCGTTTATGTTTTAACACAATTTGCCATAATTGGTGTACAAATTGTTGACAATTTCCTTAGAGAAAACATTTTTTGTATTTGAAAATAAAACAAAATAAATGTTTATAGAAAACAGTTGCTTTTAAATGCATGAGAAAAAGAAATTTTAAGAAAAATGTTGAAAAAAAAAATTTGAAAACAATAAAAAAAATGTGTTTTGTTTAAAGATATGGGAATTTTTAGTTCTTGTTTGAACTAAAATTAATCTTAATGTAACCAATGTATTATTTGAGTCCGAAAATACTTAGAAAAAGCCAGAAAATTGTTACCATCTTGTATTGGGTCCGCCATCTAACGTTTTTTTTTTTTTCAACTAGTGCTTATTTCGTGAATATGGTTGTGTATACGCTTGAACAACGCTGGGAAATATTGCGACATTACTTTGAAAATCATGGTTATATTGCAGAATGTCATCTTTTCAGATGAAGCTCATTTTGATCTTGACGGGTATGTAAACAAGCAAAATTGTCGCATTTGGGACACGCATACATTGAAAAGCCGATGCACCCAAAAACGAGTCACTGTTTGGTGCGGATTTTGGTCCAGAGGCATAATTGGGCCATTTTTTCGAAAATGAGCAAGGAGTGGCCGTTACAGTCAATAGCGATCGTTTCTGGCCATGTTGAACGAATTTTTGTTCACAATAATTGAAGAGGAGGACATTGGCAAAATTTGGTTTCAACAGGACGGCGCTACGTGCCACAAAGCCGAAGCTACACTCGATGTTTTGCGCTCTGTTTTTTAAGATCGCATTATCAGCCGCAGAGCTGATGTCGTTTGGCCACCTCGGAGCTGCGATTTGACACCGTTGGACTATTATTTGTCCACGAACATTTATGACCGTTTTTTAATTTGTTACCGCAATCATAAAAATCAAATAACCTTTTGTTTATTACTTTTTTTTTAATTCTGAGAATCATGAAAAAGTCATCAATGGTTTTTCCAAAGAATTTTTCAGACAAAAATAATAATAATAGTTTTACAACATATTAATTAATTTTCCTTGGACAATGTTTATTTATTTAACCTGTAAATATGAAATATAAGGGCAATTACTAGAAGTGACACTACTTAATAAATTATATAAAAAAAAATAAAAAAGAACCCATTTTTATTTCTAAAAAAAATAATACACTGTAAAAAAACCCTTGATCTGTTTGGACTTTTCGTTAGTTAAAATTTTTTTGTTATAAATTTTGTACAGTGTAATTTGTATTCTTTTTTTTAAACGTGTCATAAAGCCTGTTAAAATATCTTTTTAATGATACCAAGATCATGTAAATTGGTTCAGCCGATTCTGAGTTATTGTAGTTTAAATGGAGCTCTTTTCGACCATTTTCGCGTTTTTTCGAAAACTTTCCCACTGTGCCACGCCCAAAAAATCGCAAAAAAGACATTTCTAAAAATGAGAGTTTGTTTGTATTGTAATTTAGGTATGAACAAAATTTCATCGATATCTGAGGGGGTCGGGTTCAATGCATCTCCATTTTTACATGAAATTCATCATATGTGTTTTGTTTCCCAGTTCATGCCATTTGGGTAGAACTGACATATTAGATAAGGGAATCGAAATAAAATGGCTCGGATAAGGAGTTAATTGAAACATTAGACAGGTGAGTGAAATGGAATATAACAACGAAAAAGTGAAATTGAAACAGGATACAAGGGAAACAAAATGGAATGGAACTAGCAACGAGTAGAAAAGGGGAACGTCATGGACGGGAACGGAAAATGAGTGCATTCGAAACCCTAAATACAGGAAATGAAGTGGAATGTTGCAAGCTTGGATTTCAGTGATAGTTTTCGAATGATATATTTTTTATATAAGAGACTTTTTCCGTTTGCACACTTTGTCATGGCTTTTAAGCCGTTCACGCGGTAGATACTTTAGGGACCGGTCCCATTTTTACCTATCCTGATGTGTATTTTGAAAATACAATTTTCCGAACCGGTCCAGTTTTCACCTGTCACAGGACAGGACCCAATTCCCAACTGACAGCTTTTTTCCCGCTGGGTAGTTTACGGCGTTTTGAAAATGGATTCAGGTACAGCAAACAAAAAAAAATACACGTGTTTCGACTTTTTGAAAGACCACATTGGAATTTTATTTTTGTGCGTGGTTAAAGTTTTTCCCCTTCGGCCTGTTGGTGCAGCAGATCGGTATATGAAACTATGTGTTTTTTTACATCTGAGGTGTACGGTAATTTTAGCAGCTTTATGGAAAATATTAATGCAAATATTTGTGTGTAGGGCGGGAAAGACATGAAAATTTTACTACATACGTCAGAACACAACAAAGCGCAAAACTTAACACAAACACCAAAAACTATTCAATTTCAATATTGCTTATCAGATTTCTAGTAAAATTTTGGGATGACCTACAGAAATCTGATGCGCAATCTTGAATTTGACTGGTTTTTGGTGTTTGTATTAAGTTTGGAAGGGAAAGAGGGAAAACATTTATCCATTTATGTTCTGGTCAAAAGCATTTAAAATATGTTTTCCAAAAAGTATTTGTTTGAAAATATAAAAAGTTCCATACTTATTCACTAAAGAAATACTTTTTCTAATATCCAATAAAATTGTGGTAACAATGGGGTTAAAAGGGTGAAAAGTGCCCCTTTATTTTTATATTCTATATCATGATTTTACACTCTCACAATGTGAATTTCAACATCATTATTTTACACCACTTTGGCCATAAACTAAACAGATAATTATATTGAAATTCTACTAAAGATAATTTGGTAAAATCACCCTGCGGTAAAAAGGGGTCAGTTGTGAATTTGGACCCGTCCCATAATATATGAAATCAGGACTGGTTCGTAAAATACCTATCACGTGATTGTTGAAAAGAGGAACGGTTCCTAAAAGTGCTAATTGTAAATTTCGATATTTAACTCACAAATCAACGAAAAAAGCTATTTGTGCTAATATCCAGTTGATTTATTTTTTTTTTTTCAATAGCTATACTTACAATTAGCACTTTCAAGGGGAAGAAGAATGTTGATAAAGGTCGTTGCTGACCAGAAAATGCATTCCATTCGGCTTGTACAATATCTAAATAAATTTTACTGTGTATTCTCCATGATCTTGAACCAGACAACTAATACATTTTCATACATACAAGTATTAAAAAGATCAACTATAAAATAAAAACTTCACCATTTGGAACTATATTAAAAACATCATCTCAACTAGTACACTCAGGAAAAAAGTTAGTAAAAAATTTTGTAAACAGGTTTCAATCCCAATTTACAATTTTTGTGTTGATTTTTAGTAAAAAAAAAAATATTATTTATTAAATATTTTTGGTATTTACATTTTACAAATTACAAAATTTTTACAGAATATTTACAAATATTTTTTTTTTTTTTGCTAATTTCAGAAATCATTTTCAAAATTTTTGAAATCCGATTTGTATAAAAAAATATTATTTTACACTTTTTCTAAAATTAGTAGATATTATTGATATTGAAGGGAATTTTATTTCTAATAATTAAAACTTATATTTATTTTTTTTCACAACCGACTCATTTCCGAAAATAGGACATCCACTATAAATAGCACTAGAAAGTACTAAAAATCAGCCCTAAAAACAATTAAAATTTTACCTTATAATCCAAAAAATTTACTCTAAAAATATTTTTTTATATACAAATTTGCAAATTAAAATAAAATGATAGATTCATTTATGTTTTTACTATTTTTATTTTTGGCTAAAATATTTTTTGGAAAAAAAGTCAAATAAAAATTAGTTGTTGCTCGACAAAAAAAACTAAATTTATGCTAATTTCAAAAGGACTTAGCAGCTTTAAAGTGCAACAAGTGTATTTAAAAATAATTCAGTGAATTTGTACATTATTGTTAGTAAATTTTTTTATATATTCAAATTTTTCTATATTTTACAATTCATTGTTAATTAGAGCTTATTTATTTTAATAAACTTTGTACAGAATTTTACCAATGTTTAGTAGCGGTTATTAACATTCCTGCTATTTCCATTTTACTAATATTTAGTTAAATTTGTTACTGATTTTAGCAGATCGATTTTAAATTGCAGTTTACAGCAATTTACAATAATTTAGTAGCGATTAGAAATTTTATACACTAATTTTATTTTAGCAAAACGATTTTAAAGTCCACTTTACAAAAGGTTTACTAAAATTTAGTTGCGGCTACTAATTTTTGTGCTTAGCAAAAAATACCGCTGGACTTAAATTAGAAAAATTTCCCGTAATAACAACAAAATTTTCAGTTGTCATTACAGACTTTTTTGGGTGAGTGTATGACATGTTCTCTTGCGTGAGTGCAGTGACATGTTCTTTCGCGTGAGTTCAGTGACATGTTCTTTTGCGTTAGTTCAGTGACGTCTTCTTATGCGTTGGCTCTGTAATATGTTCTTTGGCGATAGTTTCAGGATATGTTCCTTTACATCAGTCCTGTGACATGTTCTTTGGGGTTAGTTGTGTGACATGTTCTTTTACACCGATCCTGTGACATTTCACAGAGGGCAATTGACCTCCTCCTACGACAAGAATATGTAAAACCGGTCCTGGGACCGGTTCCTATGAACCGATTTTTTTCACAAAAAATCAAAATATTGGCTTTTGTAAAAATGGCTTAATTTGTAATTTTTACCGCATTTTTTTGACTTATATGATTGAATATTGACCAATTTTCAGCAAATTGGATATATGTACAAATATCAGTAAAAAGAATTAGTCACAATCATCATGTACCAAATTTCATTCGAATCGGATGAAAATTTTGAATAGTCTACTTACAAACTATTCTTTTAGCTTCCAATGAATTAGAAGAACATACTAGGAATATGTAAAAAATGTATTATCTTTGATTGCGTATAAAAAAAAATTATATAAAATTAAATAATTTTTTATTTGGGTTTTTGTAAGTCTATAATATTAACTAACATATTATTAAAAAAAAGTGCCGGTTTTTCACAAAAAATCAAAATATTGGCTTTTGTAAAAATGGCTAAATTTGTGATTTTTACCGCATTTGTTTGAAAAAATGTATTATCTTTGATTGAGTATAAAAAAAAATTATATAAAATTATACAACTTTTTATTTCGGCTTTTCTAAGTCTATAATTTGGAAATTTTTTTCGAATCGGATAAAATCTCTTGTACCTAGTTTTATCCGAATTGGATACAAAATTTTGCATATCCGCCGTACAAATTATTCTTCTAGTTCCCGATTACCTAGTATTCTTATGGAAAATTTTACTATTTTTGATAAAGCATAAAAAATTATATAAAATTACACAAGTTTTGTTAGATTTTTTAAATCGGATAAAAACTCGTGTACCTAATTTTATGCGAATCGAATAAAAATTATAATTAGTATTATTTAAATTAGAATTAGTTAAAGTGTTTGTACTTGAAAATATTTTACTTAAAAAAAAATATACATAATCAATTAGCCATCACTGTTGTTAAATGTAAGTTGATATCGATTTCAATTACAAAGATGTAATCGAAATTTATTTATAAATACTTTTTTGTCATATTTTGTTTGGTTTGTTTTGTTTTATTTTTTATTTGCCGTTGGTTATTTTAATTTTTAAATAGAAAATGGTCTATACTATTTTTTTTACAAAAATCAGCATAGGCAACCGCATTTATTGGTCGAATAACATGTTTTTAAAGCAAAGAATAGTTTTGACATTTTTTCACACAATCGAAACTTGCAAACATTTTAAAAAATGTATCAATTCGGACAATGCTTCATGTAGAGTGCATTTTCAAAAAATTATAAAATTGCATTGAAAACAATTGCTATCGTTCTTAAACAAATTTAACATTATTTTGAAGTTATTTTACAAAATTTGAAGGAATAAGTGTAGCCCTTTTTAAAATTATCAATTTTTGACATATTTTCTCTATACATATGTATATACATAATGAAGCCATTTTGTAAAATTTATTTTGTTTTTTTTTTTTTATAATTGTAAAGTTATATTTTTCGATAATTGTAAATTGTATTTAAAATTGTGTATAGTTGCTTTTTGGATATCTGTGTAAAAAAATAAAATCCCAGAAGTATATATCTGTATTAATAAATGGCAAAATTGGGAAAAACTTAGTTTTTGAGAAAAAGGACATGTGGGAGAAAGTCAAGTACTTGTACCGAATAAAAAAAAAATCTCCAGAGATCTAAAAAGTATCTTTTTAAAACTTATTATCCGTTTTTAGTGCATTCTGATTATTAATGTAGCTAAAATTCAGTTTTTGAGGAAAAGGATATATAGGAGGTAGTAATGTCCTTGCACCGAATGAAACGAAAATTGTCATAGAGCAAAAAAGTATAATTTCATAAACTATTCCGAATTCTTACTGTATTCTTATCATTAATGTAGCCAAAATGTAGATTTTAAGAAAAAGGATATATGGAGGTTGTTATGTCCTTGCTCCGAATGAAACAAAATTAAGCACTTAGCTAAATGACATAATTTAACAGAGATTTACCAATTTTTGCTTCATTCTGCTCATAATAGTAGCTGGAATTAAACTTTAAAATTTAAGGATGTATCGGAAGTAGGCGTGTCCTTGGGCCGATTTTTTCGAAACTTCAAATTTTTCTTAATTTAGATATTCTGAGCCAGCATACCAAATTTCAAGTTTCTGCGACAACTCCTCTAATTTTGCCGATTCACTATATGGGGACAAATCACTGTGCGCCGTCCTGTGATAGGCCTTTTTCCTGCAGGGCAATTAAAAATCTTGAGCTGGAAATTGCTAATACCAATAGATTTCATTTTAGCTAAAAAAAATTTTAAATACACTGACAATAATCCATGTATACACTCAAAATATTATGTAGTTTAATAAAAAAGTTTTTCGTTCCATTTAAAAATAAAGGAACATACATTTATTTTTCAAAGAAATATCTATATTAACTTTTTTATACATTTATTCGAAATAATTTACTATCATTTACCATTTTTTTTTAGTTTCATTTATTTTTTTCATTTGTTTGAAATTAAATAAAAATTTACCTTCAAAACGAAACTTGTGGTTTATTTGTGTCCGTAACATTTCCCTGCGGGAAAAAAAGGGGTCAGTTGGGAATCGGAACCTGTCTCGGGATAGGTGAAAACTGAACCGGTTCCGAAAAACATATCACGGGATAGGTGAAAAGAGCACCGGTTCCTAAAGTACCTATCACGTGACCGGTTTAAAAGTCACGACTTGTCCTTTTAGACCAGTCCTGTGATACGTCACAAAGGGCAACTGACAGCCTCCTAGGACAGGCTCATGTTAAAGTGATCGGTCCCGTGACCTGTCCCTATCACAATGAACCGGTCATGTGACGTGTCCTGGGATAAGTTCTTTTCTTATTTCAATTCAAATTACAAGAACTTCATAAACACACATACATATACAAACACATTCATACAAAAAGTGTTTATAGCCATGCATACATACATTTTGTACAAAAAAAAAAACAAAAAATACAAAAACGGAAACAATTTCAATTTTAATGAATTGGTAAGTAAAATTTTGATATTTATTTTAACTGATTATATCATTTGTTTCTTACGAATGTGTCAGTTGTTTAATCAACATTTAAAAATAAATATCAAAAGGCATTTAATATAAACCAAAATTAAGTAGACCGGTTTTTTAATGAAATATCATTTCTTGTAAATGACATTTTCTGTTATTTTAACTTACAAACTATTTTATGTGTAAAAATGCCTCAAATTTTGTCAATTTAATGACAACTTTTGTAAAATGTACAAAAATGTTACAAATACTTTTTTGTTATTCTATGCAGATATGAAATTTTCAATTTCAGTGTTTTAAACAGGTTTAAACTAATACAAACAAGTTCCTTAAGTCTTTTGTTTTTACAGAATGTCAATATAAATATAAAACATTTAATCTTTTCTTAAACTTTTCGATAAACCTGTAAAAAAAATTATATAAACTCTTTATAATATAATTCAAGTTTTTATTAAAATAAATTTCGCAAAAAAAAAATGTTTCCCACACTACTTTATAAACTTCAGAATAATCTGCTTAAAGAGATAATTTTATAAGTGATCTTTGCTACTAAATGGTTGCATAAAACTAACACCCTCTACTCTACACATTAAATATAATACTTTGCCACTAAATACACACATGAGGCGAGTACACAACTCTAGTTAGGGAAAAAAGTAACAACTTTAATTGCAACACTTTTTTTTTTTCTATGGAAATCTCTAAGGAGACAATATGTAACTATTTAACAACAAAAACAAACAAACAAACAAACAAAGCAAAAAAAAAAACGTTAGCGCATGCGCCATGTTTTCTACCACAGATATCTATCAAACAGTTAAAATTGGTAGAGAAAATAATGCAGTATAATGGTTTTTAAAATTTAAAAAATTAACCCGCATGATATTTTTGTTTTAAAACAAAATCTGATTTAAATTACGATTTCAAGGTAAATAAAATACAAAAATATTATGAAAAATATTTTATGTTATGTTTCTTTAAACTTATTAAAAGGTCATATTTTGTGTTGAGTACTTTTTACCTTTTTTTTATTTCAGTTTCACACTGACAATTTTTTTTTTCTTTACTTAAAATAAGAACCATTTATCTTTTTGTCAAAATTTGACATGCAACGTGCATTCAACTGTCAACAATTACTACTTGTACCCAATACTTTAAGAAAACTAAAAACCATGCACAATATTTTTTTTTTTTTTTTGATATTTTTCTTTAGCTCTAGCCAATATTTTATTATTCCTTAATACTAAATTTTTCATTTCGAGAGGCAAATCTAAACTTTTTTTTTTTACTTTGCAAACAAATAATTGTTGCTTCTTAAGAAACTAAAGTAACAATTGGCTAAATTACCAATATTTTAATGGTGTTTATTGACTCACCTTATTGAACACTCTGTACACTTAAATTGTATACAACGACATACAACATATACCTTAGATAACCAGCAAATATTTTTTTTAACAATTTGGGAAAAGTAAAAATAAAAAAAAAATCTGATAACTTCTAAATAAAAAAGAGTTTTTTTCATAATAATTTTATTTACAACATTCGAAGAGTGAATACCGATCTCTATTTTAACATCACATTTTGTTTTAATACTTTACAAAAATTTAAGCATAAAGAACATACAGAAAAGTGTTCGTATGTCCTTACACGCGCATTCACTTTTCATTTAAATTTTGTAAGATCAAAAAATTTAAATTATGATGAATAACTTTTATGGCAGCAATTTGAAACTGATGCGTATGAGCTCACTTTGATATTGCTCTAAATGGTTTTATAAAATTGTTTTAATTTTGTTTGCTGGGTTATTGTAATCAAATTACTATGTGTATATAACTAGCAAAGTTTTGAAAACATTAAACATTTTACTACAATAATCATACAAAAACTTTGTAAATATAAACATTTTGGTCAAACAAAATGTTTTTTTTTTCCTTCTTATTTTTGTAGGTTTTATGTAAGTTTAAATATTTACTGTATAATTTGCAGACATTAGGTTAAATTTGTCACGATATTTACGTATTGAAAATGAAAAAAAATATATACTACTTGAGACGTTTTTTCTTGAACTAATACACTACATCTCACTATGGTGGAGAGTACTAAAAGTATGCAACACTTTTTCAAATACTGGCGAAATGTAGATTGATGCTTAGTGAGTATTTTTATACCCTACAGCTGTACTTGGCAAGGGCAGAGAATATGTATTTTAGAGAGATTTTTTGCTGCTCACGGTTCTCTTGATATATTTTCGAACTGCTTTCAAAATTAAAAAAAAAAACCTGTAAGCAAATCAATTCATAAAAGACGAGTATCACACTCAGAATATTATGTAGTTAACTGTTTGTAGTTTAATAAAAAAGTTTTCCGTTCCATTTAAAAATAAAGGAAGATACATTTATTTTTCAGGGAAATTTCTATATTAACTTTTTTATACATTTATTTGAAATAATTTACTATCATTTACCGATTTTTTTCAGTTTCATTTATTTTTTTCATTTGTTTGAAATTTAATAAAAATTTACCCACAAAACGGAAACTTGTGGTTTATTTGTGTCTGTAACAGTTATTACAAATTTAAACTTTGTTTGCTGTCTGTTTCAAAAAAAAATATTCAAAAAATTTCAATTTGTTTTTTTATTTAAATTGGTTGTATATATACAAAATTTTTCAATACAATTTACAAGAACTTCATAAACACACATACATATACAAATACATTCACACAAAAAGTGTTTATAGCTTCATATGCATACATACATTTTGTATTGTACGATTATATTAAAAAAAAAAAACTAAAAATACAAAAACGGAAATAATTTCAAATAAATGAAAAAAACATTTATTTTTTAAGGATTGGTAAGTAAAATTTTGACATTTATTTTAACTGATTATATCATTTCTTTCTTACGGGTGTGTCAGTTGATTAATCAACATTTAAAAATAAATAACAAATGGCATTTAATTTAAATGAAAATTAAGTAGACCGGGTTTTAAATGAAATATCATTTCTTTTAAATGATATTTTCAGTTATTTTAACTTACAAACTTTTTTAAGTGCATATAAGCAGTCGGGTAAGGATAAGATGAGAGTGCGTCAATGTTTGTAAAAACTAGAGTATTCAAAAAACCGGCCTTATGGAAAAACCGGTTTCGGTTTTCTTTGAAAAATCGAATTTTAAAAAAACCGGTTTCGGTTCAACCGGTTTTTTCGGTTTTTTTTTTTTAAATTTGAATAAAAAGCTTATATAATTGTTTTAATTACAAACAAAAAAAAAAGAAATTTAATATATAAAGTAATACAAATAAAAAAAAAACATTCTTTGAAAAAAAAAATATTTGATAATATTTTTTATTGTATTTCATTTTAACATATTATTTATTTGTTTTAATATTTTTTAATATAATATATTAAAAATTAATATTATAAAACTATATTCATATCAAATAAACAGAGATTAAGTTTGTAAATTGGGTAAAACTAGGTACGTTAGTAATTTGAACGTTTGGCATTAAATAAGTTTTTTTAATATTACATTTTAAATATGTAAAAAGAAAATCTTTTTTTCAGTTCTAAAATAATATTTTAGAAATAATATGCAATTTAAATGTTTTAAATGAAACTGAATCTTATGATTGCTTGGTACACTGACTCAAATTTGTGTAGGGACACTAGGGTGGCCCTTAACAAAAAATGATTGGTATTTCCCCGTCTCAACCCCCAGTTTGGTGAATTTTTGTAAAAAAAATTATCCTGAAAAAATTTCAGGCTAATCGGCTGAAGCTAAGATGTGTCGCAATCCCACTCAAATTTGGGGAAAACCAAAAAATCGAAATTTCTTGTCTCATAACTTCAAAAATATTGATTTCACAAAAAAATTTTATTGCATGCTTTTATTTTATATGCAGAAAATTATCAAAAGCAAAAACAATAAACTTCGAATATTAAAATTTTTGAACTAATTTATTTCTGTCGCAGCCGGAACACTTGTTTCTATAATCCTTAACAACTTTTAGAATATATTGTTGTTGCTCCTCATCGTTTGTGAGAATCGAATTATATTCCTTCATTAACTTGACACCTCTTTACGCTGCATCTTTAACCACATTTAATTGTACAACAAACATCTATTGCTTTAGTGAAAGCAGTAAATAGTATATGGTATTCTTGAATCAAAAAATGCCAGACTCATGTAAAAATCGAAATATATATGAGCATACATGATATATGACCATACATGATCTCATATATGATCATATATCTTCGGATCTAAAATTTGAGGGTATATGGAAGTATATGATCATATGCGAGCATACATGAATAATATATGAGCATGTATGATAATATATGCACATATATCACCATATACCCTCAAATTTCGGATCCGAAGATATATGGTCATATATGAGATCATGTATGGACGTATATGACCATTTATGCCCATGTATGATCATATACAAGCCCATGTATGATCATGTATGTTCATATATATTTCGATTTTTACCTGGGGAGCGACATTTTCGAAATTAAGGTACCATAAATGATTTAGCAAATTTTAAAGTGTAACCTGTGATATACGAGTATCCCTATCAATGTTTTCAAAATTGTTTGTTTGTTGCAATAAGAGGAAGTCAACAATGTAAGGCGTCATTATTGCAGACGAAACCCAAGCTTCAATATATATATTTATTATAAAAACACATATTTGTCGCAAATCATTTTCTTCTTGTTTTGTTAATTTAAATTATTTTCGGTATAAAAATATTTTATGCTATAAATGACTTTCGCCATTCATCTCGTATGGTGAACAGCGCCAGGTTTATAAAACATAGCGTTAGCATTGCTGTTGCCCCATAAATAACAAAGTGAATTCTAATAATTCTTTATAATCACCTCGTGGTAGTTTTTCTTTGAGCATAGATCGAGCAAAACCTATAACATGACTGGCTGATTCATCTATTCCAAACCGAAAATTTTTTAAATTCAATTTTGGTCAAGCTTTTTAAAATCTTTCGATTATGGCGACATTTGGTCTGCCGTTTTTGTTGAATTTGACTTTAAACACACTTCTCAAAATAACCTCGTGTATATGGTGTCTACATGGTAGCCATAAGAGCGTCTTTGATGATTCAAATGCGCCTTTAAATCTAAATGTGCATAATTGTTTTAACATCGCTATATATGCACAAAATATCCTTAATACACATTTTTCAAGAGCAATGCGCTCTCTTTAGATAAATACTCGCTGATGTCGGTTTTTAGTTCTTTCTTCCAATTCAGCCGTCCTACGATTTACTCCCACCTGAAGACCTGAAGAAAAATTGCGCCTAAAATATATGTTTTTTCCGCAAAAGTTTTCAGCACATTTTAATGCGTTCACTACGAGCTAGAACTTAAATAAATAAATAAATAAATAAAAAAAAACAAATAAATAAATAAATAAAAAGAAATAAATAAATATATAAATAAATAAATAAATAAATAAATAAATAAATAAATAAATAAATAAATAAATAAATAAATAAATAAAAAAATAAATAAATAAATAAATAAATAAATAAATAAATAAATATATAAATAAATAAATAAATAAATAAATAAATAAATAAATAAATAAATAAATTAATAAATAAATAAAAATTACTAATTAAAATAATTTATCAGATTTATTAGACGTTTTAGAACACAAAAAATAAAATTTAAATTAATAAAAAAATTTGGATATTCAAACTTTATTAACGTCATTGTGCCTGTTAAGAATACTACATGCTAACAAGATAATAATAGAGCAAATTAAATTTTAAAACAGTATTTTTCTTTTAAGCTCTGCCTGTTTTGGAGGCGCAAGCTTTTCTAAAAACTTCCGAAACTGCGGAGATATTTTGCCGGATCGAAATACATACATGTAAATACCACTAAGTGTCAAAATTTAAACTTTAATTATGTACCTAGTAAAAAAAAGTAGCAAAAATAGAAAAATAAGAAGTGATTTTGAATCCGGAGTTGTGAAAATTTGGATCGGAACCAATGATTTTTACATAGCGTTGTCATAGGGTGGAAGTTTTCTTTTATGATCATTTTTCATTGCATCTAAAGTCCTTCTTATGGTTTAGTAAAAAATTAGATCTTTTGATGCTCCCAAAAAAATTTTAAATTTTTTATTTAAATTTTAACAGCATTTTTCAAATGTCCCGATAGCTTTTCCCGGGAAATTTAACTGACACATTTGCTGTTGTTTCCCATATAAAGTTTGAGTTTTACTGTTGGTTAAATTATAACGGGACATTCAGTAATCCGGTCTTATTTATTAAATTACTTTAGTCAAAATTCTTGCAATTTTTACTACAATAAATTTTTTACCTGTTATGGCAATAATAACTACGATTTTAAGAATTTAAAATCTGGTACGCTGTAAGTTAAAATTGAAACAAATCACTTAAATTTAAATCATAGTTATAAATGTCAAATTTATATAGAAATATCTATGATAAATATTTAATTTTGGTTGTTTTTAAAATAAGTTAATCGTCATAGATTTAAAAAAGTTAAATTTTATTTAAAATCATATTTTTGGAAGTTGTGAAAAAGAACTGACTTAGATAAGGAAAAATTAATTCCTTAAGAATCACTTCCATTTATTTTTGCTGGGTATAGCATCACTACAGGGTGCGATTTTTGCTAAGTATAGCATCACTACAGGGTGCGATAAAAGTGCAAACAAAATGCCACGGGATCCATGAGTGGTATAAAATGTGTTAAAGTTAATGGTATTTAAAGCAATTGTCATTCATCAATAAAATCATTTTGATTAATTTAAAAAATTGTAACGAAAATAATTTAATTTGAATTCATTGAAAATAAAAATTAAAGTTGCAAAAAAATAACAAAAAGTTTTTTTGTATTTACAAATTCCATTGTTGGTGCATTAATAGTAACACAGATCGCCATTTCTTCGTATGTGATCAAGATATTGAAGATGTTAAGTCCTTCTGCTACCTGGGTAGCATAATTGACACAACTGGTGGCTCAGCAGCGGATATATCCAGTCGGATAAATAAGGCACGGGGTGCATTTGCCCAGTTAAACCCGATTTGGAAATCTTCTAATATTTCGAAAAGAACCAAAATCAAATTATTTAACTCTAACATAAAATCCTATCTGTTATATGGATGCGAGACCTGGAACATGTCACCATGTGATATACAATGCCTTCAGGTATTTCTCAACAAGTGCCTCCGGAAAATCTTAGGGATTTTATGGCCTGTAACAATATCCAACAACCAACTCTGGATGGAGGCAAACCAGCAGCCTATTAGTACGGAAATAAGTAAGCGGAAATGGAGTTGGATGGGTCACACCCTCCGTAAACCAGAAATGCCTAGATTGGAACCCGCAGGGAAGTAGACGAGTCGGGAGACCAGCGCATACCTGGAAGCGGCAACTGATAATGGAACTTTCAAGATTGCGTATGAAGTACAACGAATTCAAGCATCGAGTCGAAGATCGAGATTATTAGAACCACCTTGTTATGGTCCTATGCTCCCTCGAGGAGTGAAAGGAACATATATATGTATATATACAAAAATATTTTATGAAAGACTTTCATAATTTTTTTCTGTGTACACAGATTATTTTTTTTTAACTTCAATTTTTATTTTCAAAGAATTTGTATATGAAAAAGAGCAATTTAAAAACATTTCAAAGAAATATTATTTAAAAATCGAATTTATATTTTAACAAATATTTTGAATTACTTTAAATTTTGTGATATATTTTCTATGTAATTTTAATTCAAAATATGCAAAAATATACAATAAAATTCAAAGTATGCAAAAATATGCATTAAAAATCAAACAAAATATGCACTAAAAAACCAAATACGCAAAAAATATGCAATTATTATGCATTAAAATGTGTTAACAAATCGACGCTCTTTTGTTGCAATTTCTTTGATTCGGAAAAGTATTTGATGAAAATCGTTTTTTGGCTTCTGACTAAAAACGTGCATTTGCATGGAAGGCGCTGCCCTGATTATAAGTGTTGTCAGTCCAACTGTTAATGTTTCATATTAAATTATACATTGCATGGTACCTGCATGTTGGGTACGTTCAGTTGTTTTACATATATTGTTAAATTGCCAATTTACATTTACGGATTCGAGATTGTAATTAAATGTTACAATGAAAAAGGAAGCACTAATTTTTAATAACTCCCTACGGAAAATGGACCAGTCACAGAGTTAGTCACATGACCGGAACTTTGTGACAGAAACCGGTCCTCGAGTTGGTTCTCTTATATGAAAGTTACCGGTAACTTTAACATGGGCTTGTCATAGAAGGTGGCAATTTCTACCTTTTAAGCTACTTGCGACATATCGCTGACCTTGTGTAGGGTACCATTTCACTGCATTGGTGTAAGTGAATGCGCAACAGAATATGTTAAAATTATCTTACACATAACTAGTCTCATGACTGGCTCAAATGTACATACGACAGGACTAAGGACAAGTAATTAATAAAAAACTGGTTACATATCAATCACAATGTGTTATGTTGCAGAACTTGTAGGGAATGAATAGTTTCGTGACATATCACTTGACTGTTGCAAGTGGACATGACACAGAGCAAACGAAAATTAGTTAGCATGTAACCTGTCAAAATTTCTTCACCGTGTTTTATATTAAGAACGTGTTTCTGAAAGATTCCATAAGGTCCAGTCACTGAATTTACCTGCAATGTTTATTACAAAAGTTTTCACAATTTTTTTTTTTTTTTTGTATTTGGCGATTTTAAATTATTTCTTCAACAAAAAAAAAAAATACAGTCACAAAATGTGAATATTTTTCAATTTTAACAAAATTGAGGAATAAAAAATTGTTTGCTATTTAATTAAACAAAAAATGAATTCAAAATTTCAATTGACTCGAATATCATTCCATAAACGCATTCGAGGCGTATTGAGGATTCTCGTCAAAAATGTTAGTTTAACCTTCAGCAAGCGCATTTTGATAAAAAAAAACTATCTTATATTTAAAAAATCGCTATAATTTTAAGGGACTATATAGATATGTTAATCTTTATAATAACAAACATTAACATATTGGTTAGAATAGTATCAAAACCGCGCTAACTACACAGTGGGACATATTGAAAATTCTTTGGTGGTTTATCGGGCTTCTATAAAATTTTACACACAAGTAACTATTGCATAGACAAGCTGAATTATAATTTATTTTAAAATAAGCTGAGCTAGGGTGGAGTGTTTGAGCGACTTTCAGTTTAAAATTTCGCGAATTTTTGACTCTTATGCAATTTTTGTGATCGTAGAAGTTTTGAATTAATATTAATCAATGAATCATTTTTAACAAATCATATTTCACGAATTAATTTATAAAACAAATTATTCTATCGAAACAAAAGTAGTTTAATATAAATTAAATCATATCCCACTTTATTCAATATATAGCCGTGTAAATGAAACAGTGCCGATAAATGGAGTTAAGTGAAAAATAATTTTTATATATTTTAATTTGATTTATTTTGCAATAAAATTTTAACAATGTTAAGGGAAAAGAGTCGTCGATCGAAAATTTCAATAACAAATTTTGGATTTTTAGGGATAACATCCCCCTAAGTGTCGCGGACAGCTTGATTTGCCTGTCATTGATACTTCATCATGCACATTGGATTCTTTTTAAATTAATGCAGTTACATGCCACTATCTAAACAGTTGCGTAATCACTTCTTTTTCAACTAGATTAGTGTTATGTCATCATTTCTGAAGTCACAAAGTCGGTTCTGTTTAAATCAGTTCAGTATTATGTCAGCTTTGCAACAGTCGCGGGATATGGGTTTTCGCACCGATTGACATTCTTTTATACACTGCAAAATTTGTTGAACCAGTTCCGTGTTCTGTCATTATTTCAACTACTAACAGTCCTAATTTCCTTAGTCCACATTGGTGTTGTATTCATTTCTCTTTAGTTACATGATATATCCAGAAAGAACCAGTCAATGTTCTGCCACCATTTCAATATTTAGGACACTGGTAATTTTGCAGCAATTACCATTTTTCAGACACTGAGTTATATTTTAAACCAGCTTTGTGACATGTCCCTCATTCACCTATCACAGATTTATCACCTTGGATCAATCGACCCTTCATGTCCTGTAGGGCTGTAAGAGAAGATAGAAAAAATTTAAAAAATTGTTGCGCTAAAGGGCACGCCACACTTTTGACCTCAGCGACCAGATAATCGTTATTGAATAATTTTAATTCTAAATACTTTAAATCTATCATCGGAATAATTAAATTTTATTAGGAATAGAAAAGTTTATAAAATTATTTACAACTCCAAAATATTGGCTTTTCTAATTTAAATTTAAAAAAAATATTATTTTCTACCTTACTTTGTATACCAACAACCAACAATTTATCGAAAATTTTATCAGTAAAAATCGTATATTACTTCTGTGTCAATAAAACCTACAACTCCAGCAAAAATATTAATTTTTTAAATCCATTTTAATGCATTATCAAATTAACCTTGGTCAACCAATTTTGGAAATACTAATATAAATGTACATATGTCTTTTAATTTTAATCAATAAATAAGAATTGAAAAAACTATATAACTTTTCTGTGATATTATTAACTCAAGATCTTGGGAGTATCAGGCTATGTCTCTACCCACTGCGCTACATACACTTACATTTAGTTGTTGTCTCATTATGAATATAAATATGTATATCATACATTTATCTATATTTTTCAAAATATCGGCCGGAATCTCACGAATAAATTCTTTAATATTGGCTTCCAGTGCGTCAACCGTTACGGGCTTGTCTCTATACACATTAGCCTTAATATAGCTCCAAAAAAAATCTAAAGGCGTTAAATCGCACGATCTAGGCGGCCAATTAACTGGACCTAAACGTGAAATAAACCGTTTGTTGAAACCACATGTAAGCCAAGTCCAGCTCTTCCATTTTGGATAAAAAAAAGTTTGTAAACGTAGCACTAATTCTTGCGAACGGCACCAAATCGATAATTCATGTTCATCAGCAATACTGACGGGTAAAGCTGCCATATTTTCCTCCCTATGTACTCTACGTATGCTGCCTCAGAAGGTCGCCCAAACTGACCATAAAATGAAAGAAGAGCACGATGCAGTTTCTTAACCGAGCATGAATTTTTAAAATAAAATTCAATAATCTGCAAGCGTTGTTCGTTTGTAAGTCGATTCATGCATAAATTATAGACCAAACTGAACATGTTTACCAGTAACATTTTGTCAAAAAGAAAGTTGCTAACAAAAATCACCCGTTACTATACAAATTTATATTTATAATTAGACAACAACTAAATTTAAATGCCTGTGGTGCAGTGGGTAGAGACGCAACCTGATAGTCTCAGAATCCTGAGTTCAAATCACACAAAAGTTATACAGTTTTTTTTAATTTTATTTTTTTATTGATTAAAATTAAAAAGCATAATTAATTTTCTGTTGTAACCACAGAGTTATTTTTAACGAAAAATATTTAAATTTGGAACCTGAAAAAAATATTTAATAATAAAATTTGATAATAAAATTTAAATTAAGTTCAGCCTAAAGCAAAAGCAAGATCATCGGTTCTAGCCTAGTTCACAAAATAAATATTTTTATTTTGTATATAATTATTGTGGAACGTGATATCATCATACAAATGAAATATTGAAATATATGAATAAATTTGAACAATTACAACAAAATTGAAAATAAATAAAATTTATTGTAACTGAAACTACAAAAATTCAGTTATCTAAAATTTCGGTGGCAACTACGAATCTATTTTCTGTGTGTTTTCTTTTGAGACTTTTAAATACAGTTTAAGTTTTCATTGCCACTTTCAAAGTTCAGGAAAATCATGTTTAAAACATTAAAACATGTACATTAATTTGGGCATAATAAATATTTTTTTAGACTGCAAATGTCTTTATCTGTACATTTTTTGTAGCTTATCTTTATAGTCGACCTTAACCTCTTAAAAATATTTTACCTGCTTTATAGATTATTTCTATTTTTTTTTATCAAACTCCTGTTACAAACTTTCCGCCATTCAAAATTGTTTTGGGTTAAAGTTACAACATATAAATAAACCTGTTACTATGTAATTGGTTTTGGGATTTGTTTTTTTTTTGTATGTTTATCTGCTGCTAAGCATTTGTTAAATGTAAAATAAGTCATTACATTTATTGCTTTGTTTAAATTTCAAATCATTTGAAAGTAAATAGTTTTTTTTGTATATAAAATTTTTAACATCATGTCTGGTAAATATGATCAGTTTCATTTTCAAAACCATTGGGATTTAATAAATTTTATATCTTGCAGTTACGCTATATAAAAAAAAATTCTAGCTAAATTCACATGATCTCTTAAGATGTTGAACTAATATGACATTTAACTGAAACACTCGCAGACATAAAGTACCCTTCACTAGTAGAAATATACGAGTAGGTAATATTTACTGTTAATGTTGTACTTCACTAGTTGTTTGATTGTATTATTTGTTGTTGTTGTCGTCGTATCCATAAAATACAGCCCGTATAATATTTGCTCTAAATGATTTGTCACAGCCGCCAATAAGCGCTTCTTGATTTAACGTTATTAAATGCTTGAAGTTAAATAATATTTTTTTTTTCTTTTGCAGTAGAGATACACTGAAAGAAAATCTTTATAATAGTAATATAATTTTGAATGTTGTGATTTAAAGTGCACAAAATTTCAATTAAATAATCCCTTTTATATCCCAATAATTTGTACAATATTTAAGTTATAGTCTCTATTAATATTTCTTCACACAGAAAACAGATTGGTAGTTGAAACCGAAGTTTTCGATAACCCAGTTTTTAATTTTGATATTTTATTTAAGCTGTTTATTTTATTAATAACTTATTTATTCTTTGAGCTTTAGGTTTATTTTTTTTTTATTTTAACCCGAAGTACAATCAATTTCGTTTATTTTTAATTTTGTTGTGATTGTAGAAATTTTCTTATTTTTTTTTTTTTTTTTTTGAATTTTTATTCTAACAATTAATTAATTTTATGTTTATGAATTCTAAAATGTTATCAATAGAATATCATGTTTCATAAAATTCATTAACAAAAATAAAAATGTGTATACCGCAAACTGGGCTAGAACCGGCAACCCTTTGTTTTTCAGCTTACTGCTTTTCCTCTAGACTAAACTCAAGTCAAAATTTTTTTTATTCAAATTTAAATCATTAATATTTTGCAGGTATTGAATTTGAATATTTTTATTATAACATAAATTGTTGGTCACAACACAAAATCAATTAAATCTTTAAATTTTCTGTATTTTCTGTATTTTGAATTCAGAGTCCTGAGACTATCAGGCTGGGTATCTCTACCTACTGCACCACATACATTTACATATAAAGGATGGTTAAATTTTAAGGACCGATGTTGATTTTGAATTAAACACAAATTATTTTGGAAATTATTGTCATTTCTTTTTATTATTATAATATAGTATGTTTCAATTATGTATGAAACAAAATATAGGCCAAATGGTCGCCGCGACCTTGACGGCACACCTCCATCAGATGGTCCAAATTTTCAAAGAAATTTTGGAAAGAAAGAAGTCCAACGGTGTCAAATCACATGATCTTGGCGGCCAATTGACATCGCCACCACGTGAGATAACACGTGCCGTGCAAAAGAGCCATTATTTCGTTAGCTGTGTGGCAAGTGGCACCGTCCTGTTGCAACCACATATCGTCCAGAGTCATATCCCCAATTCCTGGCCACAATAAGTTCGTTATCATCTCGCGATAGCGAACACCATTCACGGTAAATGCGTGGCGGACCTCATGACACACTATCGCGAACAACAGCAATGTTTTCCGCAGAACGAGCATGCACAGGTGTTTTCACAGATCCGGTTCGCTGAAATTTGCCCACAATTCTTTCGATTGTGGACACATTTAGTCGATCATGCTGACCAAAAAAACATCACGAAGTGCAAGAAATGCATTTTGATTTGAACGCCCATTTTCATAATAAGCCTGAATAGCTTTAACGCGTTGCTCGATTGTGTATCTTTCCATGGTTCAAATTGAGTTAGTCTGAAATTTAGAAATGTCAAATAAAATGCAGAAAAAACTTGACGTTTGGGTGTAGTTCACATTCAACATCCCCCCTTATATGTATAGTTTACATATTTATATTTATAATAACACTACAGCTAAATATAAGTGCCTGTGTGCAGTGGGTAGAGACACCTTCTAATACTCTCAGCATCCTGAATTCAAATCACAAAAAAGTTATATAGTTTTCTTTTAATTCTTTTTTATTGATTAAAATTAAAAAACATAATTTATAGATTGTATACATATAAAAAATATAACACATTTTAAAAATTTAATTGAAAATTTCAATTAAAATTGTGGAAATTAATGATTGTTGTACTAAAAAATATTGTCATAATGCAAGTATTGAAATTGTAAAAATTAATATTTTAGATACTGTATTAAGTTTTATTGAAACAGAACTAATATTCGATTTTACGTATTATTTAAATGATAAAATCTTCCATAAATTGTTGGTTACTGGTAATGCAGAAAATAATATTTTTCAATATTGCTAAGAAAATCCAATATTTTGGATGATATGACAGTGTTTTGGTAAACTTTATACAATCTCTGCTCATAATAAAATTTAACTATTCTGATGATGGCTATTAAGTACTTACAATCGTTTTAAGTCGTAGTAATCGAATTAAAAACTAACAAAAAAAAAATTGCTCAGTGTTTACCCTCAGCCCCTTAAAAATCATAAAGAAATCCATGAAAATAAAAAACGCAATGATTTTGTGGCTCTTAAACTAATATAATTCACCAAATAAAATCCACAACACGTTACGCTTGTTATGTGTACATTTTAGGTTTTTCTATTCATAGTTCAAACAAAAGGTCCTGCCGTGAATTGTCATTGTCGTGAGTTGCATAATCATAATATAAAAAAATATAAATAATATTATTAACTAAGTAACTAAGCATCTGTATGCAGTACTAAACAATAATCAAAAATAAAACATAGACAACCTTACAAAAAACCAAAAAAATAAAAATTTAAAACAAATTAACTTAAGCGAAGGGTAAACGTTTTATTATAGACAAATAACTAATACCAGTTATTAAGACCAGACGTGCTTAAAAATAAATTTGGTAAAAAAAAAATAAATAAATAAAATTGAGACAACTAAATTTTAAACTTAATTTCAACACCTAAAAAAAACATTGTAAATGAAACCAAAGTTAAAATTAATATTGAAAATTTACAACGACTTTATGATGACACTCTTTATAAAAATATTTATTTTGCCTGATGCCATTTAGAATGTAAATTTGCTTCTTTTATATGTGCAAAAAAATAAAACATATTTAATCAACTGTTCCAAAATTTCTAGAAAATAAAATAAATAAATTTAAGGCTCATTTTCTGCACGCAGGAAAAAATTTTGCAAGTTTCCGACTAAAATTCGGTTGCTATTACTAAAATCGGTTGGTCCACCATAAAAATTCGTTTAATGTAACTGAATTTGGGTGATAACATCCAAAATATTGAGCAATCACATTTAATTTTGGTTGTGCTAACAGAATTTATTGGTTGTCGCAATCAAAATACACTTTTGAATTCGGTTGGCACTCTATTTTTCCGTGTGTGTACAAAATATGTTAATCACTGATTAATATATAAATCATAAAATAAATTTATTCGTATATTAAATTTTTTGTATTTCTGCTCGCATTGGCAAAATTTCTTCGTTTTACGGATTTTAATTTTCAGTATAATTTTATTGAACATTGCAGTGTTTACCCTGTAGTTCCTTGGTACGTATGAGTGATATAAAAAATATTACAATAATAATACTCATACGTATTGAAACAAATATTCTTAGCATTTTTAAGTTTGGCAAATCTGTTTTCAGCATCTCATTAAATCAGGGACTGTAACCCTGAAAAAATGGTTTCAGGTTCAGGTTTGGGTTAACCGAAATAAAAAATTGAGGTTCGGGTTCGGTTCGGTTAAGGGTTCGGGTTCAACATTTAAAAAAAGTAGAAATGTTTTATCAATAGGAAATTTATGCATTTTTAAAAGAAATTTTCGTTTAATTTTATAATTAATATATTCTCTCATTTTTCTTCTTTTAAATTTGTTTTTTGTGGTGACAAAATAAATTTCATTTGAAGAATTTGATTAAGAAAATCGTTCCTGCTTTTTTAAAACTTGTTTGAGCATATCTTCATCATCTCCTGATATATTTTTTTAGCATTTTTAACATATTCGGGACTTAGCATTAACTTTAACTGCAAAAAATATAATATTTTTTATGATTTTTCTACCGAACATTTCTCACGCCATGAACAGCAGAAATATTTTTTTATATTTTGAACCCGAACCTGGTTAATGGGTTCAGCGGGTTCGGTTTCAAAATTTTTATAAACAGTGAACCCGTTTGTGTTAAGGTTCTGGTCCATGCAAATAGGTAGAGTAGATATGGGCGTATTCGACACTTTTTATTTCAAAATGATGTTTTGCAAAAATGTCCATTTCATCTAAAGATTCACATATCGTAGGTTTAAGTTTAGTGATTTAAATTTCATTTTTTTTTATATTTTATATTATTTGTATATGTTTTTCCAAGTAACTCGAAACGACGAAACGGCGCACAGTGCTTTGTCCCCATATAGTGAATCGGCAAAATTAGAGGAGTTGTCGCAGAAACTTGAAATTTGGTATGCTGGCTCAGAATATCTAAATTAAGAAAAATTTGAAGTTTCGAAAAAATCGGCACAAGGACACGCCTACTTCCGATACATCCTTAAATTTAAAAGTTTAATTCCAGCTACTATTATGAGCAGAATGAAGCAAAAATTGGTAAATCTCTGTTAAATTATGTCATTTAGCTAAGTGCTTAATTTTGTTTCATTCGGAGCAAGGACATAACAACCTCCCATATATCCTTTTTCTTAAAATCTACATTTTGGCTACATTAATGATAAGAATACAGTAAGAATTCGGAATAGTTTATGAAATTATACTTTTTTGCTCTGTGACAATTTTCGTTTCATTCAGTGCAAGGACATTACTACCTCCCATATATCCTTTTCCTCAAAAACTGAATTTTAGCTACATTAATGATCAGAATGCACTAAAAACGGATAATAAGTTTTAAAAAGATACTTTTTAGATCTCTGGAGATTTTTTTTTATTCGGTACAAGTACTTGACTTTCTCCCACATGTCCTTTTTCTCAAAAACTAAGTTTTTCCCAATTTTGCCATTTATTAATACAGATATATACTTCTGGGATTTTATTTTTTTACACAGATATCCAAAAAGCAACTATACACAATTTTAAATACAATTTACCATTATCGAAAAATATAACTTTACAATTATAAAATAAATTTTACAAAATGGCTTCATTATGTATATACATATGTATAGAGAAAATATGTCAAAAATTGATAATTTTAAAAAGGTAAGTGTAGCCCTTCAAATTTTGTAAAATAACTTCAAAATAATGTTAAATTTGTTTAAGAACGATAGCAATCGTTTTCAATGCAATTTTATAATTTTTTGGAAATGCACTCTACATGAAGCATTGTCCGAATTGATACATTTTTTTAAAATGTTTGCAAGTTTCGATTGTGTAAAAAAATGTCAAAACTATTCTTTGCTTTAAAAACATGTTATTCGACCAATAAATGCGGTTACCTATGCTGATTTTTGTAAAAAAAATATAGAATACTAGGTAATCGGGAACTAGAAGAATAATTTGTACGGTGGATATGCAAAATTTTGTATCCAATTCGGATAAAACTAGGTACAAGAGATTTTATCCGATTCGGAAAAAATTTCCAAATTATAGACTTAGAAAAGCCGAAATAAAAAGTTGTATAATTTTAAATAATTTCTTTTTTTATACTCAATCAAAGATAATAAATTTTTTCAAACAAATGCGGTAAAAATCACAAATTTAGCCATTTTTACAAAAGCCAATATTTTGATTTTTTGTGAAAAACCGGCACTTTTTTTTTAATAATATGTTAGATAATATTATAGACTTACAAAAACCGAAATAAAAAATTATTTAATTTTATATAATTTTTTTTTTATACTCAATCAAAGATAATAAATTTTTTCAAACAAATGCGGTAAAAATCACAAATTTAGCCATTTTTACAAAAGCCAATATTTTGATTTTTTGTGAAAAACCGGCACTTTTTTTTAATAATATGTTAGTTAATATTATAGACTTACAAAAACCGAAATAAAAAATTATTTAATTTTATATAATTTTTTTTTATACGCAATCAAAGATAATACATTTTTTACATATTCCTAGTATGTTCTTCTAATTCATTGGGAGCTAAAAGAATAGTTTGTAAGTAGACTATTCAAAATTTTCATCCGATTCGAATGAAATTTGGTACATGATGATTGTGACTAATTCTTTTTACTGATATTTGTACATATATCCAATTTGCTGAAAATTGGTCAATATTCAATCATATAAGTCAAAAAAATGCGGTAAAAATCACAAATTTAGCCATTTTTACAAAAGCCAATATTTTGATTTTTTGTGAAAAACCGGCACTTTTTTTTAATAATATGTTAGACAATATTATAGACTTAGAAAAACCGAAATAAAAAATTATTTAATTTTATATAATTTTTTTTTATACTCCATCAAACTTAAGAAATTTTCGAATTTTCACCAAACAAAAACCTATTTTTTGGAGTTGTAAAAAATATTTGTTTTCAAATATATATTATATAGTGTATTAAAGGTTTACTACAAATATATCTAAGTATTCAAAAAATAAAACTTTAAATCAGTATTTAAAAAAATATATTTTTGAGAATTATTTTCGTGAAACAACTGAAAACAATATTTTTTGCTCAGTAATTTTTGCTTAATATTTTCAAACTTTGGCGCCCTCTACTGACGGCGAAAGCAATGGGACTAAATTTTTTTTTGCATATTTATTTCAGTTAACTTCTTGTCTTTCAAAAAATGTACTTTTAAGAACAATTTGAGCCCATGCTTAATTTTTGATTTTTGCCTATGGGACAAAGCACCGTGCGGCGCTACAAAATCTTAAGAGTTCCTCGTTTTACCAGAGATATCTCGCATCGAGCTGTCATATCCGGCAAAAATTGTACACTCGTATAAACATAAGTAATTCAAATTATATCTAAGTACTACAATCGATTTATGGCTTTAAATCAGGTTGTCTCCCTAAAATCTATAGTTCAGGAACCGCTAAGTCCAAAAATTAAAAAAAAATTTAAATATCTTAGCTACAAAACGAATAACCAACACACGAATTTTGGAAAAATTTGGAGATTTTGTTCATTTTGGTAGGTCACTAAAATATCATATTAATTCATATTAAATTTAAAAGCTTCAGTTATTTATTCTATGTTTCTTAAACTTTAATTAAATTTTATAAAAAAAAAAAACAGTATTTGCAAAAAAGGAAAAATTGAACAAATTCCATTCACGTTCCTGCGAAAATTCTAAAACGTACTTTGTCAGTGAATTAGCCTATACTCAAAGGAATATACATTTTAAATTCTGAGTTTGTGTGAGACGTTAAGGCAGAATATTTCCTCTTTTTACCGCACCCGTAAAATTTTTAAAAATGCCGTCTCTGTAGCTGTATAACATACATTTAGTGTTTAGTGAACTGAGTGAAGTAAATAATGCATTACCATTCATTTCATTTGTAATTAAATTATTTTTATTACCATTTTTGAAATTAATGCTAATGATTTAACGATTTGATAACAACGATTAGAAAAAATTACTTAAAAGTTAGTTATCATAAATAATGAACCAAAAAAAAAAAAAACAAGTAAAAAAAGCTTAAATTCGGCTGTGCCAAATCTTTGAATACCCTCCACCAATATCCTAAAAAATTTTCTCTACTGTTTTTGATACAAATAATGTAAAAAACTTTTGATGTAAAATTATGGAGGTGAAATAAATTTTTTGAAGTTCAAAACTTTATTGGATGTGAAAACAAATTTTTTGGGGGAAAAAAATTTTTTTGAGGTGAATACAAAATATTATTCCCCTCTAAGCGACTGGTGCAAAAATAATAAAAAATATGTAGTATTATTGAGTGTAGTAGCGACTGGTACCGCTACTACACTCAACAAAAAAGTCTGCAATGACAACTGAAAAGTTTGCTGTTATTATGAGAAATTTTATTATTTGAAGTTGAGCCCCGCGGCATTTTTTGCTTATCTTAGCAACACATGTCTGCTGCTGAAATTAGAAGCTGCTACACTAATGGCATTTAAAATCGGTTTGATAAAATCAACAAACAAGTTTACAAACTATTATTAAAATTAGTACATTGAAATCAGTGTATAAAATTAGTAAGGGCTACTAAATTTTAGTAAATTGCTGTAAACTTAATAAAGTAAAATTTTAATTTATAAAAAAAAAAAATATTAAAATGCACAAATTAATTCAATTATTTATGGAAATTAGTATTGATAATTTCTATTGAAATTGCGTAACGAATTCGAATATACAAACTTATATTTTTTTGTCGAACAACATTTTTTTATTTATTTTTTTTTTTTCAAAAAATATTTTATACAAAATTAAAAAAAAAACAAGGAAAAAAGGCTTAAATTCGGCTGTGCCGAATCTTTAAATACCCTCCACCAATATCCTAAAAAAATGTTTCCTACTGTTTTTGATACAAATAATGTAAAAACTTTTGAAGTTAAATTATGGAGGTGAAAAAATTTTTTTGAGGTGAAAAAAATTTTTTGTGTTAAAAAAAAAATTTTAGTGTTGATAAAAATTTTTTGAGGTAAAAAATATTTGAGGTGAATACAAAATATTATTAATTTCTAAGCGACTGCTGAAAAATATGAGAAAACATATTTTGTACCTGTCGCTTCTATGAAATTGTAGTAAAATACACCAATTTGTGTGGAAAATTTAGAGGTATCTTCACATTTTCATCCACAACTTTTTAACCGCTGGACCGATTTTGCGCATTTTCAATACCAAACTGCTCGGGAGGATGTCCAACAATCCAAGTAAAAATAGGCACCCCCGCTTCCGTCTTCGGGTCGTGATCGCCATTTTAACAGACAGACAGACAGACGGACATCGCTAAATCAACTTAAAATTGCATAAAGATCACGAATATATATACTTTATGGGGTCTTAGACCTATATTTCGAGATGTTACAAACGGAATGACAAACTGATATACACCCTCACCATATATGGTGGAGGGTATAACAAGTAAGAGCGACTAAATTCGGCTATGCCGAATCTTATATACCCTTCACCATGGTTGGGAAAAAACTGAAGTTTATATATGGACATATATGGAATGGACAGATTTATATACGGACGCCTTTAAGAGGAAATCAACCATTTAGTTTGGTGATAAAACTTGGACTCGGGAAGATTTATGGTTCCAGAAAATAGGTATTTAAAAAAAATGTATGTTTTGGGCATAACTTTTTTGTATCTGAACCGATATTTTCGAGTTTTTCAGCAAATATGTTATACTAAAGATTTTCGATCTTTTGCTATATAAGACGTATCCATAGGTTATATTACAGCTCTAGAATAGTGTTTGTTGTTTGTGTATAAAAGGTGAAGAGGTGAAAGAAAAGAATTATAACAAATCGTTAAAAGAAATCACTAGAACTGCATGTGTTTTATTTCTGCAAAAACGTTTGATTTAGCTGGCAAATTTGCATTTGGGATTTTATTTCGCTTTTTTATTAAAAATTATTTTTAGTTTCTTTAGCTTAATTTTAAAAATTTGAAGGAAAATAGTTTATAAATTTTTTTTATAAATTATTATAAGTTATGACCTAAAATAGTTGCACTCAAAGGGATATTATGTATAAAATTTTCTTAATATATGAGAAAATGGTTTAAAAATCCGTATAGAAATAAAACCGTTTGTATTTTGTTTGTATCAGAGGGTTTTTATAAAAATTTTGATGTTTTTAGCCTATTTATGGATTATTTAATTATTAATTTAAAATATTATTTGAATTAATAATTAAATGTTAAAAAAAACAAAAAATAAAAAAAAAAGTCTTCGTTCATTAGAGATTAGTTTAGTTTTTATTTAAATGACACATCTTTGTATGTGTTTGTTGTTTTTGTATAAAAGGTGGAGATGAAAGAAAAGAATATCAACAAATGGATGTGTTTGTTATGCGTAAAATTCTACATACATATTAAACAAAGGGATTTTACGGAAAAAATTAGAGGTAGTCCTGGTTTTTTGCTAATATCTCAGCCATTTATTAACCAATCTGTCTGATTTTTAAAGCAAACAGAAATGGGTCACATGTTACAGAAATAAATTACAATGAAGTCCTCATTATGTCTGGGTTCTTTGGAAAACCCATTTCAACACACAGACAGACAGACGGACATCGTGAAATCAACCTCGCTCTTCATAAGGACCCAGAATATATATACTTTATAGGGTCTAAGATCAATATTGTAGAAATTACAAACAGAATGACAAACTTATATATACCCTTCCACCTGTGGTGAAGGGTATAAAAAAATGTATAAGGCTAAAAAAATAGTTAAAATGTAAACGAATATATCATTATGTTTTAATTTGGTAATTTTTGTTTCGAAAACTATTTTTGGTAATTTTTTTTGGAATTTAGGGTAAAATTTTAGAACTAAAAAAGCTTTTAGTGCTATTTTAAGTTGATGTCCTATTTTTGGACATGGGCCGTGTGTATAAAGTATCTTCACTTCCGATCCCTAAGTAACATTTTTAGGCAATTTAAGTTTGTATGTACAAGTTTTATATATTAATAAAAATAACATTTCCTTCAATATTCACTTTTTCAAAGTTAGAAAATTTGTTGCTAATTTTAGCAAATCGGTTTACAAAGATTTCCAGAGTTAACAACAAAAATTATGTAAAAGTTCTGTAGTTTGTGAAATGTAAATAGCAAAATAATTTAATAAATAATAATTTTTTTACTTAAAGTCAGAACAAAAATAGTAAAGTGTGATTTAAAACCGTTTACAAGTTTTCTACAAACTTTTTTTTTTTTAGTGGATAAAATTGTACTAAAATACACCAATTTGTATGGAAAAATTAGGGGTACCTTCACATTTTCACTCATAACTTTTTAACCGCTGGACCAATTTTGCACATTTTCAATAGCAAGCTGCTCGAAAGGATATCCAATAATCTGGGTAAAAATTACGACTCCCGCGTGCGTCTTCGCGCCGTGATATCGCTAAATTGACTTAAAATCGCATAAGGATCACGAATATATATAAATACTTTATGGGGTCTTAAACCTATATTTCGACATGTTATATATATATATATATATGTGAACAGCACATGTTGCGGGGACGGTTTTTTGTTCCACAAGTTACTATGAAGACATTTTGTTACTTTGGGGACTGTCCTCAAACTTTTCGTTATTCTAGTGTTTACTCTGAAGACATTTTACTGGACACAGCGCATTTTATAGGGACTTTTTTGGCTGTATATACAGATGTCTTCAAAGTATGGGCAATGAATATATATATATATATATATATATGTGCACAGCGCATGTTGCGGGGACGGTTTTTCGTTTCACAGGTTACTATGAAGACATTTTGATTCTTTGGAGACTGACCTCAAACTTTACATTAATCTACTATATACACTGAAGACATTTTACTGGATACAGGGCATATTATAGGGACTTTTTTGGCTGTATATACAGATGTCTTCAAAGTATGCACAATGAATATATATATATATATATATATATATGTGCACAGCACATGTTGCGGGGACGGGTTTTCGTTCCACAAGTTACTATGAACACATTTTGTTACTTTGGGGACTGTCCTTAAACTTTTCGTTATTCTACTGTTTACACTGAAGACATTTGACTGGACACAGCGCATTTTATAGGGACTTTTTTGGCTGTATATACAGATGTCTTCAAAGTATGCACAATGAATATATATATATATATATATATATATATATATATATATGCATTGCCCATACTTTGAAGACATCTGTATATACAGCCAAAAAAGTCCCTATAAAATGCGCTGTGTCCAGTAAAATGTCTTCAGTGTAAACAGTAGATTATCGAAAAGTTTAAGGACAGTTCCCAAATTAACAAAATGTCTTCATAGTAACTTGTGGAACGAAAACCCGTCCCCGCAACATGAGCTGTGCAAATATATATATATATATACCGATATATACCCTCACCATATATGGTGGAGGGTATAATGATTACCTTTGACCGACAAGATTTTCAAAAAACGTGAAATGGATTTTTATCCTAAAATATTTTAAGTCGATAAATATCACTAAAATCCAAGCTCTCTCCCGTTCCATTTCATTACATTCCCCTTGATTGATGCTTCGACTCCACTCGCTCCTCGTTTCGTCCCATTTTGTTCCTTTTTTTATAGTGTTTTAATTCCAATCGTTCCAAATGTTCCCCTTGTCTAGTGGTTAAATTGCACACGTTCCACATTCCATTTTCTTCCTCATGCCTTATGTATTGTTTCAAATTTAATTTTTCCTCATTGCATTCCATTGCGTTCCTCTAACCTTATGTTTTAATTCCACTTATTCCCGACCCGTACCATTTCATTTTGTTATCCCTTCCCTAGTTTCAATTCCACATGTTCCCCTTTCCATTGTATTTCGTTCCTCTTGTCTAGCGTTTCTATTCCACTTGTCCGCCGTTCCATTCTGTGTCGTTCCCCTTTCTAGTGTTCCATTTCGTTTCCCAATTTTACTATTTATATTCTTTTGGTTTGGGCATGGCGTTTAAGTAGATACTTTTTCTGCCCACATCGTGAAAATTACCTTTTCGGCAAATCAGCCAATATCCAAGAAACAATTATTTTAAATTTCATGTTCCTAGTTCCATCGGTTTTGGTACATTTCGCCTTTTGAAACACCATTTTCACTAAATCTTAGCTAAAATTCTAAAAAGTATTTCATCCGTGAATTTTCCCTTAAATTAAATTTCTGGTTTTTAGCCAAAGCGTTTTGTTCCGGCCATTAAGGGGGGCTTTCCCCTTTTGAGCCCTTATTTTTACCACTGTTCAGTGCTTTGGCCCATACACAGCGCGAAAACGCTAGTGGCATTTCTGATTTTTACTCAGATTGTTTTTTACCCTCTGAGGAGGAATTTGGTATTGAATATAAGCACAATCCGTTAAGCGGTAAAATTATTAATGAAAATGTGGAGGTACCTCTTAATTTTTCATTTTAGCGCCTTTTCAGTAAAACATTTTTTTTTAATATTTGTTCACCCCAAATGCTGGGAGTGAATAATTTCTTATATTAACCAAAATTTTTACACCTCAAATATTGTTTTTCACCACAAAATTGTGTTCACATCCAAGAACATTTTCCACCACATTTTTATTCACCCAGGAATAAATAATATTTTATATTAAACCCAAAAAATTTTTTCCCCTTAAAAATTTTTTTTTCACCATAAAAACATATTTTATCGCAAATCTTTTTGCCTGTATGTACCGAAAATTCTGTGGAGAGTATAACAAAATTTCGGTAAAGTCAAATTTAATGCTTTTATTTGTTTTTTATTCGATAATTCTAATTTCTATTGTATTTATGAGTGATTTTATATACAAAGGCGAAAGTTCATATTTAATTAAAAATTAATTTCATATTTTAATAAATTTTTGTTTTTCAACTAAGAATTAAATTTTTGGAGTCAGGCATAATCAGATCTCAATATTTACTGGCTATTATATTCATAAAATATTTATTTTAATTTTTCAAATAACCCCAAAGAAAGAAGTCCAACGGTGTCAAATCACATGATCTTGACATCTCCACCACGTGAGATAACACGGCCATTGAATTTGTCGCTTAAAAGAGCCATTGTTTCGTTAGCTGTGTGGCAAGTGGCACCGTCCTGTTGAATCCACATATCGTGCACATCCATATTTATTTTTTTTTTATTCATTTATTTATTTATTTATTTATTTATTTATTTATTTAGTAGTATTTAAAATACTTTAATTTACATAATATTTATACTTATACTAAAAGTCTTTTAGCTTTTTTACTAGGTATTATTTTTTAGAAATTCTACAATAAGTACTTTAACTCTGTTTGGGTTATATTCTGTTTTTACATCGTTCGGCAAAAAGTTATAAAGTTGTAATCCTTTGTAGAACAGTGAGCGTTGCATTGCAGTTGTTGGTGCCCTTTGTAGCCTAAAATTATCCATATTCCTCAATTGGTATGGTTGAGCCTCCCTAACGTATATTATTTGTTCCTTTAGATATTCCGGTGCTGCTCCATTTTTTATCTTCTGAATAAACTTTAAGGTATTTAATTCCAGCCCTTGTTTAATATTTAACCATTTTAGTGATTCTAACATAAAATTAATAGGTGTGTACCGATTGCCTTTTAAAATCACATGCATTGCTTTGGAGCTTTTGGAGTCGTTCAATTTGGGTGGTTGTACAGCACGAATATAACATTATTGTTGACCTAAATTCAAAGTGGGGTTTAACGATCGTGTTATATATGTTTATTGCCGTCAATGTCGATATTTGCTTCCTTAAACGTTTAAAAAAGCCAATTTTTTTTTCAATTTTTTTTCAAATATAATCGATATGGCTTTTAAAATTCAAGTTTTTGTCGATTACAAAGCCCAAATACTTAATTTGTTCTACTTTTTCAATTATTTCGTTGTTAATTTTAAAGATTATATTGCTATTGGTGTTTATTTCCATAATTTTTGGTTTACTCTCATTAAGCTTCAGTTTATTCATTTTAACCAATTGTTCACATTATCCATGTCCTGGTTCAGATGCTCATAACATTGACAGTCCGAGTCCCCTTCAGCAAAAATTTGTGTATCATCTGCATATAGTATTATCTCAGATTTATCTACTACATTGGACAAGTCATTTATGTATAAAATAAAAAGTAAGGCTCCCAATATTGATCCCTGTGGTACCCCAAATTCATTACCTATTTTATTAGATTTGATATTATTCAATTTTGTAATTTGCTTTCTATTTGTTAAATATGATTTAAACCATTTTAGTTCGATATCCTGGATGCCGTAGTTCAGGTTGGTTGAAAAGTTCCTGCGCTCACCAAGAGATGGCACTGCTAGCTCCAAACTTTTTTTTCTCAAGTTGGTATAAATGTCCTGAGAACACATGCAAAGTTGCAAGTCATTCTGTCAATTCTTTCTTTGTTTACAAGCCATTTGAAGTTGACGTGTCATTGATTTTTTTTAATATGGAAAATATTGAATATCGTGCAGTCATTAGATTCTTTGTTTTGAAGGGTTTAAAAGCAAAGGAAATTTATGAACAATTGTTAGAAGTGTATAAGGAGTGCTCACCTTTAAAACGCACCGTTGAATTTTGGGCTGGTGAATTTAAACGTGGTCGTACCAGCCTTAAAGATGATCCACGCGAAGGACGACCAAAAACTGTAACCACAGCAGAAATTATTGAGCAGGTACATAATATGGTTAGTGAAGATCCAAGTTTGACTAAGCCTGAAATCGCTAATACCACAGGCATCTCAGACGAACGAGTACTCCATATTTTAAATGAAGAATTACGTATGAAAAATCTGTTTGGAAAGTTAGTGCCGCACACATTAACAATTCAACAAAAACTGGATCGAAAACAAATTTCTCAGCGTAATTTGGAGCGTTTTAAGCCGAATAAAACCGACTTTTTGCGTCGTTTTATAACTATGGATGAGACTTGGATCTACCACCATGATTCTAAATTGAAACAAGAACGTTTACAGTGGACTGAAGCTGGTTGTTCAGCTCCAAAGCAGGTGAAGTCACAACGATCAGCAAAGAAGGTTATGGCATCAGTTTTTGGGATGCAAAAGGAATTTTGTTGATTGATTATCTTCAGAAAGGTAAAACAATCAACTCTGAATATTATTGCATCCTTTTGGATCAGCTGGATGAAAAAATTCGTGAGAAAAGACCTGGTTTAAAGAAGAAAAAAATCATTTTTGATCAAGACAATGCATCTGCTCACAAAAGTGTTTTGACGATGGCTAAATTCAAAGAATTAAAGTACGAATTGCTTAAACATCCACCGTATTCACCAGATTTGGCTCCCAGTGACTACTATCTCTTCAGAAATCTCAAACAATTCCTTCGTGGAAAGCATTTTCCGTCGAATGAAGAGGCCATAGCAGCCGTAGACGGTTATTTTGCAGAGCTTCCGGAAAACCATTATAAGGATGGTATAAAATTATTGGAAGATCATTGGAACAAGTGTATTGAGCTTCTAGGAGATTATATTGAATAAAAAAATATATTTCGTAACAAAAACAGTATTCTTTCACTTCGAGCACAGGAACTTTTCAACCAACCTGTATATAGTTTTTGCAGTAGTATAGTTCTGTCTATAGTTTCAAATGCCCGTTTGAAATCTAAGAATATTGCAATAATTTTTCTATTTCTTTCTATTTTCATTCTATTTGTTATGTAGTTTACTGTTGTTTCACATGAATAATTTTTTCTGAATCCTGATTGATATTTTGATAATAAATATTTTGATTCTAAATATTACTCCAATTGATCTTTTACCACTTTTTCGATAACTTTCTCGCATGTTTTTAGTGTGTTTATTGGTCTAAATTCTTCACAATTTCTTGTTTTGGCAATCTTCTCAATAGGTGTTACCATCGACTCCTTCCAATTTCCAGGAAATGTTCCAGTTGTTAGCGACTTATTTATTATATCTAGCATGGGTTTTCCTATAATATTCCAGCCATTAAGTATCATTTTACTAGAAACTTTATTATAGTCCGGCTTATTTTTCAAATTTTTAAATATTATTCTTAATTCGTCTAAAGTTATTGCACGAAATTTAAATTTGGAGTTTATCACAGGTATTCTGTTTATATATTGCACATTGTTTATATTATCTCTTATTATTTTAATACTATTAACAAAGTACTTGTTAAAATTATTGGCTATATCAATATCATCTTTATATTCTACTTGGGAAAATATCACAGTTTGAATCACACTTTGTTTTTTTTAAGTATCAGGTTCTTTATTTCCCTTCACATTTCTTTTTGGTTTTTGGCATTATTTATTTTGTTATTTATGTATTTATTTTTTTTCATTTTTAATTTTAATTTTATAAAAATTTCTAATTGTTTTGTAGTTTGCCCATGCCTCGCTAGTACTTTCCATTATTGCTATTTGATATTTATCAATTTTGTCTTTTTTTAACTGCCTAATTTCGTTATTGAACCATTTGTTTTTATTGTTGTTTCTAATTATCCTTTGGAATTTAATTTTTTAACTGCATTTTCCAAGGGTTCATCAAAGAAACATACGTTGTTGTTCAAATCATTATTAATATTAAATTGTTGAATATCTTTTATTTCTTTATTATACGTATTTTCATTATATTTAAATGTTTCAATTTCTTTATTTATATTTTCGTTAGAGTAATTTATACAATTTATTATTATATCGATTGCTTTATGATCTGTAATTTTATTTGCTGCATTAATTTTTATTATTTGTTACAATATAGTCTATAATTGCACGCAGAGAAAAAACATGGTTGCAACATGATCACTGCTACTAAATTAAGCTTGCTGCAATCGGGTATGGTTGTCACAACCACGTTATTGGCTTTTTAACCATCAACATGGTCGCTACCATCATTATTATAGTAAACATTTTACTATGTTATGATTGACACCTTCTTTTTTATAACATGATTGGTTGTGACCATACTGTGGTAACAAAAATTCTGATTAGGAAAAAAACATTATAATTATTCAATTCTGGCAACAATCAATAAATAATTATGCATAAAATATAACATGATTCTGACATTTACGGTCATAATATTGTCTTGTTTTCATAAAAACCAAAATTTGATCAGTTCAGTCAGTTTGTTTTTACCACAAACTGGACGAATGTGGGTAAAAGAATACCTTTCATGTGGCATTAAAACATTTCATCAATTGACCCATTAGGATCCAGATAATTTTTTTTTAACTTTAGAAGATTTTTTTAAGAGCTTTCTTATACATATGTATAATATTATTTACACTAATCAATTCATTGTCAAAAAGATTCCATATATTTTTTAAGTCGTTTCAATAAAAACGATAAGAGATATTTCTTAAAAAAAATATATTTTTAATTCATTTCTTGTAAAAAGTTGTAATAATATTAATAAAATATTTTTTTTAAGAAAAAGTCTGTAAAACCCAAAATTGTTTTTGTACGAAAAGGTTTCTTACACAAAATCCTTGATATTTAGTAACATCATAATATGTTTATTTAGAATCATAATATGATAATTTTTGAATCATAATATAACTGTAGGTACCATATTATGGTAAAATTATGGTTATTTTATTATCATAATATGATAACCATATTATAGTACGACTATGGTTGGCACAATCATAAACCCAAATATATATGATGCTCTTCGAATATGATTGTGCCAACCATATTTTTTCTCTGCGTGTGTCTTTGAGTTTGTCGTTATTCGCGTAAAATCGTTCATTATTTGTTTTAGTCCGTTATCATTTATTACATATTCCAGTTTATTTTTGTAAAATCCATCTTTACTCCAGTCTATATTAAAATCGCCTGCTATAATAATATCACAGCGAGATTCGTTTATCACATCTAGTATTTCTTCAAAGGCTTCAATAAATTCTATTTCTGCACTACTCGGTGATCTATAAACATCAATAACTATAAATTCGTTTTTTTTCATATTTCGCCATATATGCTGTGATCCAAATTTTAAAATCAACAACTTTTTCAGCAATTTTTCTCACGTTCCATTTCTTATTGAAGTATACTATAACACCGCCTGTTCTAGATGAACTTGATAATGTTTTATGTTGATTATGCTCTTTTAATTGTATTTCTTGATCTTCTACATTTTCTGTTAAATGAGTTTCCGATAATATAATAAATTCTGGCTTTTTTATATCTGTTATCACTTCTAATTGATTATAGTTGTTAAGTAATCCTTGTATATTTGTGTATATGCCGTTTATCTGCCATGATTGTTAGGCTGTCAAACCTATTCTTCTTTTTTTTAGCATTCAGCTTATTTTGGTATACCGGGCATTCTCTATCCATTGTACTGTGATTTTCATCCAACCCCAAGTTCAATCTGGTGTTCAGTTTTACACAATTAATACATTTATTTAAAATGTCCTTACTGCATTCATTTGATTTGTGGTTACCATGACGCTTGAAACATACTTCTTGATTTTTGCACTCTGTTCACGCAGAAAAAAACATGGTTGGGACAATCATATTCGAAGAGCATCATATATTTTTGGGTATATTATTGTGCCAACCATAGACGAACTTTAATATGGTTATCATATTATGATAATAAAATAACCAAAATCTTACCATAATATTGTCCCTACAGCTACATTATTATTCAAAAATTACCATATTATGATTCTAAATAAACATATTATGATGTTTGAATTTTAGTTTAAGTAAAAGTCCGTAGAATCTAAAAATGTTTTTATCAGATAAATTTCTAAATATCTAGTATTTTGTGTAAGAAACAAAAAAATCTTGAGTTCTACAGACTTTTACTTATAAAAAAATATTTTTCTTATTATTTTTATTGAAACGAAATAAAAAATATAAAATATTTATATAGAATCTTTTTGGCAATTAATTGATTAGTGTAAATAATATTATAGTATAAGAAATTTTCGAAAAAAAATTCTTTAAAAAAATCAAAAGCTAAAAAAAAATTAGCTGGATCTTCATTGGTCCATTAATGAAAGTTAATTTAATGCCACATAAAGGTAGAAAATCCGTCTGAAATTGTTAGTAAACAATATATGATTATTTTTTTAAGACATTTTGTAGTAAAAATAAACTGACTGAACTGATAAAATTTTAGTGTTTATGAAAACATGAAAATATGACCGTAAATGTCAAAGTCATGTTTTATTTGATGTATAATTATTTATTGATTCTTGCCAGCATTTTATTGTTGCATAATTATCATATTTTTTTTTGATAGTCAAAATTTTTGTTACCATGGTATGGTTACAGCCAATCATGTTATAAAATAGAAGGTGTCAATCATAAAATAGTAAAATATTTACTATAATAATGATGGTACCGACCATGTCGATGGTTATAAAACCAATAACATGGTTGTGACAATCATTCCCGATTACAGCAAGCTTAATATAGTAGCAGTGATCATGTTGCAACCATGTTTTTTCTCTGCATGTTGATTTATGATTAAAACCTCTACATTTAAAACATTGTAATACATCTGTGCCATCAAAGATTCTACATTTTTCCCATCCAATGTTCACTTTTTGTGCATTCATTACTTTTATATATGATTCATGGTCTATCTTAAGTTTCGCGCTAAATATTGTTTGATTATTTCTTTTGTGTTCAAATAATTTTATTACCCCCAATTCGCTGTTATTAAGAATATCGTTTTGTTTTTTTAATTTTTCAATAATTTCATTTTCAGTCATTTTAAACGTCATGCCCGTTACTTTAATTTTCATTTCTGCTTGGTTTGGTACTTTAATTTCATATGTTTCGCTCATTTCATGTTGTAAAGTCTCTTTTATTTTTTTTTTCTTTCCTCGTTGCTTTCACTTTGAATTACCATGGATCCATTTTTCCTTTGCTCAACATTTATAATTTTAAAATATGTTGGGTTCACTTTCCTCCAATTCGGACCATAAAAAGTTCGTTATTATCTCACGATAGAGAAAACCATTGACAGTAACTGCCTGACTGGCCCGATGATGCCGCCAGCCCATGAACCGCACCAAACAGTCACTCTTTGTGGGTGCATTGGTTTTTCGGCAATCACTCTTGGATTATCATTCGCCCATATGCAGCAATTCTGCTTATTATTGACAAATTCACTAAGGTGAAAATGTGCCTCATCACTGAAGATGGTTTTCTTTGAAAATTGATCATCCACTGTTGCCATTTCTTGCCACCATTCTGACCATTGACGACGTTTGGAATGGTCAAGAGGCTTTTGTTCTTGAGTCAATTGCACCTTGTAAGCGTGTAAATGCAAGTCTGCAGCACGAGCATGCACATCTTCTACAGACCCGGTTTGCTCAAATGTTTGCACAATTTTTTCGATTGTACGCACATTTGAACGAAAAAACACGAAGTGCAAGAAATGCATTTTGATTTGAACGCCCATTTTCATAATAAGCCTGAATAGCTTTAAAGCGTTGCTCGATTGTGTATCTTTTCATGGTTCAAATTGAGTTAGTCTGAAATTGAGAAATGTCAAATGAAATGCTAAAAAAAAACTTGACGTTTAAGTGTGGTTCACATTCAACATCGGCCTTTAAAATTTAATCACCCTTTATTTTGTACATTTTGAACCCGGACTTGTAATACCGAATTTAATAATTAAACATCTCATAATAAATTTAAGGGTTTAAGCAGTAATACTCTAAAATAGTGTAAATTAAGAACCACCAAAACAATATTTTGCAACTTAGAATAAAAATGTCATCTGTATGGTGAAGCAGTCGTTTCTCAGGCTCAACTTACACCCATTGTCAGTTATAAAGTATCACTATATGACAACAATAGTGATTCAAATTTTCCTAATAATATTATGAAAATGTAACGCTTTACTTTAAATGCTAAAACAGGGTATAATTAAATATTATAAAAATAAGAAATAACTTCAAGGGCTTTAAAATTAGTTTGTATGTAGTGTATATTAAAAAAATATCATAACTATATAATTCAAAAAGGGGGTGTTAAGTTTTTAGTTTTTAGTTTTTTTTTTTTTCTTGTATGTACTGTATTGCAAACCATTAATTTTAAAAATTATGTGAAAATTTGTTAAAATTAACTCAACTGGTGTACAAACCATACTCGTACATGCTATAACATCTAATAAGTTATGTTAAATAGAGTTCAGGATCCAAGGTCTGCTGTTGGATAAATCTTTGTGTACTATGTATACGGTTTCTTAAAGCATTCAATAATACATATATCTGATTGTCAGTATTTCAGTCTAATAATAAGTAGTTAAATGTTGTGTATATGCACAGTAGCGATTTAATCATTAAATAGCTGACATTACATTGAACCCTTATGGCAGAGTATAAAATTTCAAAAAGTTGTAATTGTAAAATAAAAAAAAAAAAAAACAAAAAGACTAAACAAAATGTCCCTGACTTGAGGATTATTATTACCTTGATATAAACAACGTTAGTAAAATCAAATTAAATCAAATTATATTCAAATGCGATTGAAGTTCTTTTTTTTCAGTTTTTTTTTTTTTTTACTTTTTAAGCTTTATTTATTATAACGTCTCATTATAATATTCCAACTGACTGTGTGTGTGGGATTTAAAGGATTTAAATAAATTTTAATAATTTTAAGGTTTTTGTGTGTGTTTTTTTTTTAAGAGTGTGTGTTTAAAAAATGCTTTTGAAAAATTTGTTTGACAAATCACTAAATTAATTGCGAAACACTTTTAGTTTCTTGCTTATGTTTTGTTGTTGATATTTAAGAGGCTTCATACCGAGAACATTATTATTATTTTTTTTTTTTTTTTTGAGTTGAAGAAAAGAACAAAAAAAGCAACAAACAAACAAATGACTAATGTTCATTTGTCGCGCCATTATTGAACAAAAACAGCAACATTCTTAACAAATTCAAAACCCCCAAGAGTGGTGCAAGGAATAAATATAAAAAAAAAATGAAGGAAAAAACAAAAACTTTGGAATATCAAGCTGTGCGTTTAAATAAATGTATTGTAGAAACATATTTGTTTCTGGTACGTATTGTGTTGCTTTTAATAATATTAAAAACACAAATTTACTTTAAAAAAAATTCTACTTTACATTAAGATTTAATATAATTTCAAATAATGTATTTTTTTTTTTCATGTAAACATTAGACAGTGGAACAAATATTTACAAAATTTTCCAAAATCAAACGAAATTTCTTTCAAGAGATTATAATAAGTAATAAACTTAATTTTGTAGATTTGGAAAAAAAAAAATACCTAAGAACTTTTCATTTAATTGTTTTGATATTTGAGAATAGTCTTGCTAGTTTATCAGTGTTTGTTCCACAGTTTTTTTTTTATATTTAACAACTGATTTAATTTTAGTGTTTTAACTTTACTTTTAATCCTTAGGGAAAAACAACAAAAAGCAATCAAACAACTAGGTAAAATTTTTCGCTTATTTAGATCATTTAAAAAGCTAACACAAACAACAACAACAACAACAACATAATACATCTGTAACAAACAAACAAATCCCTTTTTTGGTTGGTTTGAAAAAGAAAAACTAAAGCACTGATGTTTGTTGCTTAAGTCTTTTGTTTATGATTATGTCTAAATTACATTTACTCGCACATGTTTTGCCAAATGTCTCTGTTTTTTTTCCATTTTTTTTTTCATTTTTTTCTAATTTTGTACTCTGTATGCAAGCTTTGAAATTGTATTCGGTTGTTTTTATTTTATTTTTGTTTTCTTTGCGTTAGTTTATGGCTTAATTTACTACAAACCAAATTTGTAACAACATTGTTTTTATTTCAGAGTATGTTTCAATTTCAAACACGTGTTGAAGACAAACAACAACATGATGGAAAAAACATGAAATTAACATTTTAACAAAAACAGTAACAGAAAAACAACATTCAAAATACATTTGTATTAACTACATACTACTCGTACAACTATTGTACATAAATGTTAAAATAAAATAGTTAACAAAAATTATTTTAATACATAAATTGAGGGTAAAATTTACAACTTTGAAATCGCTTTTCCTTGCTGTGAGTCTTTGTTTTTTTTTTTTTTAACTCTTGATCCAGGGAAAAAATATTTAATAGGTGAACTTCAATACCTCATTACTGCTAGATTTATATATCGGAATATATTAAGAAGAAATTGCAATTATATTTACTCAGGACCCCATGTAACTTATTGAAATACACTCAGAATATTATGTAGTTAGCTGTTTGTAGTTTAATAAAAAAGTTTTCCGTTCCATTTAAAAATTGAAATTTAATAAAAATTTACCCACAAAACGGAAACTTGTGGTTTATTTGTGTCCGTAACAATTATTAGAAATTTAAATTTTGTTTGCTGTCTGTTTCAAAAAAAAATGCTAAAAAAATTTCAATTTGTTTTTTTTATTTAAGTTGGTTGTATATATACAAAATTTTTCAATACAAATTACAAGAACTTCATAAACACACATACCTACACAAATACATTCACACAAAAAGTGTTTATAGCTTCATATGCATACATACATTTTGTATTGTACGAGTATATTAAAAAAATACAAATACGGAAATAATTTCAAATAATTGAAAAAACCATTAATTTTTAAGGATTGGTAGGTAAAAATTTGACATTTATTTTAACTGATTATATCATTTGTTTCTTACGGATGTGTCAGTTGATTAATCAACATTTAAAAATAAATAACAAATGGCATTTAATTTAAATGAAAATTAAGTAGAGCGGTTTTTAAATGAAATATCATTTCTTTTAAATGATATTTTCAGTTATTTTAACTTACAAACTTTTTTAAGTGTACATATCAACATACATTATCATTCATTGGTAAAAGCAAATGATTTATCAGTAAAAAAATAAATGTTAAAATTTAAGCCAAATGATTTTTCATTTATTTGAAATTGTTTCGGTGTTTTGTATTTTTGTTTGTTTTTTATCTGCAAAGTGTAGGCTCACATGTCTATAAACACATTTTGTGTAAATAGCCTTATGAGTGTGTATATGAAGTTCTTGTAATCCGAATTGAAATAATTTTGTATATAAACAAACAAAATAAATAAAAATAAATTGAATATTTTTTGAATATTTTTTTTTTTTGTTTTTTTTTTTTTTTGAAACAGACAGCAAACAAAATTTTTATTTAAAATTTATATTTTTAAAATTTCCGCTTTGTGGGTTAATTTTTTGTTAAATTTCAAACAAATGAAAAAAAAAATGAAACTGAAAAAATCGTTACATGACAGTAAATCATTTTAAACAAATGTATACAAAAAGTTAAAATTAATTGTTCTAATTTTATCAGGCTCGATATCATAATTTAATGTTACTAACGATTAGTAGCATTAAATTATGATCTTGAGCCTGATAAAATTTAAAATATATAATTAAAACAAATAGATGGAATAAAATACAAAATTTACACTAAATATTTCTTTGAAAAATAAATATGTTTGGCCTTTATTTTTCACTGAACTTAAGTCTTTTTTATTATACTACATAATATTCTGAATGTGGGAATAAAGTTGGTTCCATATCAGGGTAGTTGGTTAATTTTGGGAATTACCTACCAAAGTACAAAAAAATATGCCCAAATATAATAAAAAATCCCACCACGTTCCATTCCATTTTATTTCCTGTGTTGTAGGTTATAATTCCACTCTTTCCGTTGCATTAAAGTTTGTTAGCAGTAGTGTTTCAATTCTAAACGTTTCCCTTTTCATTCCGTTACATTTGTCTAGTGTTTCAATCGCTCCACTCGTTCTCCATGCCATTTCTTTTCGTTTCCTTGTCTGGGGTCTCAATTAGACTCTTTCTCCGTTCCATACCATTTCGTTACCTTTATTTAGTGTTTCAATTCCATTCGTTCCCCGCTCCATTACATTTCGGACGCATTGTTTGATGCTTCAATTTCAATCGTTTCGCCGTTCCATATTATCTCCCAATTTTAGTGTTTCAATTTTACTTTCCAGGTTATTAACCAAAACAGTTTGAACAGGGAGTTATGTGTATGTGTGGGAGGGGGGGCATTTTTCGCCATTTTAACCTTTTTTACCACGTTCCTGAAGAAATTTCCAAAAAGCGCCTTATCAGTGAATTAGCCCAAACTCCAGGAATTAAATATTTAAAATATCAGATTTCTAGTCAAAGCGGTTTGAAATGGGCGCCACCATCCTTTTTGCTCCTCCCTATAAAAATTTCGAAAAAAAATACGTCTTGACGGATGACTACGTCGGATCTAACATAGCAATTTTCAAATTTCTAGCTTCAGCGGTTGGTCAGTCAATAACGTTACACTTTTATATACTGTGAGCGTCAAAAGAAACTGAACCGTTTCTTTTTTTTTTTATTTCAGAGGGGGTCATAGTTTTGTTTTTTTAGTAACGCCCGTCAAAATTTTAAGAAACCGTTGTTTTGAGTTTACTAAACATTTGTTTTGATAGATAAACAAGCCGCATCGCACTAGCAACCACAAAAATAAAAAGGGTCCATTTTGCAAAGAAAGTAATAAAACATGTTTGATTATGCAAAACAAAAAATGTTTACATTTTTTTTTTATTTTTTTAAAAATATTTAAGGAAAAGCTATCGAAAACATTTTGGACAAAATTTTCTAAACACACTCAGAAAAAAAAGTTAGTTGAAAAATTTGTAAACGGTTTTCAAACCCACTTTATTATTTTTGTACTGATTTTTAGTAAAAAAAAATTATTATTAGCTAATCTTTTTGCAAATTACAGAGTTTTTACAGAATACTTACAAATTTTTGTTGCTAATTTCAGAAATCATTTAACAAATTTTTGAAACCCGGTTTGCTTAAATTAGCAAAAAAAAAATACTAATTTTAAAAAAGTGGATATTAAAGGAAATGTTATTTCTATAAACTTAAATTGCCTTAAAATGTTACAGAGATTAAAAAAAGGATCGGAAGTGAATATACCAACTCATGTCTGAAAATAGGACATCCATTTAAAATAGCACTAAAAAGTTTTTTTAGTTCAAAAATCAGCCATAAAAACAATTAAAATTTGACCTAAAAAGTAAAAAAAGTTTAATAAAATATTTTTCAAAACCAAAAATTACCAAATAAAAACAAAATGATAAATTCGTTTGCTTTAACAATTTTATTTAGATTTTTAAGCCTTTGATTTATTTTTAATTTTGTATAAAATATTTTTTGAATAAATAAAAATAAATAAACAATGAAGAGTGGTTTATAAATAAAACGAACAAAATTATACCAACAAATATTACTTGGCTACTTTCTTTAGGTCCAAAACATGCTCTACCAAACACAACAACAACGTTTCCATTATTAAACTGTATAGCTGATGGTGAAGAGATGATTCAAACTTTGGAGAATAGAGAACAACAAGAGATAGCTAGGAATAAATTTACTACACTCATAGACAATCACATCAACAAATCAAAATTAACGCAGAGGGATAAATTAATAATTGATACAGTGGGACAAGTTAAAGAATTTTTAAACAAAAATTCTGACATATTAATCTTAAGTGCAGATAAGGGTAATAAAACTGTGGCAATGAACAAATCCGACTATGAATGTAAAATGAATGATATTCTTTGTGATATGTGTACATATCAACGAATAAAACGTGATCCAACATCAGTCCTTCAGACTAAAAATAATTCTTTCGTTGAAAAACTTTTTAATTTAAACGTTATTAATAACTATACAAGAAACAGATTACTTAATAAGACAGCCAGAGTTCCACGAATTTACGGTTTACCGAAGATTCATAAAGATGGAACACCTTTGAGACCGATATGCTCGTCAATAAAATCCCCGGCTTACGAATTGTCGAAATATTTGGTCGACATTTTAAAAAACTTGACCAAGGACTCTAAATACAATGTCAAGGACGCTATTGCCTTCAGATCAAGAATCAACAATACCACTATTGAAAATGATGAGATACTTATTTCGTTCGACGTAGTATCCTTATTCCCCAGTATCCCGGTTAATCTTGCTCTGCAGACTATTGAAAACAAGTGGAAAGTTTTAGAAAAATACACCAAAATATCAAAACAGTTATTTATGGATATGTTGAAGTTTTGTATTAAAGAAACTAGGTATTTTATATATGATGAAAAGTGTTTTGAACAAAGAAAGGGAATGCCAATGGGCTCTCCAGCCTCACCAGTTATCGCGGACATAATTATGGAGGAACTACTCGACTTCGCCATGGAAAACATGAGGATCAAACCAAGGATAATGACAAAATACGTAGACGATTTATTCGGAATAGTAAAAAGAGAAGCATTGGACGATACTTTGAAGAGCCTTAATTCATTTAATCGACAAATCCAATTTACTAAGGAATTAGAGTCAGACAATAAATTACCGTATCTAGATTCGGTAGTTGTTAGAAATAACAACATACTAAAATTAAACTGGTATCAAAAGCCCACGTCGTCTGGTAGACTGATAAATTTTAACTCTAAACACCCCAGAAGAGTAATAATTAACACCGCAACAAATTTTATAAGAAGAGTTCTTGGAATTAGCGACAATATTTTTTATAGAGAAAATATAAAGAAAATTACAAATATTTTGATTAAAAATGGGTTTCCGAACAAGACGATCTTAGACTTAATCACACACGTTAACAGAAGAAAGCAGAATGAAAACGAATTAGAACCACCAAAAATTTACAAATCTGTAACTTATATACCTGGATTTTCAGAAAGGCTTAAGAAAACAAACATATATGACAAAGAAAAATATGAGTTAGCACTAAAAACTCAAAACTGCGTGAATAAATTGTTTAGCAAAACCAAGTCAAAATTAGATAAAGGAGAAAAATGCAATGTTATTTACAAAATAGACTGTAATGGTGACGGAACCAATATATGTAACAAAACATATGTTGGTACAACAAAAACAAAATTAAAAACCAGAATATCTTCCCATAGGTCAGAACATAAATCTGTTAGCAAACCAATCGAAGAAAAAACGGCACTTGCGGCTCATTGTAGCAAAACTGGACACAAACCAAAGTTCGAAGACGTGAGCATTTTACAGGAAGAGAATAATTATACGAAGAGATTCACTTTAGAAGCTCTTCACATCATCAATATATCGGCCGATAAGAGACTAAATTACAAGACAGATACCGACGGGTGCATTCGGATGTATAAAAACACTATAGACAAATTTAGACAACGTAAACAAAATTAGTTGTCAAAAGCTCGCGAAAAAGTGAAGTTCTCAACTCAATGAGAGAAATATAGATACATTTTTAAAGTAAATATTAGAAGAAAAACTGTTAATTTTTCTTTATGTGTTTTGTAAAAATTGTTAATTATGTTTTTCTTGTTATTAGATCCCAGAAGATGATTATCGAAGATAATCGAAATATCGGAAAATAAAAATAAAAATATTTAAATAACAAAACCTTTGTGGTTTTATTATTAAAAAATTATGACCTAAAGCCGAACAAAACTTATCATTTGAATAAAAATAAATTTAAAATATTGTACTAATATTTAGTAATTTTTTCTTTTTTGCTGATTTTAGCAAACAGATTTTAAATTCCACTTTACAAAAAGTATACTAAAATTTAGTAGCGGCTACTAATTTTTCTACTAATTTCGTTGTACTACATGTCAGTAGAAATGTGTTGCTAAGATTAGCAAAAAATACCGCTGGGCTCAAATTAGCAAAATTTCCCGTAATAACAGCAAAATTTTCAATTGCCACTACAGACTTTTTTGGTGAGTGCACAACTCGGAAAGTTCTTGAACGATACCACTGTAATTTTTGTATCATAACTATGTACTACCCAAGTTTCATCCCTATCTCAAAATATCGGTTTTAAAATTTCGTACACTTCAGATGTTTTTCCCATTTATGTATATAAACACGATTGTCAAATAAAAACCTATTGTCTATTTTATTTAGAAGTCGGTAAATATTTTAACGACATTGTGAACAATTTTAAAAACTTAAAATTTTTAAACTTTTTTAGGATTTTAATTAAAAGGAACAAAAAAAAAAACAAAGTTACAAAGCTCTGGAGCCACCCAGTTACAACAGAACGAAATCCTAGTTGTATAAAGTTCACTTTTTGGGGTTGGACCCACATAAATTAAAATTAGATACGTCTTATATCGGGGATTCTGTTTTTACAGGTAGCATTAATTGCAATTATAAAATTCTAATGCACGGGGAACTAATCGAATTGAATTTAAAGTTTTTTTTTTGTTTTGATTCGTCATCTGTATTAAGGAACCCTATTGAAATATAAAGTCTCCTTTCAAATATGGATATGGTTGGTGACTATTCGTAGATAACACTAGGCAACAGCCATTTTGTTATTTGGTTCTAGCATACTTTTTCTCATGGATTTGGACCTACTGAACACGAAAATGAATTTTAAAAATTTTTCTGTCGATTGGTTTGCGAGATACAAATTTTTTAATTTTTTTTTTTTAATTTTTGGAGGTACACTTACTATTTTGAGCATATCTTTAGTCTTCTTTGACCTATTTTATCCTACTACTACTCAAATTAAAGACAATTGAGCCGTCTACAACTTATTCTCAGAAAATTTTCAAATCGGGTTAGTAGTTTTGATGTTGGCGGCTTAAAAAGGTTAAAAAACTGCGTTTTTTTAGTAAAAATGTGGCTGAAAAATTCATATAAAAATTCATATAAAATGTAAAACGCGATGTTAACAGCGATTTTAATTTTTTTACGTATAGCTGACACTTTTCCAAAGAAAATAAGCCCTTACTTAACAAAATCTGATGACAAATGGCCGACTTATTATTTTTTTGGTAAACGACCGAAATTCCGCTATTTCACGATTTTTTGATTTTCATTATTTGCACAGCTTACCTACCCAACGCAAACGAATAAATACATTTGAACTTAATTTAAAATAAACAAAGTAGTCTTCGTATATTTTTTTTTAATTTATTTACAGCACTACATGCTCATACATATTTAAACATAAGGAGACACGGTTATCAATTGCATTTCAAAACTGTCTGTGAAAGTGTAAAGAAGTTAATATTTAGAAAACGCAAGGAAGACAATGAGTAAAAGACTACGTGTGTTCGAGTGTTTGAACGATCCAGACAATTTCTGCAATGTTTGTGGCCAGTTTATAAAAAAAAATCACGCACACAAGTTTACTCCAGCAGTACAATTGCACTATTTGAATTATTTTGGTATTTCACCAAATATCACAGAACCATGGACACCTAAGTCGCTGTGTGATCTTTGCTATATAATCTTAACCAACTGGGCAGCTGGCGGAAGGTAAGAATTTTTATTTAAACACATTATACATAGCGAATATAGTAATTTATTTTAATTTTAGCCGCCATATGAAATTCGATACACCAATGATGTGGAAAAAGCCGCTATGCCATTCCACAGACTGTTATTTTTGCCTCACCACAAACAGTGGGGTAGGAAGATTTTTTAAATGGAACTACGCTCAAGTGGGATCGTTTGCGCTTCCAGTACCACATTCGCATGATGTGCCATATCCAGTGTGCCCTGGTGCATCTCTTCAAAAAGCAGAATCGTCAGAAGAAGAGTCTGAGTCAAATGCAAGCGAATTTGAGCCGGGTGCAAAGCGAAAATTACTGTCACAGGCCGAACTAAACGATTGGGTGCGCGATTTTGGTCTCACTAAGGAGAAATCCGAACTTTTTGCGTCTCGGATGATACAGTGTGGATTTGCGGCTTCAGAAGTGAAAGTATCAGCGTACAGAAACCGTCACAAGGAGTATGCAAAATTTTATACAAAGAAAGACCAAATATGTTTTTGCAGCGACATTTCAGGCTTGTTCCAAAAGCTTCACCAAATTCACAACCCCAACGAATGGAGGTTGTTTATTGACAGCAACAAAGAGAGCTTGAAGGCAGTTCTCTTACATAATGGGAATGAAAAGCCATCTGTTCCTATTGCTCATGCGGTTCATTCAAAGGAGAACTATGAAACTATGGACATTTTGCTGAAATGCATAGAGTATAGGAAATACAATTGGAAAATATGCGCCGACCTTAAAGTTGTGGCCATTCTGTGTGGACTCCAAGGAGGCTATACGCGACATTGCTGTTTTCTGTGCCTTTGGAATAGCCGCGCTGATGATCAGCATTATATAAAAAAAAAATGGCCGGTACGAACGAAACCTGTAGTTGGAGAAGCGAATGTTCAGCGCAAACCACTAATAGAGAACCGTGAAAATATAATACTTCCGCCGCTGCACATAAAATTGGGTTTGATTAAAAATTTTGCCAAAAAATTAGACAAAGAAGGTGAAGCTTTTGCCTATTTACGGTCAATTTTCCCTTACCTTTCGCTGGCAAAAATTAAAGAAGGAGTCTTCGCAGGACCCGAGATAAAAAAAATGTTGAAAGATGAAAAATTCCCAAAGCTGTTATCACCCATCGAAGCCGCAGCATGGAATTCCTTCAGGCTTGTTGTGGAAAACTTTTTAGGAAACAACAAAAGCCCGAATTATAAGGACATAGTTGAGGATCTGGTAAAGAACTATGAAGCCATGGGAGTGCACATGTCACTTAAAATACACTTTCTGGATTCTCATTTGGATTTTTTCCCTGAGAATTTAGGAGACGTGAGCGACGAACACGGCGAGCGCTTTCATCAGGAATTGAAGGCTATGGAACGACGCTATCAGGGCAACTATGACACGGCTATGATGGGTGACTATATTTGGACCCTAATACGTGAGACCGATTGCAGCGAATACAAAAAACAAAGAAGAAGTCAGCAGTTTTTCCACATGGCATAAAATGTACACTTATATCTTTGTTTTTACTCATTTTTTTGTGCGTTGATTTGCTTAATTTAATTAGTTAGTTTAATTTCGTTAGTTTAGCTAATTGTGCGATACATTGAGCATGTAGTGCTGTAAATAAATTAAAAAAAAATATACGAAGACTACTTTGTTTATTTTAAATTAAGTTCAAATGTATTTATTCGTTTGCGTTGGGTAGGTAAGCTGTGCAAATAATGAAAATCAAAAAATCGTGAAATAGCGGAATTTCGGTCGTTTACCAAAAAAATAATAAGTCGGCCATTTGTCATCAGATTTTGTTAAGTAAGGGCTTATTTTCTTTGGAAAAGTGTCAGCTATACGTAAAAAAATTAAAATCGCTGTTAACATCGCGTTTTACATTTTATATGAATTTTTATATGAATTTTTCAGCCACATTTTTACTAAAAAAACGCAGTTTTTTAACCTTTTTAAGCCGCCAACATCAAAACTACTAACCCGATTTGAAAATTTTCTGAGAATAAGTTGTAGACGGCTCAATTGTCTTTAATTTGAGTAGTAGTAGGATAAAATAGGTCAAAGAAGACTAAAGATATGCTCAAAATAGTAAGTGTACCTCCAAAAATTAAAAAAAAAAAATAAAAAATTTGTATCTCGCAAACCAATCGACAGAAAAATTTTTAAAATTCATTTTCGTGTTCAGTAGGTCCAAATCCATGAGAAAAAGTATGCTAGAAACAAATAACAGACAAAAGTTTGTTATTTGTGACCTAGTGTAATACAAATACTTATAAAACAAATGGAAACAAGCGCAGTTTATATTATAACATATATTTGATTTATCTTGTTTGGTTTTGGAGCTTTTGTTAAACTTTATATTTGCTAATTTTTAACAGCAATTTCGGTTCGTAAAAAAAATATTATAATTTCCTTTACCAGGAATTGATGGTGTCAACAATAGTTGTTTAAAAGCACTTCCTCAAAAGGGAATTAAATTCTTAACAATCATTATAAACTCTTGCCTAAAATTTTGTTATTTTCCACAAGAATTTAAAGAATCCAAAGTCATTCCAATTAAAAAGCCAAAAAAAACCTCCAGATTGCCCTTTTGCTTTTTGTCCTCAATATCTAAAATTCTGGAAAAAATTTTTAAAATTAAATTAGTAGAATTTATGGAAACCAATAATATTATTCCGCCTCAGCAGCTTGGTTTTCGCAGAGAACACAACACTGCACATCCACTAATAAGAATAAGAAACTTAGTCAACGAAAACTTCAATAACCAAAAATCAACAGGCATGGTCTTACTCGATGTCAAAGCAGCTTTTGACTCAGTATGGCATGACGGTCTTGTTTTAAAAATGATAAATTTTAACTTTCCCATACAGCTTACAAAGATTATTCAGAGTTTTCTCTATCTTCGTACTTTTAAAGTTCATATAGGTTCATACTCTGCTGAATGTGTTTCTCTTACAGCAGGTTGTCCGCAAGGCTCTTGTCTGTCTCCTATTCTTTACAACATATATACAGCCGATTTTCCCCAATTAAACTACTGTACTATGTCAATTTTTGCTGATGACACAGCGGTCCTCAGCTCCGAAATATTGGCTACAAATGTAATTACTAATCTTCAAAGGGCCTTAATAGAATTGCATTCGTATTTTAACAAATGGAAAATTATGTTAAACTCTGATAAAACTCAGGCAATATATTTTACTAGAAAACGCAAAGATTGTTTTCTACCACAGAATTGTATTATGTTTGACAACAATTCTATTCAATGGGAACAAAAAGTTAAATATCTAGGTGTTATGCTTGACCCTAAAATGAAATTAAAAGACCACATACCGTATATAAGAAATAAGGTAAATGTACTAACTCGAATATTATATCCCTTTTTAAATAGGAATTCAAGACTGAGCATTAGCAATAAAAAATTAATTTTAAAGTCTATTTTCCATGCTGTTATTTTCTATGCAGCTCCTGTTTGGTCGGCAAGTGCGAACTGCCATTTACAAAAATTGCAAATATCGCAGAATAAGTTACTGAAGTTAATTTATAATCTTCCATGGTTTTTTTCCACTGAGCGACTTCATTCTCTTGCGGGTATATAATTAGTTAAAGAAAAAATAATAAGACTCACTGAAAATTTTAATATCAGATGCCTGAGCTCTGGTTATGAACATATTAATGAGCTCGCTCATCATAGTTAGGATTGTAAGTAGGTTAGGTTAGGTTTAGTTGTTTTTATTAAAAAACAAATTGTCAAATAGGTTTTTGCTAAATTTTTACCTCCAATAAAATCTTTTGTATATATGTACATAAATTTATAAAACATTGTTAAATTTTATTTATTAAGCAGAAAAAGATAAAAATCTTGAACTCTTTTAAATGTATATAAATTAAGTGAAATGTAAATATTATAAAAATCAAATAAAATCAAATCAATAATTTCCTTTATGAGCGGCGATTTCATCTTTTAGTTCTTTGGAAATAATTAACTTAAATTTTGAGATTTTTTCTATTTAAGCAGATTCTAACAAAAGGTACATAAGTGATTTTAATTTGATTTGGTAAAAGTTTAAACTTATTGCAATTGTATTGCAATTTTTCTTATAGAATACTTCTTAAATTCTAAGAAATTTTACACAAAGAAAAACTCTTAGATTCTTAAAATTTTTTCCTATACACCTTATGAAGACTTGTCCTATAGAATAAAGTTCAGATTTTGATAAATTTGTCCTACATAAAAATCATCAGATTCTGGCCACTATTTCCCTTATTAATCTGCGGATATTTTTCTATAGCAAAACTCCAATTCAAGGGAATTATTCCAATAGAAAACCACTCAGATTATTAAGAATTTTTCCTTTACTTATTTCTACAGAACAACGCTCAGTTTGTGAGAACTTTTTTATGAAAAATAATTTCTGAGATTCTAAGGTCTATTTGTTTTAGAATTTAAATTCTAAATTACAAAAAATAACAAACCTTTAACAATAAGAATGAAAATTAAACAGTTTTTTTTAATAACAAATCCTTAAAATCTCAGTGTTTTTCCATTGGAATGGTCTTAAAAATCTCACAATTTTTCTATAAGAAAAAGTTTAATTTAATTTCTTATTGAAAATCATTTGGTGTACTTCTGAATTTTATTAAGAACTTTTATTACACAGTTCAACATAAACAAAAAATTGATATGCAATCTTGAATTTGTTTGGTTTTTGGTATTTGTGTTAATGTATAATATAGTATAATTTTATGGCCAATATTTTTGTAGAACATTTCATCCCCGCCCTTCCCCCTTTTCGGAGTGATTTTTACAATTTGTTAGAATAAAGCAAAAAAAAAATGCCGTTATGAGGGGGAGTTAGAGGGTTAATATGTTCTACAAAAATATTTGTAATGCCATTATCTATAAAGTTGCTGAACATACCATACACCTCAGATGTAAAGAAAACATAGTATTATATGCTGCAAGAACGGGCCAGGGCTGGGAAACTTAAACCACCTCTAAAATGAAATTCCGATGTAAACTATAAAAACGCCGACACACGTATATTTTTTTGGTCTCCTTAACAAGAATCAATCGTCGGAACCCCGTAATTTTGGAAAAAGTTTGAAATTGTTGTGCAGTGTTATTGTTATTAGGAATTTTCATATTAATTTTTTTTTCATATATGTTTTCCTTAATAAAATATATTTTCCTGAAAACTGATTTTTATATTATTACTAATTATAAGGTACTAATTATAAGGCTTCTAAACATCTAGAATGTTTGTTCATTAAACCGTACCAGGAAATAATATCCCTACACCTTCGAATATAAAGTATTTTTAAAAGACAATTTTGAAAAAAAAATTTTGTCGAACGTAGGGGTCGTCATATCTTCGACATTACAATCGGTTTTTAAAGTTTGATATATCGATGTTTTTGTCTCGTGGAGATCAATTCCCCGAGTTGCCATTGGCCTCAAGTATCCCGTTCTAGTACTTACCCATCAGATTTCAAATTCTACCATCCAATGTCAGAAAATTAAGTTTTTCTGAAACAACATATGTCACATATAATTCATAAATTCAGGAGTGATTATTTTTTAAAGTTTTATGCAGTATCCCAATTAAAAAAAAAAACATCCTTTCAGACAGGTTTTCCAACTGATATACTACAACCCATCTCTATGTTAAATAATTATTATATTCAAAAACTTTTATTTAAATAATAATAACTTAATGTTTGACATTGAATTTATGGAGATGACACATGCTGAAAAAAATTGTAATTATAAAATAAAACATAAAATAAACACGTAATCGGAGTTAACAAACGCAAACTTTCATTTTTCAAATGAAAACGAAAACCCTCACAAAAAAAATCACCCAAAAATTCAACAAATGATATTGAAACATGCAAAGACCCAAAAAACAACAACAAAGATACACATGTATTAAGTTCAATGAATAAAGTCCACAAAAAATATCAATGCTAATTTATGACAAGCTTTATAGCGCTTTATTTTATGTGGAGTTTCAAATTCGAGAGATATTTTTTTAAGGAAGAAAATATGTTAAAGGTTCATTAATGTAGCACATAATTTAATATGACGCTTCAAAAAAAAAAAACATACACACAAAACACACACGAAATAACATAAAGTCAATGTCATGGGTATTAAAAAACAAGAAAGAAAGTAAATATATGATGGTTTAGACCGAAAAATTGAAACCCTAAAAAAAGAGAAAAATTTTTCTTATTAATTAATGTGTTGCTTTCTTTGAAAAGAGAATAGAGGAGATTTGAAAGGTGGTGAATGATGAAGGGCTTCAAATATGGCAACACTGTAAATGAGCGAGATGATAAATCTTAGAACAGTTGTTGCCCGCCATTAGATAGAGAGTTGGCGAAATTGAAGAAAACAGCAAGAAATAGATCAAAATCTTTAACATATTTCTCTACTGTCAACCTGTGCCTTAAAAATATCAAATTAAGAGATATATAAATCTTAACATACACAGAGAAAACAGATTTATTGTGACAACCAAATGATTTGATTGGAGCCATTGATATATTTGTTTGTCGCGACCGAAATTCAATTGTATCTGGATTATATTTGGTTGGCACAACTAAATAATTCGGTTGCTACAAGTAAAATATTCGGTTGGCAAAAAATTCAGTTGTAACAATGAATCTGTTTTCTCTATGTATGTTTTCTTCAAATATTAATTTTAATAAATTAATACTTTTCTCCAATTCTTTTTTTTTTTGTTTTCTATTTAAGTAAATTTAAATTTTCGTAAATTTAACAGGTCACAAACCTTATCATTAATTTATACTACCCCGTAGATTACCTTGCTTGATTACACTGTCCAACAGCATTTTTGGAAGAGAATAGCGACCCTATAATTCTGAAAGGGTATGTTAAGTAGATCATTTTTGTAGAACAATTTATTGTCCAGCACGTCTGAGTTTTTTTTACAGTGGGTCAAAGTTTTCATTTTTTGGTCGAAGAGAGCATTATACTATATGAAAGTTAATGTCTGAGAGAATTCTTATGGTCAGAGTTGTATTGTGGAATTATATGAGGATTATTTTTGTGGAAGATCTTAACCCTCTAACTGGTCTCTTTATGGGTCAATTTGACCATTTTTTCGAGAAAATCAAAAATATCCTTTAAAAAAGGACATTTAAGGATTAAAATATTTTACGAAAATGTTTGCCGGAAAATTTCAGTGGGGGTCACCAAAGACACCATTGTTGTAAATAAAGCTTGTTACGATTAATTGTCAAAATTACACGCCAACTTTTATAAAAAAAATATAATTTTTTTTTAATAGTGGTTTATTTTAGTATGTACATTTTTATTTTTTTGCTTCAAAACTTTCCAGATCGGCGTGTCTTTTTCTTGGAAATGTAACTTTTACATCGGCTTTTATCAAATTCCTGTTTTTCAATCTGGAACATAATATTTCAGCTTTCTCTTTTGTTAGTCCTAAATCTCTTACAAGATCTTCAAAATAAGCTTGGTCTATCAAATCAGGACATATGTTTAAACCATCAAGAGGCAAGTAACTGATATCTGATATGTTTTCAACCGCCGCTGTAATTTCTGTATTGGCGACTGTCATATTGGCCGAAAATGTATGTGTAGGCGGTTGAGGCACCGAAACACCTTCACAGCGCACTTCTGGTAAAATGACATTATTTGTTGCTTCGTATGTCATTATCGCGTAGTGCCTTTGGCTTCTACCAAATTTGTAAATTACGCAGAAATAGCATGTATCTGATTTGTGATCTTCATGTTCAATCCATGTAATAGGCGCAGAAAATGGCAGCGCCTTAGTACCGCCTTTGTACCAGGTCAAAAGACCACTTTCGCAAGTAGAACATACGGTTTTTGGTATCCAAGCTTCAGATAAAAATCGTATTCCAAAGAGAAGAAAATATGGTTCTTCAATTGTAGGGAATATCTTATTTCTGCTTTGATGGTGCGTAAAATGTCCACAAATAAAACAAAACCAATCTCTTAATTTGCAAACAGAATCCGCCATGCTTATTTAAGCTTTAATTTTTCTTTTTTTATAGTAATTTTAGTAAAAATCACACCCGATATGTACTGCTTAGTAGCTCAATTATGCCTGAATTTTTTCTTTTATTTTTTATTATTAATTTTAATAAATACCACACCCGATTTGTAAGTCACAGCTAACTAGACGCGAGAATTCAGTGTTTGGCCCGGCCGAACTTGACGCCGTTTTTACCTGTTTTGTATATGTTGGTGTATAATTTTACTAATTAAGCGTAAAGAGCTTTATTTACAACATTGGTGTCTTTGGTGACCCCCACTGAAATTTTCCGGCAAGCATTTTCGTAAAATATTTTAATCCTTAAATGTCCTTTTTTAAAGGATATTTTTTGATTTTCTCGAAAAAAGGGTCAAATTGACCCATAAAGAGACCAGTTAGAGGGTTAAGATCTTCCACAAAAATAATCCTCATACAATTCCACAATACAACTCTGACCATAAGAATTCTCTCAGACATTAACTTACAGCATATAGTATAATGCTCCCTTCGACCAAAAAATGAAAACTTTGACCCACTGTAAAAAAAAACTCAGACGTGCTGGACCATAAGTTTGTTCTACAAAAATGATCTACCCAACATACCCTTTCAGAATTATGGGGTCGCTATTCTGTTCCATTCAAAAAGTCTTAATTTGTTGGACAGTGTTATTTGTGTATTTATTTATAGGTTTCTGTAGTAGTACACCATTCGAACATGATATTCAGAACTCAGTATTCAGGTGTAAATTAAATACACACATTTATGATCATCATTAAGCTTAAAGTGCAAGCTGAAAGAGTAAGAGGGATTTAAAAAGTGGCCAAACACCGTCAGTCCGTCCATACGTCCGTCCATCCCTAAGGACAGACAGACAAGCAGACATATAAAACAACAAATCTCTTAAAATCAACAATGTTTAACAGAAATTCCTAAAGGCATTTAAATTGTCGTAAATTAATGAATGTGTGTGTTTTTTGCATCTCAACATAAATTCCTTTTTTTGCAGTAAAACACAAATCGACATTTAAAAAAAAATGGTCTAAAGCAAACATAAAGCACGCGCCATTTGCAAGAGGGGATATTTTGAAATGATCAACAACTTAAAAAATTTTATAAATTAATTATGATAAAATACTATAATTTTTTAATATTTTGTTAAAAATCCATTAAGATTTCAATGAAATTTATTTTGTACTAATGAGCTGAAATATTTAATAAAAACAAACTTATGAAAAATTATTAACAATTTATATTGATATGATTGTAAACTGAGAAAACAAAAATTAAAAAAAAAAAATTATCAATCATTGAACACTTATAAAATAATTTATATTACATTTTTATATATTCTTAGAAAAATCAATTTTTTTTTAATTCTAAATTGAATTAATATTACTACTCCAGGCTGATAAATTTTTATTAACCAGAAGTCACTGGAGTGCTTACGGATCGAAGTTTGATGTAGTTTTGTGAACTCACTATAACAATTTCATTACATGTACAGGAAGAATACAAAAAAAAAACGCCAGCTACATATAGGGGTCAATGGGCTTCCCGCGCACCGCAAAATGGATAGGGGTAGTTCCCAAAAAATAAACCAAAATTGAAAGTTTTAACAATAATAAGTGTGAGCAAGCGGACCCACAGTCTGCCCCCTAAGAGGAGGGAAAAGTTGCAACTAAAACAATGAATATGCCTATGGCAAAATAATACAGAACATTTAAAATTCAGATCCAAAAGGAAGTTTTAAGGTAGTATTACAGGTTCAGGCTCTGAAGTATCGAAATCCTTAAATTAAACAAAAGTTATTGGCCGACCAATGCACCTTACTAATGCAGATTATCCTCCATTTTTCTATTCACAGATGGCCACTCGACCGAGAGCCTACATTATATTTCACAAAAACTTGATTTTTTTTGTTGCCCCTAAACTGTCGACGGAGGATGCTACTATACACACTTACTGGATCTAGAGGATGTTCCAAGCATCTATTTATTTACAATCTGATTCGGCGACACCACTACCTTTGCTGGAACTTTTGGGTTTAGTCAAGGCAACGGCACATGCAGAAAGGAATATCCTTCTTAGTTGCAATGCAATCAATCATCAATCTTGCGAAGATGTTTTTAGGCTTTGTAATTCATCACGTGATAAATTACATACGGAATACTGGTACAACAACCACAGAAATCTCAGGAATTGCAATAAGAAAATTGTAACAGCAAAGTCCAATTTCTGGAAACTTTTCTGTGGACAGCGTAAACGACGTCTCGAATATTAGAAAACTCCTATTGAAGACTGGAAAACAGGGCGAACAAGTTCTAAGGACTAATCTTTAAAGACACTTATGCAAAGTCACTTTCTTGACGAAAAAGCTGGAAACAATGAGCGACCATAACTTAGACCCAATGTAAAACAATATGTTGGACCCAATGAGGAACAACATGTTGTGCCCAATGGTTTCCAGTAGGATGAATCAAATAAGGGGCGACAGGTTAATCAAATGTGCAAGAACAGGGGTTGAAGGATAACAGCGACAAGGAAGTGAGTTTTCTAGAATATTAATTTAACCAACGACATAATTAAAAGAGCTGTAAAAGGATTTATTCCTTTAAAGGTCCCAGGACCAGATAAAATCTTTTATGCTCTTTTGCAACAGCCCGATAATCCTGACATAACATTTGCTGAAATTCGTGAAATGGTTCGTGGATTACATTGTTAAGGTTAAGGTTAAGGACTAAAGCAAGCTTTTTTAAATTTAAGTAACATGTGTATTTAAAATTTCGTTTAATGGAAACTGCCCTTCATGAGATGGTTTACCACGTTTAGAGATCATGTGATCTACACATGTATATTGTAGCTATATTTATAAATATAAAGGGACATTTAATAATATCACGTCCAAAACGCTCCATTTGACATTGATCGGGCTCTTGTAGTCTAAATCGTTCATATTCTAGGGAACCGGTGGATTAACTACCAGGTCGACAGCATTAGTTTAGAGACGTAAACACAAACAAAACTGAGATATGCCTTTTCAATCGGAAGACGAATATCATTATTTATGATGGGCTCAAGGCAAAAGATTTAGCGTCTTTGAATAGGTAAAATATCCAGGAGTAATTCTTAGCAAAAAATTATACTGGAAACAAGACATCCAGACTAGGATCACTAAGACCAATAGACCACTTCAGAAAAAACAACGCCAATGGTGTTTAAACCTTTATGACACCTAAATTTTTGCAGCAAATTTACAGGGTTATTTATCAACAATTTTAAACTTTCTTCGATGTTCGAAACAATGTTGGGACCAATGATGGAACCGATGCTGGAACCGATTTTCAAACTAATGTTGGAAACGATTTCGAAGCTGATGTTCGAAATCATGTTCGAACCAATATATGAAACAATGTTGGAACCGATGCTGGAACCAATGTTGGAACTGATGTTGAAACCAACGCAGGAACCGATTTTGGAACCGGTGTTGTAACCAATTGTTGGAACCAATGTGAGAACCAATGTTGGGACCAATGGTGGAACCGATGAAGGAACCCATGTTGGATCCGATGTTGGAAGCGATGTTGAAACCGATTCTGGAACCGATGTTGGAAAAACTGTTGAAACCAATGTTGGAACCGATGAAGGAACCGATGTTGGAACCGATGTTCGAAACAATGTTGGAACCAATGTTGGGACCAATGTTGGAACCGATGAAAGAACCGATGAAGTAACCGATGTTGGAACCAATGTTGGGACAAATGTTGGAATCGATCTTGGAACCGATGTTCAAACCAATGATGAGACCAATGTTGGAAGCGATGTTGGAACTAATATTTGAAGCAATGTTGGGACCAACGATGGAACCTATGTTGGAACCGATTTTCGAGCCAACATTGGAACCGATGTTGGCACCGATGTAGAACCAGTGCTGGAACCGATGTTAGAACCAATCTCGTAACCAATGTTGGGACCAATGTTGGAACTGATAGTGAAACCAATGTTGGGACCAATGATGGAACCGATGATGAAACCGATGTTGGAACCAATGTTAGAACCATTGTTGGGACCAATGTTAGAACCGATTAAGGAACTAATGTTGGAACCCATTAAGGAACCAATGTTGGAACCAATGTTCGAATCAATGTTTGGACCAATGTTGGAACCGATGTTCGCACCGATGTTGGGACCGATGTTGGAACCGATGTTCGAACCAATGTTGGAACCAATGATGGAACCGATGATGGAACCGATGATGGAACCGATGTTCGAACCAATGTTGGAACCAATGTTGGGACCAATGTTAGAACCAATGAAGGAACCAATGTTGGAACCGATATCCGAACCAATGTTAGGACCAGTGTTGGAGGCGATGTTGCAACCAATGTTGGGACCGATGTTGGAACCGATGTTCGAACCAATGTTGGAACCAATGATGGAACCGATGATGGAACCGATGATGGAACCGATGTTCGAACCAATGTTGGGACCAATGTTGGGACCAATGATGGAACCGATGATGAACCCGATGTTGGAACCAATGTTGGAACTAATGTTAGGACCGATGTTGGAACAGATGTAGGAAACGATGTTGGAACCGATGTTCGAACAATGTTCGAACCAATGTTCCAACCAATGTTCGAACCAATGTTCCAACCAAAGTTCGAACCAATGTTGGGACAAATATTGGAACCGATGTTCGAACCAATGTTGGGACTTATGTTGGAGCCGATGTAGGAAACGATGTTGCAACCGATGTTCGAACCAATGTTCGAAACAATGTTGGGACCAATGTTGGGAACCAATGTTGGGACCAATGTTGGAACCAATGTTCTAACCGATGTTGGGACCGATGTTGGAACCGATGTTGAAACCAATGTTGGAACCAATGTTGGAATCAATGATAGATCCGACGAAGGAACCAATGTTGGAACCGATGTTCGAACAAATGTTGGAACCGATGTTCGAACAAATGTTCGAACCAATGTTCGAACTAATATTGTGACTAATGTTGGGACAAATGTTGGAACCGATGTTGGGACCGATGTTGGAACCGATGTTCGAACGAATGTTGGGACCAATGTTGGAACCGATGTTCGAACCAATGTTGGGACCAATGTTGGAACCGATGTTCGAACCGATGTTGAACCAATGTTGGAACCAATGTTGGAATCAATGTTGGACCAATGTTGGGACCAATGATGGAACCGATGATGAAACCGATGTTGGAACCAATGTTGGAACTAATGTTAGGACCGATGTTGGAACAGATGTAGGAAACGATGTTGGAACCGATGTTCGAACCAATGTTCGAACCAATGTTCCAACCAATGTTCGAACCAATGTTGGGACAAATATTGGAACCGATGTTCGAACCAATGTTAGGACCAATGTTGGAACCGATGTTCGAACCAATTTTGGGACTTATGTTGGAACCGATGTAGGAAACGATGTTGCAACCGATGTTCGAACCAATGTTGGGACCAATGTTGGAACCGATGTTCGAACCAATGTTGGGACTTATGTTGGAACCGATGTAGGAAACGATGTTGCAACCGATGTTCGAACCAATGTTGGGACCAATGTTGGGAACCAAATGTTGGAACCGGGACAAATGTTGGAACCGATGTTCGAACCGATGTTGGGACCGATGTTGGAACCGATGTTTGAACCAATGTTGGGACCGATGTTGGAACCGATGTTCGAAGCAATGTTGGGACCAATGTTGGGACCAATGTTGGAACCAATGTTCTAACCGATGTTGGGAGCCGATGTAGGAAACGATGTTGCAACCGATGTTCGAACCAATGTTCGAAACAATGTTGGGACCAATGTTGGGAACCAATGTTGGGACAAATGTTGGAACCGATGTTCGAACCGATGTTGGGACCCGATGTTGGAACCGATGTTCGAAGCAATTTTGGGACCAATGTTGGGACCAATGTTGGAACCAATGTTCTAACCGATGTTGGGACCGATGTTGGAACCGATGTTGAAACCAATGTTGGAACCAATGTTGGAATCAATGATAGAACCGACGAAGGAACCAATGTTGGAACCGATGTTCGAACAAATGTTCGAACCAATGTTCGAATGTGACTAATGTTGGGACAAATGTTGGAACCGATGTTGGGACCGATGTTGGAACCGATGTTCGAACGAACCGATGTTTGAACCAATGTTGGGACCGATGTTGGAACCGATGTTCGAAGCAATGTTGGGACCAATGTTGGGACCAATGTTGGAACCAATGTTCTAACCGATGTTGGGAGCCGATGTAGGAAACGATGTTGCAACCGATGTTCGAACCAATGTTCGAAACAATGTTGGGACCAATGTTGGGAACCAATGTTGGGACAAATGTTGGAACCGATGTTCGAACCGATGTTGGGACCCGATGTTGGAACCGATGTTCGAAGCAATTTTGGGACCAATGTTGGGACCAATGTTGGAACCAATGTTCTAATCGATGTTGGGACCGATGTTGGAACCGATGTTGAAACCAATGTTGGAACCAATGTTGGAATCAATGATAGAACCGACGAAGGAACCAATGTTGGAACCGATGTTCGAACAAATGTTCGAACCGATGTTCGAACAAATGTTCGAACCAATGTTCGAATGTGACTAATGTTGGGACAAATGTTGGAACCGATGTTGGGACCGATGTTGGAACCGATGTTCGAACGAATGTTGGGACCAATGTTGGAACCGATGTTCGAACCAATGTTGGGACCAATGTTGGAACCGATGATGGAACCGATGTTGAACCAATGTTGGAACCAATGTTGGAATCAATGTTGGACCAATGTTGGGACCAATGATGGAACCGATGATGAAACCGATGTTGGAACCAATGTTGGAACTAATGTTAGGACCGATGTTGGAACAGATGTAGGAAACGATGTTGGAACCGATGTTCGAACCAATGTTCGAACCAATGTTCCAACCTATGTTCGAACCAATGTTGGGACAAATATTGGAACCAATGTTCGAACCAATGTTAGGACCAATGTTGGAACCGATGTTCGAACCAATGTTGGGACTTATGTTGGAACCGATGTAGGAAACGATGTTGCAACCGATGTTCGAACCAATGTTGGGACCAATGTTGGAACCGATGTTCGAACCAATGTTGGGACTTATGTTGGAACCGATGTAGGAAACGATGTTGCAACCGATGTTCGAAGCAATGTTGGGACCAATGTTGGGAACCGAATGTTGGAACCGGGACAAATGTTGGAACCGATGTTCGAACCGATGTTGGGACCGATGTTGGAACCGATGTTTGAACCAATGTTGGGACCGATGTTGGAACCGATGTTCGAAGCAATGTTGGGACCAATGTTGGGACCAATGTTGGAACCAATGTTCTAACCGATGTTGGGACCGATGTTGGAACCGATGTTGAAACCAATGTTGGAACCAATGTTGGAATCAATGATAGAACCGACGAAGGAACCAATGTTGGAACCGATGTTCGAACCAATGTTGGGACCAATGTTGGAACCGATGTTCGAACAAATGTTCGAACCAATGTTCGAACTAATATTGGGACTACAGTTGGGACAAATTTTGGGACCGATGTTGGAACCGATGTTCGAACGAATGTTGGGACTATGTTGGAACCGATGTTCGAACCAATGTTGAGACCAATGTTGGAACCGATGTTCGAACCAATGTTGGGACCAATGTTGGAGCCGATGTTCGAAGCAATGTTGGGACCAATGATGGAACCGATGATGGAACCGATGTTGAAACCAATGTTGGAACCAATGTTGGAATCAATGATAGAACCGATGAAGGAACCAATGTTGGAATCAATGTTAGAACCGATGAAGTAACCAATGTTGGAACCAATGTTCAAGCCAATGTTGCGACCAATGTTGGAACCAATGTTCAAACCAATGTTAGAACCGATAAAGGAACCAATGTTTGAACCGATGTTCGAACCAACGTTGGGACCAATGTTGGAACCGATGTTCGAACCAATGTTTGGACCAATGTTGGAACCGATGTTCGAACGAATGTTGGGACCAATGATGGGACCAATGTTGGAACCGATGTTCGAACCGATGTTGGGTCCAATGTTGGAACCGATGTTCGAACCAATATTGGAATTAATGATGGAACCGATGATGAAACCGATGTTGGAACCAATGTTGGAAGCAATGTTGGAACCTATGTTGGGACCAATGTTACAACCAATAAGGGAATGTTGGTTCCAACATTGGTTCCTTTATGTCCAAACCTATGTTAGGAACAATGTTGGAACCGATGTTCGTACCAATGTTGGGATCAATGTTGGAACCGATGTTGGAAACAATGTTGGAACCGATGTTCGAACCAATGTTCGAAACAATGTTCGAACCAATGTTCGAAACAATGCTGGAACCAATGTTGGGACCAATGTTGGGACCAATGATGGAACCGATGATGAAATCGATGTTGGAACCAATGTTGGAACCAATGTTGGAACCAATGTTGGAACCAATGTTGGAACCAATGTTGGAACCAATGTTGGAACCAATGTTGGAACCAATGTTGGAACCAACGTTGGGACCAATGTTAGAACCGATTAAGGAACCAATGTTGGAACCGATGTTCGAACCAATGTTAGGACCAATGTTGCAACCGATGTTCGAACCAATGTTAGGACCAATGTTGGAACCGATGTTCGAACCAATGGTGGGACCAATGTTGGAACCGATGTAGGAAGCGATGTTGGAACCGATGTTCGAACCAATGTTCGAACAATGTTGGGACCAATGTTGCGACCAATGTTGGAACCGATGAAGGAACCGATGTTGGAACCTATGTCCGAACCAATGCTCGAACTAATGTTGGGACCAATGATGGAACCGATGATGGAACCAATGTTGGAACCAATGTTGGAACCAGTGTTGGGACTAATGTAACAACCGATGAAGTAACCAATGTTGGAACCGATTTAGGAAACGATGTTGAAACCGATGTTGGAACCGATGTTCGAAGCAATGTTAGGATCAACGATGGAATCTATGTTTGACTTTGATGTTGGAACCAATGTTTGAATTGATATTGGAACCAATGTTGGAATCGATTTTCGAACCAATCTTGGAACCGATGTCGGAACCGATGGTCGAACCTATGTTGGAACCAATATTAGAACCAATGTTGGAACCGATAGTAAAACCGATGCTGGAACCAATGTTGGTGCCAATGTTGGAACCAATATTGGAACCAATATTGGAACCGATTTTGGAACAAATGTTGGAACCTATATTGGAACCAATATTGGAACCGATTTCGGAACCAATGTTGGAACCAATGTTGGAACCGATTTGGAAACCGATATTGGAGCCAATGTTGAAACCGATGTTGCAACCAATGTTGGAACCGATACCTTAGCAGAAAACCCTGTGTAAAAGGTAACTTTTTGAGGGACCATCAAGGCATTCACATTTATGCGGATGAGTGTGGCTTCTGTAGCTGCGACCTCTGTGTTGGAAATGCTTCTAACTCCTGGATCATATCACGGATCGCTACCTAGGCGATCTCTTAGAACTCTGCAAGAAGGAAATCAATAACTTCCCAACCAGGGGCATTACTGAGATTAAAGGGGTTCTGGAACATTATGACGCCGCAGTGTAAGATGGATTACAAATTGTTCATAAAAGGTTCTTCTCTGAGCGCAATCCATTTAGAGAATGCGAAACTGTTTAATTTTTTTAGAGCTGAACTACATAGTTCATGAACTCTAATTGCTTATAGAACAATATGGGATACCGCGACAGTAGATGAGACCTCTAGAATTATATGGAGACTATTAAAGTAGTAAGTATCCTCAGCAGGCATTTAACGTTTATGCCACACCTATTCCTAAAGGGCCGTGTGGACTCGGGTCCATGGGAAGGATGGTTAAGAGTATATTCACTTCTGATTCCTTTTCTTCAACCTAACCTAATTTGAACTAATACGTATTTGTTAGATTCGTGCGGATTTGGATTTGAAGAAGCTTTTCCCGAAGCCCGTTTTTGGTACATCTTGGCAACGCTGTGCTCAAGCGTAGACATTAGGCATATCAAACATCCTCTTTTGGAGAATAAAATACATTATGGTAATGCAGATTTTTTTCGGAATTCGTAACTTTTTAACATGCTTTCGACAAAGAAAAAAGTACCAAAAATTATCGAAATGGAAATTGATAAAAAAAAATTATAGTTCGTATTACTAAAACATTTGCGTAGTCAGATGGTGAACTGCCCTTAAATCATACTTTTCCCATTTTTAAAAATCATTTCCAAGTTTTCTTTTCACTCTGTCATTGTCAATATTTTACAAAAATGAAAATAATTTTAATATTAATTTTATTAAATATTCTGAATCTTTTAAGGGCTGACCAAGCTTGTGATTTCGCTGAATGCAATCATGAAGGAGAATGTTATTTAAAGAATAATGAAAAGACATGCAACTGTATTGGTAATAAATATTTTAAAGGACCAACATGTTCTCAAGCTATAGATCTGTGTAAAGCAACAAAACCCTGCAAAAATTATGGTAAATGTCAAGCAGTGATTGGTCAATTTGTATGTAAAGAATGTAACAAAGGTTTTGGTGGTTTATTGTGTAACTCTGAGGTTCCTAATGCCTTTACAAATCTAGTGGTAACCTTCAATCATTACGGTTTTTATGCAAAATCACACAAATTCCTAATTATGGCAGAAACTTTAGTGGTGGCATTTTCTGTGGAATTTGTTAGTGAACACTATGTCATTGATAGTTGGGAAACTAAAACATTTAAAGGCGAAGATAAAATCAAATGGACTTATAGCAATGACTTGGAATCTGTTATAAGGAAATATAAAATAAGATACTATAATGATTTGCCTTATCAAAAAGGCTATTATCATTTGGCTAGTGAAACATTTTGGGATTATGGTTTCTTACAACTAACATTACGTTCTTATGATACTGAAACTGGCACAAAATTACTTTATGAAAATATCTATGACCTGCTGATATTAAAGGGAACACCCCAGTGTATTCCACAATTGAAATTTGTTCATGGTGCAAATCCTTTGGAGCCATTAATGGTCGATATTGCACGATATAATAATTTTGAAGTTAACCTGAAAAAACGTTGTTTTGAAAATTCTAAAAATTCCTACAAATGGCCTCAAGTAGTAATAACACAAGCAAGTGTAAGTTATGAATTTAAAATTTAAAAATTATAAGTTTACAATTAGTCTATATCGTTGTAACAACTGTTTCTTATTTTACTTCGGAGCGTTAGTATTAAAATACTTTTGTTTTTTTTTTTAAGTGCTTCATTTTAGTTTTACCCAAGCCAATTAAAGCTGTAATCAAAGGTGGCAGTAATAGAGCTATTGGTTATAAACAGGATCTTCTTATTGATGGTACAGAAAGCCGTGACTTCGCTTTAGCTCCCAACGTCTTACAGGACATGATTTACAACTGGGATTGTGTTTCGACAGATGATCCCAAAAATCGGAATTGTAAAGAGAAATATGGTTTCTTACAACTAACATTACGTTCTTATGATACTGAAACTGGCACAAAATTACTTTATGAAAATATCTATGACCTGCTGATATTAAAGGGAACACCCCAGTGTATTCCACAATTGAAATTTGTTCATGGTGCAAATCCTTTGGAGCCATTAATGGTCGATATTGCACGATATAATAATTTTGAAGTTAACCTGAAAAAACGTTGTTTTGAAAATTCTAAAATTTCCTACAAATGGCCTCAAGTAGTAATAACACAAGCAAGTGTAAGTTATGAATTTAAAATTTAAAAATTATAAGTTTACAATTAGTCTATATCGTTGTAACAACTGTTTCTTATTTTACTTCGGAGCGTTAGTATTAAAATACTTTTGTTTTTTTTTTTAAGTGCTTCATTTTAGTTTTACCCAAGCCAATTAAAGCTGTAATCAAAGGTGGCAGTAATAGAGCTATTGGTTATAAACAGGATCTTCTTATTGATGGTACAGAAAGCCGTGACTTCGCTTTAGCTCCCAACGTCTTACAGGACATGATTTACAACTGGGATTGTGTTTCGACAGATGATCCCAAAAATCGGAATTGTAAAGAGAAATATGGTTTCTTACAACTAACATTACGTTCTTATGATACTGAAACTGGCACAAAATTACTTTATGAAAATATCTATGACCTGCTGATATTAAGGGGAACACCCCAGTGTATTCCACAATTGAAATTTGTTCATGGTGCAAATCCTTTGGAGCCATTAATGGTCGATATTGCACGATATAATAATTTTGAAGTTAACCTGAAAAAACGTTGTTTTGAAAATTCTAAAAATTCCTACAAATGGCCTCAAGTAGTAATAACACAAGCAAGTGTAAGTTATGAATTTAAAATTTAAAAATTATAAGTTTACAATTAGTCTATATCGTTGTAACAACTGTTTCTTATTTTACTTCGGAGCGTTAGTATTAAAATACTTTTGTTTTTTTTTTTTAAGTGCTTCATTTTAGTTTTACCCAAGCCAATTAAAGCTGTAATCAAAGGTGGCAGTAATAGAGCTATTGGTTATAAACAGGATCTTCTTATTGATGGTACAGAAAGCCGTGACTTCGCTTTAGCTCCCAACGTCTTACAGGACATGATTTACAACTGGGATTGTGTTTCGACAGATGATCCCAAAAATCGGAATTGTAAAGAGAAAATTGGTTCAAGTAAGTACTAAAATCATTTTGAATGAAATTTAACTAATACTTAACTCTGACCATCTTAGTAGGGGAGAGTGCTTATTGGTATAACTTCTTATCCTAACTGAACTCTAGTTGTTTTTGTTGCAATTTTTTCGGAGAATGCGAGATGGGGCGAAGTGGAACATGCATTTCATCCTTAAAAAAAACTACAAAAATAAAAGTCAACATGACAAAAATATAAAATATCCTGATATACTTTCGCGTCTACATCAACACTATATAAATCATGTTCCACTTCACCACATTTTAAGCATATTTGCGAAAATTGGCAAAACTTAAGGTTTAAAGTTTTATTAAGAAACGAAATACAGTAGTTAGATTTTCTGAAAATGCAAAAATGAGAGAAAATTTTAAATTTTCCTTTTTACCGCACACTCCACTTTCAAATAAATAAAACTGCAGTTTAATTTTAATCCTTTAAGAACCGTAGGAAACTAGGTAGGGAACCGAATGTTTAAGGGACGATTAACAGTCTAGAGCCTTCAGTTAGTGTCCTTGAAAGGGTCATAGATGTGACGTTCAAAGTTTCTTACCCTCAGACGCGGGTCACTCAAACCCCACTTATGTAAAAGAGGGAGGGACGATAGATGCTGTCAAGAGGGAGAATGTATCCTCTCTTCCTCGGGTGAACTGATGTGACCAATTTAGAAAATGGACGGCACTGAATAGCAAGAAAAGGATAAGCTGGGCACTTAAATGTTTCTCTCCATACAAATCACGTCAAGTCTGATTGACATTCTTCACATAGTCTTACAGAGCGCTCTAAATTTAAGCACTTCCTCGCGGCTTTCTTACACACATAATAAACCGTGTATCAAAATACGAGATTAATGTCAAAGTAACAAAAACTTTTATAAACCAATTTTCGTTTATTTTAAAAGAGTTTTTGTTATTTTGATTTTTTTTTATCTTTATGCAAGGATTATTATCAGTGAAGCTTTCAATAATGTCATAACTGTTGTAATAAAGAACACTGTTTAAGATTTGGGTATAGTTCTATTGTGTGAGTACAGGGTTCAGCGCTCAGCTTGTATTGGAGTTGATGGTGCGATAAGAACATACCCCCTGAAGCTCTTAATCATATACTTCATATTATTCCTATTGATTTATAACTAATAGCGGTTTCTGCCAGCAGTGCAGATGGACTTGCTGGTACGGGTCCTTGAAACGTCAGAACATATGGATATGCTAAACTTCTCAATCTTCTGCTTCCTTAGCTCTGACTACAGTCAAACTACTCTACTGCTAGGATTGACTTCTTCTAGAGAGGAATGGGTATATACAGACGGCTTAAAAATGAGGATCTGAGGTCTTCTCTATTAAGTGCGACATACAACGCTCCCTTCTAACTATTATATTATATTAAATTATTATATATTAAATTTTCCAACCTTGTCATGTTGCCTACACCGATCAAGACCTACTTGGAAACGCTGAAATGGGAAGTCCTACCCCACTCACCGTATTTTTCAGATACCACTCCTTCCGGCAAGAACGGAGTTTTATACCGTCCTTGCCTTCGGCTACCACTTGTTCCGGTCGATGAACAGGCCATGTGTCTGTCCCAGCAGAAGTTCACTTAATATGTACAATGCAAAAAATGGGTCGTTGAATGGATTGCCTCAAAAGACGAGTCGTTCTTCCGAAAGGTGGGAAAAGGTTGTGTCCAGCTGTTGAGAATTTTTTAAATAATATATTTGTAACCATTTTTTCACAATAACTTAGAAAAAACGGAGTTGTTGACACATATCAATAAGCTGACTCTTGATTTATCCCACCGACCATTTTCGAAAAAAATAAGTTAGAAATGGATTAAATATAAGCTTAATATCCACTTTCTGACGCCGTTTCTCGATATTTCGTATCATCGCTGAAATATCCAGTATAGACTTTTATCTATAAAATAGACTTCTATCTATAAAAATTAAAACTTTATCGGTTTTCTACAAAATTTCTTTGGCGTTTCCCTTCTAAAGCGTTTTGATAAATTCCAACAATTTGTTTATGGAAATGTTGATTTTTCTGATTAAAGCATACTAAACTATTTTGCACAGTATCGTGTGTGTGTAGTTTTAGAGTGCAATTTATTGTTGTTCCGTAATATAACAAAATATTTATTAAAATTTACTTTTTGATGCTTTAATCAATTTCAAAATTGTCACTCTTTTTTACAGCTAGCAAGCTAATGATAGATCGAGGAGCCCTTAAAATCAATGCAAATTATAAATTTACATTGTATATCAAGTCAAAAGTTAATAAACTTATTTCGGATCAAACATCTCAATTAGTGCAAGTTGTGGAACAATCCCAACTGTTAATCTACATACAATGTATACGAAATTGTATACGTCAACAATTTACAAACGACAATTTCATACACCTTAGAGTTCTACTAATTAAGGGTACATTTTCGGAAAATGTGCAATACAAATGGATATTTGAGGAGGCAATGATATCACAGGAGCAACGTTTAATTTACGCACCTAAAGAAATGGAGATTAATTTAAAATTTGAAGTTGTGGTACGGGAAGGTATTTTACAGGGGAAATCTATAATGGAGTTGACAAAAAATTTACCACCACAAAATGGTTCATGTTCTATAGATCCTTTGGATGGAGAAGCTTTTGTAACAGAATTTCATATAAAATGTCAACACTATCAAGATGAAGATACACCTTTAAATTATCAATATATGGCGGCACAATTTCCCTTACAACGTATTAACGATCCTGAGATTTATATAAAATTACCCGAAATTAATAAATTGACATTAAAAATCTGTGATCAATTTCAGGCTTGTACTGAAATTCAACTTAAAGTTTCAGTTTCCGCTTTAAATCTGAATAAAGATATTCAAAGTTTTGTAAAAGAACGTGAATCGAAATTAAGTAAACTTTTGGAAGAGGGTAATGTTTTATCAGCCATGATTTTAATGAAATCTTTGGTGAAATATATTAAAACCAACAAAGATATTTGGCTAATGATTAAAGAAATTAAAAATTATAATTTGAAAACTTTAATAGATGTAGAACAATTTCTAGATATAACTAAAGAACTATTTTTCCACATTTTACCTTTGAATTATAAAAAATCCTATATATTTGTAAAATATTTTCAAAAATTTAACAAAGGTTTTGAAGCTGTTTTTAAAGATGAAGAAATCAAAGATTTAATGAAATCATCTTATGATAAATTATTAAACGAATTTATGGATATAATGGGAGAATTTTCAAAATCATGGGAATCAATACCGCAAGTGCAATTAATTGAATCGCAAATAATACAAGTTTCTAAACCCTTAGCAGAATATTATGACGATTTAGCGGATTTTGATGTATTCACCCTTAAACGTATAGTAAATTGGTTACAAACGGCCCGGGCCTTACATAACAGTTTTGATTTTATGGCTTTGGCGGCAATAGAATTATATTATCCTTTGGAAAATCCTTTGGTAATACAAGATCAAGACAAATTTTTAAAGGTTTACGCTTTGGAAAAGTTAGAAAAACAAGAAATAAGTTTTAAGCAAGATTTAATATTCGTAACCCTAAATAAACAAGTAATTCGAGAGCTTAAACAGCAATTACATTCGTCATCGGTACTTTTACAAATAGCATCTGTAGATTCCAATCCATTTTGGTGGTATCCCGATGATGAACCTTTAGATACTGATGTTTTTTATATAACAGCAATAGGTAAAAAATCCATCCGGCCAAAAACACAAGTTAAGCTTAAACATCCCATAGAATTTCAGTTAAAATTAAAAAATCCTGTGAAAACTTCACTTTCTGAACATATTCGAGGTGTGTTAAAAAATAATCTCCATATGCCGTTATATTATTTGGAAATGAATGAAAATTCGGTATTAATTGTAAATTTTGTATATACTGAGGGACCATTTAAGATTAAAATTGGATTTAATCGAAATCCTTTCAGTTTTGAGGTTAAACAGAAAGGACTAAAAGTTCATCCTGATAAATTAAGCAAGAAATATGTGTTTTTTAATGGAAAAGAAGAAAAAGTTAAAGCAAGCCTGGCTTTACTGTTGGATGATGATGATACGGCAGAAAATGTTAATTTTGCTTTCACCACCGAAGTCCGTGAATGTCTTTATTGGGATTTTCAACTATCTGATCCTCAGTGGTCTTCGAAGGGCTGCAAACCTAAATTGTTAGGACTAAAATGTGAATGTTATCATTTATCAGCATTTGCCGCCAAAACTTATAAACGACCTATGCAAAAAGATTTGGCAGATCGTCAACTGTTGAGTGTTATTGGTCCTTGATTTCATTTTATATCTCTTTAATAATATTGTTTATCACAATCTTTATTTATAATTTTCTGTACTACAAAAATCTTAAAGAATATTTAATTTTCAATTCACAAGGGCATAATAATGATATAGAACTTCGCATTTATACAGGATCCCATTGGAGTTCGGGTACATCGGCCAATATATCAATAAAATTTATATCGGAAAAGGGTTCCTTTATCCTAATAATATATCAAAATCCTTAAAATCCTTATCTTACCAGGAACTCGGTGTGTAAATTTCGTCTCAGCTCATGCCAAATACAAGTACCAATAAAACTTAATCTTACCAACCATCAATCTGGCAGATATCCTTCTTGGTTTTGTCGTAAAATAGAAATTGAAAATTTAAAATCACTCTATCAACAAACCTTTTATATTCAACAATGGATTACCCAAAATTCTAACGAAGTGTTGAGTAGTATCAACGATACTCTCTCATTTAAAGAAAAATTTCAAGAGAATCTTTCTCAACTCTATATAGAATGGTTTCAATTTAATCCCTTATGGGGTTGTTGGCAATATAAAGATTTAAATCGTTTTGAACGTTCTTGCATATGGATATTACAGTTAATAACCTGCTTGTGTATAATTGCTTGTTATTATGGTCCTACGACAATGGAAACATATGAAATGGAGCGTGAATTATATTCTTCTTTAAATTTTTCTATATTTGAAATATCATATTTGGCGATTTTTTGTTATGCGATGAGTGGTTTTGTGAAATTTATTTTTATTAAATGTTTAAAAAATTAAATAAAATGTTTAATTGCATTTCCCTATGCCGTATGTCGCATTATTTATTTGATTAGACTTTTTTGTATGCAAATGGCATCCATTTTATTTGAATACAATTTAAAAACCTTTATCTGTTCATTCACAATACTGTTCCACCACGCCGCAGAGTGAAGTGTACTAAAACTGAATGAGCCTGATACATGAAATGTGTAAGTGCGATTGAGAAAGAAACAAAATTGACTCTGTACAGTTTAGTACTCCACTCCATAACTATGAATGGACTTTAAATCAATAGTCCAGGGTTGCCAAATAGCGCTATGAAAAGAAATTGCAAATTTTTTTCCTTCATTTAAAACTACACACAGAAAAAAACATTATTGAATATGTTCACAGACAAATATATATTGGACCTTGAATAAATATTGAGCTTTATTTTTAAATTAACGGATTTATTGTGTAAAATTGGTTACATATATATTATTCAAAGTACTGTCCATCGTTGGTCACAACTTTTTCCCATCTTTGTGGCAATTTTCGGATACCAGCTTATAAGAACGACTAATCATTTTTTGCTTTGTTCATATGAAGTGAACTTCTGCTGAGACAGGTCATGTGTCATCTACCGGAAGCAGTAGTAGCAAAAGGGGGGATGTCTGGAGAATACGGCGGGTGGTGTAGAACTTTCCATTTCAGGGTTTTCAAGTAGATCTTGAACGGTCTTGCAACATGTTGCTGATCAGAGTCTGCAGCAAAATCACTTTGTCCTGCCTTTCTTCGTATTCCGGCCATTTTTGCTTCAGTGCGCAACTCAAACGCATGAGATGTGTTACCACGTGCTCGTTTCATTCGGTTTAAGCAGCTTTCAGTAGATCATGCCGCGCTGTTCGCTCCAAATACAGATCATAACTTCCATGCCATGAATATTCGGCTCTGGAAAGGATGCTGATGAATGTCCGGGCAAAACCCATGACTTTTTGCCATCCATTTTTCATCGCCATTCAGTATGTGATGCAAAACATCATTTTTGGCGTTCCGGAAAAAATTGCCTTTCGACGTCGCGTGGCTTTCCAGTTTCCTTGCTTTTGAATCGATACCATGGCTTTTAGGCACTTACTGACTTTCGACTCATCCATTTCCAATAATTCTGACAACTCCTGAAGCGTTTGGCGTTCATACAGCAATAATTCCAATTGATCGTCTTCAAACTTTTTGGTTCGGCCGTTCCTTGTCTTCGAGCTCAAAATCACCACTTTTAAAGCGGCAAAATCACCTCCGACATGATTGTTCATGCTCGCCGTAAACTTCTACTAAGATTCGATGACTCTGGCCGCACTTTTCTTCATAATGAAGAAGAACTCCCCGCAAAAATACTATCTGGTACAAAATTCGACATGTTCGAAGTAATATTTCGTATTGTAGTTTACGTTTCAACCAAATGACACAAGCTGTCAAAGACATTCAATCACAATAGGTGTTAGCGGCAAGGTAAGGAAACTCGAATATTGGTTCATATACTTTTGGCGGTCTTTTGTGTGAAACACTCATTATTAATTCAATATAAAAATATAATATATAAGGAACAATGTATGTTAGTCTCATAAAATCAGTTTTTATATTTAGGTTGTATAGCAGTGTATGACTGAGTGAGTTAAACTACTACAATTCTGGCATTTTTAGTTCAAATGTTGCCGAGGGCGTTCTTTTTTTAGAGATATTTTTTTATTAACTAGGATTCCATGCAATATATTGTTGGATCTAATCTGATACAATTTGATCTGCTATTTTTCGTACACAATCCCCAAATATATTGCTGGATCCAAATGTATCTGCCATCTTGCGTATAAATTTAGATTCTTCTTAATTCCCAAATATATTACTGGATCTAATTGTATCTGCAATTTTTTGGATCAATTTAGATCCTTCTAAAAACCGCAAATATATTGCTGGATATAATTTTATCTGCCATTTTTCGGATTAAATAAGATCAGCTAGATATGAGAGCAGATATTTAAGAATATCAATGTTTTTTACTCGGGTTTCCCTGATATTGTAATTAATTAGCCCCACTGTTACTGAGAGTAGCATTACTTATTTAAAAGTATAATTGTACCCAAATGTAACATGACATTTATTTCATTTCAATAGAATTTTAAAATCTATAAATCAATAGTCGAGATTTGTCAAATATTACTTTGAAAACTAAATTGTTGATTTTTTTGCATTCACAATTACTGAGAATATTAAACTTTTTGAGCTGGGTTTTTTTTAGAGATTTTCAGAACTTATTAAAATTTGTTGTGGATTGGGTAAACAATTACGAGCCAAACTTTTCACCCCATCCACTATTTCGCTGAAGACATTAACATTTGAACCTCATTTTCCTTCGGTTTTAGGTCAAGTTGTTTGGAGGTTTCGGGGGGGAACAGAAGGATTATGAATGAAACACTCACTTGAAACTGTTAACATTGGAACAACACATGTAAGTCTCAATGTTGACTCGTAGTACTGTGGAGTCATCAATGTCATTAATAAATATTTATGGGTGGTATCAAGGAATAGTTCTGATGTTGTAAGTATTAAAGTTGAGTGTAATATCCATTGTAACAAACACGTGGAAAAAGAAAAACTAGGTATTTATTGTTTGTTAATAGCTTTTATTGCAAGTTATAGGTTTGTTTTTACGAATTTTATATCTGTATATATAATTATTTGTAAAAAGTAACTAGTGTCCCTACTTGCCTGACTCTTCTTAATTTTTCGTAAACAAATACAGTTTGAACATTTGGGCCGCCGGAACGTGAATTTGAGCAGTTATAATTTTTATTGTTTTTCATCAAATTAAAAATATTTTGTTCACATTTAATAGAGAAAAGGCAAGAATTTTCAGGACTTGGCAGCATTTTTATAAATTCTTAATTTTTAAGCAGCAATATCGATAACTGTTTACACAGAATAAAATTACAAAATTCTGTTTGTAATATTGAACATCGTCCATAGAACATTTTTGTAAGTAAAAAGGCACAACAGTGGAAATGGTGAATACAAAAAACTTTTTGTTATTTTTTTGTAACTTTAATTTTTATTTTCAAATAATTTTTATATGAAAAATAAAAATTTACAAAAATTTCAAACAAAAAATTGTTAGAAATCGAATTTGAATTTTAACAAATATTTTTAATTACTTTAAATTTTGTGATACTTTTTTCTGTGTGCAAGTCTACTTAAATTTGTATGGAATATTTATATAAAATTCGAAAAATCAAACCTTTTAAAGAAATACAAAAAATTATAATAATTATATTGGCACATATATGAAGAATATTTTAAAAGGAAACAATGCAAAAAGAAATTGAAAATTATAGTAAAAAGAAATCCATCGAACCTTATTTAAAAACCCAAGAAACTTTAAAATTCTTACAGTAAGATTATTTCAGTTAAAATTTTGAACAAGCGCCAAAATTGTTGAAGCTAGGAGAAAAAAGCATACTCTGATTTTTTAAATAAACTTAAATGAATTTCCTCTTTTACAAAATACATTAAAATAATATTGTATAAAAAGTGTATTTGATTTTAAATCTAAGAAAGGCAGTAAAAAAATTGTAAATCTCTACGATGATTTACAACTTAAATTGCAAAACTACATTTCTAAGTTTTTTTTTTTTTTTTTTAAAGGTAATAGAAAAAAAGGAAAAATATGGCACCCCACGTCTTAATGTAATACATTGATTGTATTTAAACTGATAAAAAAAAACATGTGAATAACAATTTTTGTTTTTTCCATATTAATTTTTTGTTCTCATGCAATATATCACCTCAAGACATGGAGTAAATTAAGAATAGTTTATGAAAATTAAAAGAAAAAATATGTCAGAAATTAAAAAATTCGTTAAGCCTTAGAACATAAGCTAAAGTCGTTTACCGCGTATATCGTAGTTGTTTTCGTATAAAATGTAAAATTTAATTCAAGGGGCATACACCTTGCCATATCTCACCATTAATGAGATTTGGTGTAATTCGCACCGGTTTTTTATTGACTTGGACATTGCGTATACAACCCTTAAATGTTTTACGGGTCTTTAAACCAGGTGCCTTATTAAAAGCTTGATGGCCACCCATAAATAAGGGACGATTTGTTTTGGTTATGGTAGAACCCTCTTGACCAACACCTGGCTTAGCAGATACCCAATCCACTGAAATTGTTATGACAAATTTAGATTTGACAGCTTGAACATTACGCCATTTGCCATCACAGAAACTACCATCATCGGGTAGAGTATAATTGGTGGTTATAATATTTTTAGCATCCGATTTAACAGTAAACCACAATTGATTATCAACCAACTCCAAAATTAAATAAGAACTCTTGCCATGGACAGAGAACAGCAAACCATCTGGTTCACGAGGTCTGAAGTCAAAGTTCAAACTGAAATCGGTACCAACACTGAAACGTTCAAAAAGTTTTACAAAACCAGAGGGTTTATTAAAGAATAAACCGGGTTCAGTTTGCTCTGAACAAGGTACCACCAAGAAAGGTACCAACTCGGGGTCTTGAGTTTGACCATTGACTTTGAAATCCTTCAAACAACCATTATAATATGGAGCTTCTTCTCCGAGATCAACATTGGAACGTACTTTTTCTTCAATATGTTTAGGTATACCACCCACATATAGAGGGAAATCTATATTTATCAAATGGGTATTGCGATCGGGGAACTCGTACGACAGCTCTTGTTCAGTTTGATTAATTAACAAGCTAACTTTACGTTGAGTTCTTATAAATTGTATAGTATGCCAATTGCCATCATTCATTTCCGAAGTAGTATTTACCGATACAACTACACCACCTAAGCGGATTTTGTGATATAAAATACCATCACTTAGATATATAGCCATATAATCGGTATGAAGTTTATCGGCTGCATAGAATAGAAGACCATCTGGATATTCTGTGCGGAATGTTAAGCTAAGATCATAATGTTTGCGTATTTTTGCCTGCGGCAATGATGGAATTTCCAAACGTTGTTCACGCAGAGAGAAGAAACGATAGCCAGCCTCAGTAAAATCAACATCATAATTGGGATTAGTTGGCAATGTACATCTGGGATCAACCGGCTTATGAAGTTCGTGTATGATTACCGGTTTGCGGGTTACAAATTCTGGTTTAGTAGTAATTATTTCTGGTTTTGAGGTAAATACATGCGGCACTTCATGTATATTACTATCGATGTCATTTTCGGAATCATTATCCCATTCACGATTGATATCAGGTTCAATGAATGGTTTTGGTGTTGTGGTGGTTGTTGTAGTTGTTGTAGTGGATGTAGTGGTAGTTGTGGTTGAAGTTGTTGTGGTGGGAGTTGGTTTAGGTTTTGGTGGTGGTATAAATTCATCTCCATTTGCTGCATAAATCGTGGGTACCAAAGAAGTATCATAAGCTGTAAGAGAAAGAAATTTAATTTAATTAATATCACATTTTGCTTTAGACGAACGAAAGTTAAATAACAAAATACATGCTATACAAAAACAAGATGCATTTAGTTACTCATTCGTCCCGCGATGAATGTCTTAAGAGATTTTTTTTGTATTATAAGAAATAGCTTCGATTACTGAATGTTTCGCATTAACAAATAGTTAAACTGCAATTAACTAATATGTAGAACATTAACAAATGTGTAAATTAAAGTGTCAGTTAAAATTCAAGGGGCATTGTGAAAACAAGGCCAACCAGGAAGTCTCCAAGATTTCGGTAAAATTTGGATATTTTCACATAAGGGACAAATTTTGAAAATATTCGCAAATAAACACTCCCAAATTGGTATTTCGGCCCAAAATGATATTTTTATATACGAATGCTGTGCATTTCCATGGTGAAAGGAAGTTAGGTTAAAGGCCAGAAGAAAGAGGGAGTAGTGTCTGTGGACATTTAATTTTAATTTCACTAAGTTCTAAGTGGCAGAAAGGACCTCCACATACGGATAATACGACTAAAGAACGAATTTTCCCTGTAATACGTCGTGCGATCCACCAGCCAATCAACAACAACCTGATGTGTTCTATTAGGTAGGCAAGTATTCCGAACAAAAACCAGCGTCCCGGGAATAAGTTCACTCATCTCGGTAGAACACCTCCCAGGATAATATCGATAAAATAGTGAAACACAACCTACGTTCCGAGGATGCTGCAATGAGTCAATTGAGCTAGTTGTTCTACTGTCATTGATAAGCGCCGACGCTCTACTTTGAATTCGGTCCAGAAGCTGCAAAATAGATGTTGAGCTGTATTCCACTTCGGACGATTATAGTTGGTATAGAAAGTAAGAAGATCAGATGAAGTGATATAGCTATTGCATCAGTTTAGAAAACCTAACCTAAGCACTTGAATGCTTTTTTTTGATACCTGAATAATGTTATTTTTCCAGCGGATATAACATTGAATTCTCATGCCCAGAACATAAAAAGCATCCGATCCATCAATTTCGACACCACCCATGTGTATAGATGGCATTGGTGATCCCAAGACCCATCTATGAGTTAAAAAAACGACCAGAGTCCCATGGAGGTTAATACCGATTTAGTCAGACTTCAGACATTCCACAAAGGAAAAAGCTCAGCTCAGAAAATCTTTTCTCAGCGAAGTCGGCTTTGGAAATTAGAAGGAGGTGAAAACCTCTAAGTTCAGTAGAATACCGCTACAAAGAAAATCTTTCCTTGGGGAAGCTGTCTTCAGGCATACCACAGAATAGAAAATCCTAAATACATCTAAATCGGGATAATGTCATAAAGCTCATGGGGATTTGTCCATTTAATTTGGGAATTATGACCACAATAATTTTAGTCTTTGTCCCCATTCCTATTAGAGGATTTTAATCAAAAATCGGTCATAATACACATAGGTAGTATGTCCACTTTTAATTGAAAATTATGATCAAAACAATTTTTGTCTTAGTCCCCATTCTGATTTGGGTGTTTTAAATAAAAATTTTTCTGTCGTAATATCCAAATTGGAAATAAACATAATATACCATTAATTTATCATCTTTACTTACCCAAAATATCACTAGGACAATTATTAATATTGCCATTTTTCTTTTCAACACTATCAGCAAAGTTGATAATTTCCCCATTAACGGTAACATCACTTATACAACCAATGAAATATCCGGTATTCGACAAGGCATTACGAGGAGGTAAATAGTTTTCGGGTAAGCCACCAAAGAATACATCACCACTCGTGATATACAAAGGCTCTGGAGCTTGGATTGATCTGAAACAAAACGCAATAACATTTAAAATTTTTAAAATAAAATTATATAATTCTCAATCCAACCTACCTCTTATCCTCTACATCATCTATGGATAGTCTTAATTGGGTACCATCATGCAACACCGTTACAACATGTTCTTCACCATCATTAAGTTTACGCATATCTGATACCAATTCACTGCCCATGCTACGTAAAGTTAAGTAACCATCCTCTAGAGTTAAGCCAATTGTAGAACTTTGATCATAGTTAGTGCCATAGAATAATACGCCATCCTTTTGTCTGGTTTTGAATCTCAAATTAATATTCAAATTATTATCCGAGCTTATGTTAGCGGCCCTCATATAACCATGTTCATTGGGAGCATAGGCCAAGACGGTGGAGAATTTCTTGGGACAACCAGGCTTAATACCAACAGCATTAATATGGTCACCCAAATCAACATTGTTGCCCGATATGGATACATCATCGATACAACCATCAAAGTTTTCTTCAACTATCAACGAGTTATTGCGTTTATTAGGGTAACCACCAAAGAACATGCGTTTCAGGGCAGGCATAGTATCATCAACATGTGCAGGTGCTTCTTCTTGGAAGATTATAACATCATTTATTTTCAATAAACCACGACGACCATCCCTTTCAGCTAAAACACGATGCCATTTATTGTCGTTATATTGATCTTGACTTCCAGTAGAAACAATATGATCTCCAAGTTTATAACGGAAGAATATAGCACCATCAACCATTTCTATGGACATAAATTGATTGTTACGGCCATAGAAGAACATAAGACCATCCTTGCTATCCTTGGCGGCCTTAAAACTGAATTGTATGCTCGATCTCTGTTTGAAATTGTAAGGAGTGGCCTTTAGTGAAACAAAGCCATTGCCATTGAAGCGATAGCCCGTAGGAGGAGTATCTTCGGTTATCAATTTGTTGCGGGGAGAAGCACCTTGAATATTATCTTCGCCATACACGAAATTCCATAAACCAACGTGTTCATCTCCGATGCGCAAATCTTCAATATCACCAATAAATGAACTAGAGTGTATATCTTCAGGTGGCGTAAAGTCAGATGGTGGTGGATAACCGCCGACAAACAAACGGCTATTACGATCAACATTAAAGACATTATTGGCGCCCACCATTACCTCCTCCTTAACATGATCTACCACCGTCTTATTATCCAATTCTTCGCGTATTATCAGTTTAACATTAGGGCCAGTACGATCGACAATTGCTTGATACCAGTCACCATTGGCTACATACTTATCATTGGTAATACGTTCAGGACCATTACCCAAGTCCAAGGTAAGAATAGGATAGCCATTTACTATTTCCAAAGCCATGAAATCATTATTTTTATTGGCCGATGGCGAAGAAGAGGCAGTTTTGTTGTCATTACCCAAAAATAGCAGGAAACCATTAGGATTATCCGTTTTGAAATAAGTCGACACTTTAGTTTTGGTCGCCAACAAAGGTAAAGTTTCGGGAGTTTTTAATTCCAATATAGTACTGGGTACAAATCTAACGCCTACCTTAATATCATTAGCTATTTGGCGAGCAGTTTCAATTTGCCTCTTTAGATTCTCAATTTCATCACCTAAACTTTGAGATATTTCTTCGACTTTAGCCTGTTGTTCTTCAATATCATCGGCTGCCTCCAGTAGAGCAGGTAAAGATTCTTTTACACTATCTAAATGATTTTGTACATGACTTATGTCTTTATGGGTGGTATCTATATCTTTGGAAATATTGCGTGCCTTGTCTAACTCCTTAGGTGTTTGTTTTACTACCGGTTCCAGAATAGCCAAGACATCTTTCATGATATCTAAGGCATCGGTAGCATTTTTATTGGAATTCTTCCACATGTCACGTTGCAAGTCAACAGGCAAGGCCTCCATGGCTATATTTATTTCTTTCAATCGTTTTTCAGTGTTTTCATTTAATTTAGAAATGGCATCAACTTTTGAGGCGGAGTTATTTAATCTGGGTTCCAATTCAGTTTGTACCTTATGCAATGACCCTCTAGCTATTTGCAATAATTCGGCAGATTCTTTATCGGAAACACCAGCACGATCTTCTATACCCTCAGTTTTTTCGGTAGCATTACCAGCAGCAAATTTAGCTTCTTTGGTCATTTGTTGAGCCGAAACTACTGCCTCCACTATACCACTATAGGCAGTAGCAGCTTTAATAGCCGGCTCAGCACTAGCAGTCATATCAGCATATTGTTCAGTTAAATCTTGTGCTCTTTGCAACAATTCCACAGCCTTAAATTCAGCTTGATTAGTCAATCCAGCAGCCTCTTTTTGCTGTTCTTCCATTAGAGGTAAATCTACATCTAATTGAGTACCTAAACCTCTTAAGGTATTTAAAATATCACCCAAATCACCAATTTTATCATCAATTTCTGTCAAGGCAATCATGCCGTTAGTTTGAAGATTGGCAGCATCTAAAATATTCTTTTCAGCTTCTTTTTGTTGATCAGATACCGTATCGAATTTAGAATTTTCAAAGGCTTTTTTATTCAAAATATTTAAACGTTCTACTTCCGCAGAACGATTGGAAGATTGAACACTCCAGGTATATAAGTCCTCAAGTTTATCACTGAACTCTCCAATATCATTTTTCAAACCATCAACTGTTTTATTTTGAGCCTTTATGGGTAAAATAGTGTTACTAACTTCTTGCAATAATTCGGTAGCTTTTTTCAAAACCAAATCATTACGTTCCAAATCGATAGTAGTGGCATTAATTTGTTGTAGTAGATTTTGGGCCTCCGTTAAAGCAGAATCTATTTTAGTACTGGCTGCCATTTCCAGATTACGTGACAGAACATCTACAGCATTTATGGCCTCCTCGGCATCATTTACAGTCATCGCTACTTTGTCAATTAAGCCAGTAACATTTTGCAATAGTTTACTAGCCACATCACGACTATCTTCGGCATTTCCAAAGGTAAAATTAACTTGTTTGGTATACATTTTAGCTTGTGATTCCAAATCGGATACCATAATACGCGAGGGTTCAAGATTAACACTCTTTGGGTCGAGATTTTGTACATCCGGAGCAATTTCATCAGCCAAATTATCATAGTAATTTAATTTTTGGCTAGTAAAGAAAGCCAAAGCCACCGATTGGAATTCATCTACTACTGGTTCGATTTGATAACGTAAACGATCGGTAACATCCAATAAAGCATGATGACAATTATCACATTCAAAACAGCCTTCGTCTTTTTTCAATACCCATCGGTGAGGACAATTATCACAACGATCACCTATAACACCAGGTAAACATTCACATTGGCCGGTATAAGGATTACAACCAAATCCTCTGGAATAACCCTGATTGCAATTGCAGGGTGTGCAACCATCTTTTGAGTATTTCCAATGATCTGTAGCACAACGGTCACATTGTCTGCCAGTAACACCAGGTTTACAAGCACATTTACCAGAATGTTCATCACATTGCGTACTATTGGAAGCAGAACCGCAATCACAGGTACGACAACCCAAACCAGAATCGTAGCCATAATGATCTGGTTTACACATATCACAACGTTCTCCTATAACATTATCCAAGCATTTGCATTTGCCCTCGGAGGGATCACATTCCATTGTACCCAAGTCCTCACAATCACAACTTTGACAATTTTTCAGTTTAATGGCATCACCATAAAAGCCAGGAGCACAAAGATTACAGGCTACTCCCGAGGTATTATTCAAACATCTTAAACATTCTCCAGTAATTGTATCACAAGATCCAGGTTCTTCGGGATTTATATTACCAGAACACTCACAGGGTTTACAGTAATCGCCAGGTATCTGAGGATTTCCATAATAACCACTAGAACAAAATTCACATTTACCTCCCCTATAACCAGGTCTGCACTCACAAGAGATTTTATCACCTGATTCAGAAATTTCACAACCCGTAGCAAAGTTATTGCTGGGTATGGGTAGAGGACAAGCACATATCATACAATCGTGTGGAGAACCATATGTGGCATTACCATAATAACCCTCAATACACATTTCACAATGATCTCCTATCGTAGAATGTTGACAATTTTTACATATACCCGTAGCACAATCACAAGTTTCTGCATGGCCATTACACTCACAAGGAATACAATAACCACCATAAGGTCCACTAGGATCACGATAATAACCAGGCGCACAGTCTTCACACGAATGACCACTATAGCCAGGAGGGCATTGACATCTTTCAACGGCCAAAAATTCATAACCATCCATGTTACCATCATCATCTTCATCGGCCAAAGTTAAGTAAACATCAGATAAATAGGAAATCAAAGTCTGTTCATAGTAATTAGCTCTAATATAGATCATATTCAGATTTCTTAAAGTCATCATAAAATCAGCCCGCGTCACAGGTTTACCATCGTGCGTCTGGAAGTTAGATTCTACCATTTGAACACGATTTTTAAACAATTGATTGCTAGAGGGTTGTTCATAGCTTTGATGTACCAAAACATGATCTTTACTAAACAGGATGACATCCGGAGCAAATAATGGCTTACCCGATAAACCGGTACTGTAATATAAAGAATAAGCCAATTCGCCACCATAAGCAGAAATATGACTATTTTGATTCATTAAATAATCCAAAACACCAAAGTATACTATAGAATCATCATTGATGTCACTAAAGGAGAAATCAGCTTGCAACATGGTTTCATTAACTAATAATTCTTCTTGTGACAAACCCCATATTGAAAAGTCTATAGATTTGGGATTGAAGACAGCGGTATTCAAAGAAACTTTCTTCAACAAACTAACATTGTAAACCTTCAAATAAGCACTATCACATCTGGAAGTCTTGCCGAAACAGAAACATTTGGTACAACCTTCAGGATTATTGGCTTGCAGATTATAAGTACTTTCCATACATTGATCACAATCCCGTCCCACAACATTTTTCTTGCAGAAACAATTACCATCCACCTTATCGCAAATATCCAATTCCGTACCAGCTACATTACAAGAACACTGATCACATCTGGGGAAATCAAAGAAACCATTGGTGCATTCATCACAAGCACGACCTTCAATATTTGGACGACATTCACAGCTACCGTTGAAGGCATCACATTGGCTATTACCATTAGCAATACCCAAATAATTACACTCACAAGGTTCGCAGCCGATAATCTGATGGAAGCCATAAGTATTAGGCATACATTTGTCACATAGTTCACCCATAACATTGGAAGGGCAAACACATTCTCCGGTATGAGGTTCACACATAGCAGTGCTAGGACAATCACAGGGCTTACAATCGGGGAAACCATAGTAGCCAGGTTTACAGGCTCCACATTGTCTTTCAATAATATTAGGTTTACATTGACATTGACCACCAAATGGATCACACTCAAAACTAGTAGAACCAGCATAATCACAGTTACAGGGTAAAGCTCCACTATTGTAATCAGCTGTCAAAGAAAATACTGCCTTTTTGCAGAAATCTGTAGCATTGTGGGTAATATAGAAATGATCTTGACCACATTCCTTAATAAATTCCTTAGTTTGATCAAATGTTTCCTCTTCCAATAAATCATCATTATATTGATCTACCGGCACAATAACTAAATAATCCAACCATACACCCTGAGGACGATTATTGGTAATGGTAAATTTAAATTCATCTTCAATATCAAACCACCATTCATCACCATTAGGTCTTATCACACCACGACAACCCGAACTGGAGGGACAGTGGGTTATACCAAATTTACCGTCATATTGATTTTTCCCCGCCGTCAAAGTATATAGAATATTATACATAGGATGGTGTGGTTGATAGTATTTAACTAAGACAACATATCTTCCTGGTTCTGAGACTTTAGATTCGATAACTATAGTAGAATCTTCCTTATTATCCAAATGCACTAGTTTCACCTTATCATCGAAAACAGCATAGGGTGGTTTATTCAATGAAATCCTATCATCATGATCACTTTCAAATTCAATCTTTTTAGAATCTGGTACCGATCTAAATTTGGGAGTAGCACATTCATTATTGTGTATCACACATACTGGACTGGGATTGATATAGTCAATAGACCATTGATCAGCTGGTATAGCTGTTACTGATAATATAGCCACCTTTTCATCTTCCTCAAAATCAGCAAATACCACAATAGGTTTTTCATCATCCTTATTGATGTAGAAGGCTTTCTCACGAATTTGATCATCTATAATGGGTGTACGACAAGCCATAGAGTATAGGCATGGATACACAGTGGTCGAACCATAATTATCTTCATCATCTCCTACACGCAATTTAATAAAACCAGGTTCCGCATACGTGCGTTCACTTATATAATCGATGACAAAGATATATTTCCCACTGTGTGGCACCTCAATGTTATAATTTAGCTCCTGCTGGTTGGATGTTATCAAGGGTATATCACCAATATGATTGATGATTGTTAAATGGTCAGGATCATTATAGTATTCCATGGGATTAGTAGGTTTACCTTTAGAGTTGACAATGAAGGGTGTAGCAGCGGGTTGGAAACTGTAAGAGTAAATATGAAATATTAGGAATTTGATATGTATTATTTTTTTAAAAGTAGATTGCATGGACTAGTGCAATATGATCGAGGAGAAAGCTGATAGATATATGAAAATGACGTAAGGCGACCTAAATGACGTTTAGAATACATTTATGCATTTATGCATGGCTGCATACTGGAGTTATTCATGTAACATTTATTGTAGGGCCTGTGAAAACTAGGGAGAGGAGAAGAGAGCACAACATCTACTCTATTATTGGCCAAGTCTTGAAAAGCAACAATTTAGGAAGAGTACATCCTTCTCCATCAGTTATACTTTGAGTTGAAGTTCCTTGGAATCGGTTTCAGAACTATAGTAACCAGTTTTAAAACAAATAGTCATGCGAAGGAATTCCAACAAGTTTCCTTAGAAACGCTTTGTTCGGATTGCATGTTTTCCTTCCTAGTTTTCAGTTATGTTAGATTTAAAATAGGAATCGAAATTATTTTCACAACCAACTCATGTTCAAAATATGACTTACACCTAAATCCGAAAATCGGCTTGTTATGCATTCTCTTGTGACGATTGTTTTCATCTCCGTTATATTGATCAAATTCCAGTGCCATCTCTTACTTACTACACTATCAGAGGAACCTATAAAATCTTAGAAGGTTTTAAACAGCATAAAGGAAATAATTGTGAACTCTATAGTAGATATCTAAGTTTAATTTGGGTACCTGGACAATATGGAATGAATAGAAATGAAATGATGATGATGATGAGCTAGCTAGGAATGGCTCCAAACTGGTGTGTGTTAACCCTTATATCCCGAATCCTTTTATGAGACTAAAAAAATTGGAAAAGAAATTTTAGGGCATGGTTAATGTTGATGCAGTCAAGGACGTTCTGTGAGAAGCATTGATGTGGGCAAGCGAAAGAGATTCTTAATGCTAATCAAGAGGGAACTGGCCAATGTGATAAGAATTCTATCAAGTCACTTAACATTGCAGCTACTCTTATCGGAAATGGGAAGGAGCCACTCTAGAATTTGTAAGTCTCGTGGGGAGAACCATTTGATTCTTTTTTATGTGGCTTTCGCAAGAAGCATGGCAGGACATTAGCATGGGGACATTACAGTGTACCTGAAGTGTTTACGGCGAGGGATCTAATTTTGAAAAACTATGGGCTACCTGAAGGACACAGATTTCTTAAGATAAAGCGGAATGTTTAGGGTGGCGAATTTGAGAGCACACAAAATGCCGATTGGAAAAATTTGCAAGATCTGAAACATAAACTTATACTTACTCATCCAGGGATGCATATTTATAATGTCTACACAATTCCATATTACCAAGTTCACAAGGTGTGGAAATTTTGCGAGTTAAAATCGAAGCTTCATAGTAAGCAGCCGGTAACAAAACAAAGTAATCCAACATAATATTTTTGTTACATTTGGTGGTGAAAGTATATTTGCCAGGATCTAAAACAACAGCTGAAGGTTTTTTACCCTTATCACCGGATACGGTAACAAACAGCGGTTCGGTTGTAGGACGTAATAAAACTTTGACGCTAAAATTGTATGCAAACAAAAAGTATAATTAGGAATATTTTATGCAAAAGAATATCTTTCGATTAACCTACTTTTGATCCACTTCTAAGGGATTTTCCGATTGTATTAAAATACTAGCCGTCACATTGAATTCATTCAAATTTACATAACGTATAACAATACGATAGACGGATGATTTGAATACGGTCAGCTCATAACGTACTTCATTTTGTTGTATATCATTAAAAACAGCATAACCCTTACTGCTATAATCAGGGAAAATATTTTCATTATATTCATAACGTACTTGGGCGCCCGAAGGCTGTGAACCATCTTCATATTCATACTGGAACTGATGTAATGTAGGGAAATAGTGAGTAGTAAGAGGTTGTGTACAATCGCGTCCGGTAACACGTGGATGACATTTACATTGACCGGTATTTTTATCACATTCTGTCTTCCACGCACCACCAACATCACAATTACAATCTTTACAACCGAATAGTGAGGAACCATCCAAATCGTAGGTACCATCTTTACAATCCTTACAAGTACGACCTTGAGTATGAGGCTTACAAGCACATTGACCAGACCTGGAATCACAGGTATCTAATGTGCCAATTGTACCATCAGTCCAACAATCACATACTTCACAACCATCAGGATTGGTAATATTTAAATTCCAATACAAAGGCATACATTCGTTGCAGATGCGACCAGTAACACGTTCTTTGCATTTACATAGTTCACCAATAGGTACCGAACCACAACCAGCAAATTTATCAATCACACCAGCAGGATCGCAATTACAATCCTCACAGCTAGGGAAATTATAGAAACCCTCTTTGCAGGAATCACAGAATTTACCATCAAAGTTGGAATGACACAAACATTGGCCATCCGAATTGCAAGAAACTCCCACCGAACCATGAACATCACAATTGCAAGCTAAATAAAAATAACAATATCGTATATCAAAAATGTCTTCCAGCATTTTAACTTTTATTAACAACTTACGCAAACAATCTGGATAACTGAAATAGCCAGCACTACATAAAGTACATTGTTTGCCAGCAAAATTAGAGAGGCAATTACATTTGCCGGTGTTATCACAAGTAGTAGCCGAACTGCCAGTTGCCGAACAGTTGCAAGGTTTACAATCGGGATAGTTATAGTAACCAGGCAAACATTGATCGCATCGAGAACCACCAAAACCTTCCCGGCATATACATTGACCACTTTCTTTGTGACAAATATCATCCTGGGTACCTTGAATATCACAATCACAGTCTAAAAGAGAAAATTAAAATAACAACAGTTGAAATATCAAATTGCATTTTGCCACTTCAAATGAAAGACTAATTTTTTAGACCAAGAAGATTTCAAATTTTCCAGGCTTATAAAGAAAATGTTCACAGCAAGTTTAACTGTTCAATAACTGATTCCATAGAAACTGGTAAAATGATAAGAGAGATAAAATGTTCCGGATGTCGTTTACAGCAAGTTTTACTGCTCAAAAACAGATACCAAATAAACCAGTAAAATTGTATGAGAGAAAGTGTTCCACTATTATAAGAAATGTCGGAAAAATCAATATTTTTACTTGTATCATTTAGGAGGTTTTCTTTAACATCAAATAAAATTTTGTTGCTATGAAACCATTTGCCACAAATTATTTTAACTCACAGGAAAGATCTCCTATGTTTTGATATATTATAGAGGACACTATTTTATTTTTTATTTGAGAGCCCAAATAACAACCAAATTTTAAAGGTTTATTGTGTTTTAAGGACCTTTCAATGGCGAATAAGACTAAACATGGACTGATTTTAACCATTTTGGCAAAAGAGCACTTTATCAGTCGTTGCTCAAAAAAAAATATGGCCCCCTCGGGAATAACATATAAGAGGGGGTTTGAGAACCCAATGGAAATTTTAAAATGCATTTTCTTTCATGATGCATTATATGTGGATCCCTTTAGATCCATTTAAGACCCTTTGGTGTCTCAAAAAAATGCTTTTTATCGGGCGTTCCTCAAAAAATTTCCTATCGTTGGTGTTACCCAGGCATTATCGCCTGGGGGTGAAAGTACAAAATTGAATCCCTTGGCATGATTTTTTTTAATTATTTTTTTTTTGAGCGGTTAGGTCATTCATTAAGCGGTTCTGTCATTATTCGAAAAATGAAGACAATTGATTAATCGGTTATTCGGGTTAATTAATCCCAAAAATTGGCGATTAATCGTTTAATGCAAAACAATTGTATATCTTTAATCAATAAGAACACAAAGAGCTGCTTTTTGCTGAAATATCAAGTTATGTCTATTGCGTTGGTTTCTAAAATGTTTGTTTAGGATAATTTAAAACATTCTGAGATTTTTTAAAAAATCAGTGAAAGTAAATCCTTAAAAACGCAGTGTAGATAGTCCATATGACACTATCCAGAATAAACAATAGCTGCCTTCAAAAAAATTCAATAACAAATTCTCAAAAATACGGTATGAATAGTTTTTTGCGAAATTCACAAACAAAGTTTGATAGAATTGCCACTGTTCCCTGACCCTTTCACTACCTGGGTTAAGCTTTAGAGTTAAAGAGGTTATCTATTAAAAAAGATATAAAAACCACGCATATTCCTGAAAAGTCCTCACCGATTTTTTTGTGTTTGTTCAATTAAGAATTCAAATAAGCGAGTTCTTAAATATTTTTGACTAAACAATAGTTTTCAAATTTAAAGCAATTTTATATTATTATTTCATAAGTAACGTCATAGTGCTTCTTAGGTATATACCTAGTCACGTGTTTCGTTGTTAAGGAGAAAAGTATATATATATTTTAATAGGTTTTTTGTTAAAGTTAGAGGCTCTAGCTTTTTTAAAACTTCGCGTCTTGATGAGATCTATTGTCAGCTCCAAATATATGTCTACAGAGGTTGAAAGCTCTACTCTCAGAAAAAAAAGTTAGTAGAAAAATTTGTAAACGGTTTTTAATCGCACTCTACTATTTTTGTACTGATTTTTAGTAAAAATTATTATTTAGCAAATCTTTTTGCAATTTACATTTTACAAATTACAGAATTTTTACAGAATATTTACGAATTTTTGTTGCTAATTTCAGAAATCATTTTACAAATTTTTGAAAACCGATTTGCTAAAATTAGCAAAAAATATTACTAATTTTAAGAAAGTGAATATTGAAGGAAATGTTATTTCTAATTAAAACTTACACCTACAAACTTAAATTTCCTTAAAATGTTACATATATTAAAAAAGGGATGAAAAGTGAAGATACCGACTAATGTCTAAATAGAGGACATCCACTTAAAATAGCACTAAAAAGGTTTTTTAGTTCTAAAAATCCGCCCTAAAAACAATTAAAATTTAACCTTAAAAGTAAAAAAAAAATTGAACAAAATATTTTTCAAAACAGAAATTACCAAATTAAAACAAAATGATTAATTTGTTTTTTAAAAAATATAATCAAAATTTTTGATGCTCGATAAGAAAAATAAATTCAAAGCTTTTTACTAATATTATTAATATTTAGTAATTTTTTTTGCTGATTTTAGCAAACAGATTTTAAATTCCACTTTACAAAAAGTCTACTAAAATTTAGTAGCGGCTACTAATTTTTCTACTAATTTCATTGTACTACACGTCAGCAGACACGTGTTGCTAAGATTAGCAAAAATACCGCTGGGCTCAAATTAGCAGAATTTCCCGTAATAACAGCAAAATTTTCAGTTGCCATTACAGACTTTTTTTGGTGAGCGTATTTCAATTTTTTTGACATGAAAATATAATTTTATTTTATTTAAAATTTATTTTTTCAAGGAATTGCAACAAAAATAAAAATTGTCTATTATATTTTCTAAAGTCTATTTAATATTTGCTTTGATTCAGTCGATTTGAAAAGAATTTTTTCTGTATTTTAGTTGATGTTTTCTTCTACGATTTTCTTGTCAAAGTTAAGAAAATTAGGAAGTTTTAAGAAAAATATCAGAAAAATTCATATTAAAAATTTAACCGATTAATCAATTATTCGGCTCGAATAATTATTTAAGATTAAATTATTTCGACATTATCTGAAATAGAAGCGATTAATCGAGGAATCGGTTAATCGGTTAATCGATTAACCGAATTGGTAACACTAGTTTCAGTAGAATAAATGTAAAATTATTTGTGTTATAAACTTAGCACTGCAGGGAAAATATTTTTAGTAAAATCCTGCTATTTCTTGCAAAAATTTTAAATATTTTTGATAAATCTGATAACTTAGTGCCGCAGGGATTTTTTAAAAAAGAAGTTAATTTTTTGAAAAATCCTAAATTTTTTATATCAATGTTCATACTTGTCATCATGACCAAATTTTTGTTGATTTGAGTAGTCACACTTAAGACTTAGTCAATGAAGTAGTTATTATATGGACTCCAAGGAGTATTACATAAATCTAGAGGCAGCCACATACTATGGATCATTAATACAAATTACGTGCATCGTACGTAGGAGTGAGTTGAGAAAACATATGCGTTTGTAAATCCAATTTTTTTCAATTATTTTAGTATTTTTTTCAGTTCTTAGATTTAAAGAAGATTTTCGTAAAGAAAAATTCTCAAGTCTTGATGGAAATTAAAAAACTTCAACAGGAATTTTAATTATTACAATGAATTTTTTCATTCACATAAACCAAAAGAACGGTTGCATTTAATCAATGAAATATGTTTTAATACATTATTAAATGGAAAAGATTTAATTTTATTGCAAAAGTTTTTCACTTAAAAAATTTTAAATCGATTTTTTTAATAATTGGTTTTGCACAAATATATTATTTAAATTAAAAAAAAAATGGGGGAAATAAGTAATCATCTGAAAAATTCAACGGATATTTTCTTGTTTTTCGCTAAAATAATATGATTTTTGGAAAAAAAAAAGATTTTGAAAAAAAGTAGTTTTAAACAAATAAAATCCTGGCCTCTAAAATCGATTTAGGCAACTCTTTTAAATCTAATAAAACTACTTATTAAAATTGAATACCTTAAGTTGTATTGTTGAAAACAAAAAAAAACTTACATTGACATTTAGGATAATTGTAATAACCATGTTTACAACGTTCACAACGTTCGCCACCAAAACTACTTAAACATTTACACTGGCCGGTAATTAAATCACAGTCGTTGCTAATGGAACCAACTTGATTACATTCGCAAGCTAAAAGAAGAAGAATAGAAAGTAATTATTCCGCACACAAGTTAAGTTTACCGCTTCCTTATACATACATTTACATTCGGGGAAAGCATAGAAACCTTCAGCACATTGTTTACAATAGTGACCGGCAAAATTAATCTTACAGGGACATTCACCATTGACAGCCTCACAGTGATAACCATCAGTACCGTTAAGATTACATTCACACTCACGACAACTGGGATAACCATAATAGCCGTAGGCACAAGAATCACAATTGGGTGGTTGGAAAGCTTTGCGACACTCACAGCGACCAGTGCCCTCCTCACAATGACCGGTGGAATAGAAATAATCACACTGACAAGCTGAAAAAAAAAAGAAAAAACATTCAAGCATTAGAAAAATGACAATTAAAAGTGTTATAAAAGATCCAAAATGCTATACTTACGATGACAAACATCAGTTTCATTCCAAAATTTTTCATACGGTCTATAATATTTGGCTTTACATTTATTACAATTGATACCCTCGGTATTGTGTTGACAATTTAAACAACGACCACCGCCCTCATAATGACCATGAATATCCAAAGATAAGCTCTTGCGATCAATATCTTCATCATAAACACACTCATTAGTATGGCCATGACAATTACAAGCTACAGAGCAGGAAAACATTAAAAAAAACTCTTTATTTTTATTATTTCAAAACCTTAAACTTACGTTCACATTCAAATGGATGGGCATTAGTATTTTGTCTCCATTTCTTTTGTTCGAATCCGGGACAACATTCATTGCACTGTATGCCACATGTACGATGTTGACAACGACATGCCAATATACGTACAGGACTCTTAATATCCTTGACATCACAGGTATCAGCATGACCATTACACATACAACGACCACCTATGGAAATGTCCTTAATCGAATAGAAATAACGTCTAGTCACAGTTGGATCTTGTCTGGCAACAGACATTAAATGACCTAACAAATTTTTGGTACGCAACAGGCGAATTCGTACATTGGTAGCACGTGTCCATTCTTGCAAAACTGACGAGTTAAAGTAATTGGTCGAGGAAGGACGATCGTTTAACAACATCACTGGAATTTCACCATTTTCCAAAGGTACAATTTTCGAATATTCTGTAGTACAAATAACATCATCATCTTTGGTTATGGGCTTGTAGGTATCCTTGCCAAAATAGGTTTCACAATCGGCGGGAGTATCTGAGAAATGTTGCCATGCTGACCAGGTTTTGCCATAATCACTTGATTTTTCCAAAGTCCAGAGACCGGGGCGGGGTGAGTTACCCATACGGATGAAAAGGTAAGCAACATGAAATTCCTAAAAAGAAAAAATAAGCATATATTTTTTTAAATTACTTGATTTAGTTTTCAACAGTGTATGTATTTAGTATATTATGATCTTCTTAAGCATACTTTAGGGATCGTAATATATTTTATTTATACAGTACTTTTCATAGCCCTATAATGCACTTATACTTTTTACCTAGATAAATTTAGCAGATATGACTATTTTTTGTAATAAAAAAAATTGAATAAGTACATATATAAATATAAATAAAGTATCAAAAAAAATATATTTTTTTTTAGTTCCTGGCTGGTATTCGAAACCATTGATATGGAACCACATATATCTTTTATCATACAAAGAATACTCTAGATATGACACCATATATAACAATATCTCAAATTTATTTGCAATGTACTTTATTGTACCATATTTAATTATATCTTACAAATATATTGGGTGTATAACTTAAAAATGCGGGCTTCCCAACAGATGGCGTATCTTTACACATGGTTTGTGTCTTTAATAATATATATGGAATTTTGGCGAGTAAATATCTGTCATTTATTCTCACTTACTCATTGAACGAAATAGTGTAAACAGCAAAGTTTTTGTTTTGCTTCGAAATTTACGAATTTCGTGCCAACAAAGCATCATTCGGCGGAAGTTCTGCCTTACTTTTTCAATTTGAAAAAAGTCCAGCTGAAAAACATCGATTGCTCAACGAATCTTGTTCTAAATATGTTCCTTTGACATGAACGTGCGAAAGATGGTTTGTGCTGTTTAGAAATGGTGATTTTTACATGGAAGACAAAGACCGCCCATGTCAGCCAAAATAGTTGTGAAACTCAAGAAAAACTTCCAAAATCATTGGGAGTTAGCCAAGCAGCAATTTGAAAACGTTTGACAGCAGCAGGATTCATCCAAAAGCAAGGAAATTGGGTGCCACACAAGTTGTAGCCGAGTGACGTTGTAAAACTGTAGACTATGTATGCATTACGACAACCAAAAGCGCAAGAAATAATATGTGAAGCCCGGCCAACCAGCCAAAGCTGAATAACCATGGAGCCAAGGTAGTGCTCTGTAGATGAGACCCATCTATTATGAGCTGCTGAAATCGGGCCAGACGATTACAGGGGACCTATACTGAACACAATTAATCCGTTTGACATTGGCCGAAAACGTCTGGAATATGCGACTAGACATGAAGCCGTAATGTTCCATTATGACAACGCTAGGCCACATGTTGCAAGACCGGTCAAAAACTATTTACAAAATAGTGGTTGGGAAGTTTTGTCTTACCCGTCCTATAGTCTAGGCCCGACTACCATTTGTTTCGATCTTTGCAGAACGTCCTTACTGGGATACGATTCACTTCAGAGCAGGGTATCCGAAATTGGCTTGATTCGTTCAAAAAATGTGCAGTTCTTTTGGCACAAAATCCATATGTTGCCAGAAAGATGGGAAAAGCTTAAAGCAAACGATGGCCATTACTTTGAATAAATTTTGATTGTGGCAATGTTTCGCAATGAACCCCAAGAATTACACATTTTTAGCATAGGAATTAAAAAATTTGCAAATTTTTCAAGGAAAAATTTAATACCAAAAATGTGAGTGTAGATCTGTTAGGATTTTTAATGTGAACAAATACACAAGTGAACAATTGCAAAATGTATTTGGCATCTGCTAGGTCTGGTATTTATCTTCTATACATAAAGAAATAACATTACTGACTGACTGACTCATTCAACATCGCCCAGCCCAAATCGCAAGAGGCAGGAGTCTAAAATTTGGTATGTAAATTTCCCCTTCAGCGTAGACATCTGCTAAGACGGAGTTTTTGGAAATTCCTTCGGGGGGGGGGGGGGGGGGGGAAACTCAAATTTCACGGCCTGCCCTAAACCCTTCAGCTATTGTAGAAACCCGAAATTTGGAATATGCTTCCTGGTAGTAAGTGATAACTCCTTAATAAGGTACATTCTAGAATTTTGGCCAGTGACGTTGTAAAAATGGGAGTTTAAAGGGAGAAAAGTCTCCCCCCCCCCCTTACGGCCTGCCTAAAGCGTTGGACCAAGGCAGTTGAAATTTTAAATAGACTCATTTTCCTGTGTAGATAACAGCTAAGACGAGATTTTTGGAAAATGCAACGGGGAGAGGCATAAATCGGTAAAACTCTCCCCCTTGATGGCCTGCCAAGACCGCTAGAGCTGGCTAGAGTATGGACCAACTAACTGATAAACTACATTTTAGAATTATAGCCAGGGACGTGGTAATAAATTGGTTTAAAATGGTGAAATGTCTCCCACTAGACCTAGGATGTTGAAATTTGGTATGTAGGTTCCTTATCCAGTGTAGCCAACAGCTAAGACGGGATTTTTTTAAAAATTTTTTATGCAGGTTCCTTCTCCAGTGTTGATAACAGCTAAGGTGTGACTTTTGTAAAATTCAAAACGGAGGGGCAAAAAATGCGGAAAATTCTCCCCCTTGACGGCCTGCGAAAATCGCTGGAGCTGGGAAGTTAAAACTTTGTACATAGGTTCCTCCTCCAATGTAAATGTGTAAATGTACATATGTGCAAATGTGTAAATTTGCAAAAGTGCAAATGTGTAAATTTTTAAAAATATGTAAATATTTATTTAAATTTGTAGCTGGCTAAAATTCAAAGGGAAACATTTGAAATATGTGTTACCTGGAGTATGGGCTAACTCATTATTGAGGTACATCTTAGAAATTTGGTCAGGGACATGGTAAAAATTGGAGACTACGGCTAATTATCTGGGGACTCCATATAGTCCCGGGCGTCAGCCCGCGTAATCTTTTTCTACGCTAACAACGTAGCAGGCTGTGCCCGCTGGTATATGATAATATATTTTTATCAGAGAAGACCAATTTGCTTGTTTTACTGTTTTTGCTTGTTTTACTCATATTTTCTTTTTGTGGATTTTCCATTTTTTTGCTTTAAAGTTGCTTTTTTCAAATTAAAAAAAATATTTTCTCTGCTATTTTTGTTCTTTAAAAAAAGTGTTTTTTCCAACTTTTTACTTTTGCTTGTTTAAAAAAATATTTTTTCTGCTTGTTTTGTTCTCTAAAAAGAAAAGCGTTTTTTGCCAACTTTTTGCTTGTTTTTTTTTGCCAATATATAAGGTGTGTTCGAAGTATGTTACCCCGAATGCCTGCAGGAAGCCAAATTTACCAAGAAGCTTTTCTTGTAACGAAAATTGGGTAAATGAGAGCGTTCAAGGAAGAGTTATTGAATTTCTCTTTGTACCAAAACTTACCCGTACTTTTTATTCGGGTAAAATGGTAAAACTGTCAAATCAACATATGCTGTTTTGTATTTGTGAAAATATTAAAGTTAAATTAAAAATTTACAATAAAGAATTTTTTCTTCTAGATAATGGAAAATACATTTGAAAATGTAAGTAGTTATTTGCCGTTTTAAAATATATTTATTTAATAAGATGAATAAATTTGACGTTTACTTGTGGGCAGAAAAATGTGGTTTTATGCGCTCGCAGTGTTTTGGGCATTTTTTTGGCTTTGTGAGAGAATTTTTTGCTTACATTCACTATGCCAGACATTACCCAAAATTACCTCGTACAGACCTATTGAATTTTGCTCTTTTTATCTTCTCTAATTATTAGATTTTTGTTAATATATACATTTTTTTACTTGCATTAGGAAAAAATTTACTTACTTCATTTACAATTCTACTATAGAGTCATACTGTTATATTCTGCGGAGCACTTATGTTCTTGAGGTATTCATTATTTCTTTTTTGGACACCCTTTTTAGTTAAACGCGTGAATAACATATGCAAATATGAGTTATGTGATCGTATTCTAATTGGCAACACATTCATGACATACAAAATTTAAATAAAAAGAAGTAAATGATAAAATTCATAAGCAGACCATAAAATACACTACATTATATAATTTAGAAGAAACTTCAAAAATGAGTTTGGACATCTCCAAAATAATTCATGCAATTTTAACAAATTATACATCATTTAAAAGCTACATAATCAAAATATATTATTTCATGCCGAAAACTAGTAAATAAATAATATTTATTGATGACAATTGATGATATTAAAAAAAACTAGTAAAATAATTTATATCATAAAAGATTTTCAGTGATTTAAATGTATATAAAGTATATAACTTTATAAAATAAAAATAAATTTCCGAAAAAATTATATGTGAACAATAAGGGCGGATCAATAAGTCCGTGACTTTTCGAACTTCCCTTGTAGTTATATGGAATGAAACACTGTTCCAATCAAATACCACCTTTTAATATGCTACTGTCAAATTTTGAGCAAGTTCCGTCATTTACTTTGCGTTTAACAACTATTCAAAACATACAACCTCGTGGATTTTTTTTAAAAATGGGAAAAAGTGAATTTCGAGTGCTCATTAAACATTATTTTGTGCGAAAAAAAACCGTCAATCAAACCAAGGAAAAGCTTTATAAATACTATGGGGACTCTGCATTATCGATTTCAATGGTAAAAAAGTGTTTTACTGGCTTTCGCTGTGGCCTTACAAGCACGGAAGAAGCCGAACGTTCTGGACACTTAGTTGAGGTCTCTACACCCAAAACAATTGAACAAATTCACTATATGATGTTGGCAGATCGGAGATTGAATGTTCGATAGATTGTAGAAGACAATGGCATCTCACATGGCTTAGTGGTTTCAATTTTGAACGATCACTTGGGTATATGAAAGCTTTCCGCAAGTTAGCTGCCGCGTTTGCTCACAATCGACCATCAACGGAATCGTGTGACAGCTTAGTTTCGATGGCAAAAATCCATGAAGTAGACTACGAATTGCCCTCTCATCAGCCTTATTCTCCGGATTTAGTCCCCAGTGACTATTTCCTATTTCCAAACCTAAAAAAACGGCTCGGTGAAAAGAGATTTTGCTCCAACAATGAAATTATTAATTAAACAAATCCATATTTTATGGACCTCGGAAAATCCTGCAAAGTAAATGACGGAACTTGCTCAAAATTTAACAGTAGTCTATTAAGAGATGGTACTTGATGGGAGCAGTGTTGCATTTCATATAACTACGAGGAAAGTTCAAAAAGTCACGGACTTATTTATCCGCCCTCGTAATTTTTGTCTATTGGACAATTGGTTGTATGGGTAAAATTAACTGCAATTGCAGCTAAGAAAGTTTACGCTACAGTTTGAACTAATAAAATAATCATTTATTTTTAAATGAAATATCAGTGTATATTTTTTCAACTGCAATTGCAGTAAATTTTACCGAATTAATACTTTTATTTTTAAGAATATTGAAAGGCATTTTAAACTAAAAGACAACCTTAACACATCACCTATTCTATCTTAACGTATGAACATATTGTATTTAAATATATGACATAAGTAAACAGATCATTGTACTATTCTTTTGAAATATTTAAACAAACAATACACTGTAAAAAAAACTGTTTATTTAAAATCGCGAGCAAGGGTACTCTAAAAAAATATATATCCATGCTTTTTCTCTTTTTTGGCTGAGTGCACTAAAAGTAAGTTTTTTACTTCATTTTTATGAATGGCTTGAAATTCATTTGAAAAATATATTCTTTTATGTGTTGACTTTTTTGTCATAAATTTTATTTTTTTTTTTTTTTTTTTGCCACACAACATTTAAAACAAAGTCTGAACAAACCATATCAAAGAGATGGAATTGTTGTGTATTAGAGTAGACCGAAATACTAAAAATTTGATTTCTAGAATTCTACTATTTAAGGAAATATGTAAAACAAATTTTTAATTTTAATTTGTTTACAAAATATTAAGTTGAATAAAAAAACCAAGCTTAAATAGCTAACTTTTCGTTGCTTTAAAATTCTGAAAGCAACATTTTTTATTAAAACAATATTTTCAAATAATCTTCACATTACCTTAGTTTTCTAATCAATATTTTAATATATTTGTTATAGTGCAATTTAATTGCAAATGTCGAATTTTTACAATAACAAAAAAAATTATTACTAAATGTGTTAAAATTTGACAAGTGATTACACAGTTGTAACATCATATGCAGATGTAAAAAAGGGTACTTTCGATAACTGTGTTAACCCTTAAACTGTCGGTAACAAAGACGTTATTTCGGCGTATCTAGATGATAGACACAGGCTTTAAAAACATAATTCCTTAAGTCAATTTTTAAATCTGATTTAAATTTTGATGAATTAACTTGCGAATTCATTTTTCTGATTGAATTATCTTATCCGAAGAATCAAGTTGATTTAAATAATACTTTTTATAAATCAAGCGAAATAATTTAATTTGAATAACTCAATTTAAATCAAGAAATCAAATCAATTTTGATTTGATTCGCGAATGAAAAAAAAATATTATTTTGATTATCGAATATGATTTGATTCGTGAATTAAAATAATTTTTTTTTAAATCGCGATTAATTTAATTTTAAACCCGAAGGATTTCCTGGAATTTTTATAAAACAGCCACAAGGTGACTATTTCTTTTATCAATTTATATAAATTAACACACTCCGATAATACAAATTTCGTTTTCCGTTCTATTTCGTTCGTATAAAAATAGTTTACTCTGTAACAGTTTTATAAAAATAGATTCCTCAGGATGTCTTCCAGAGCTGGGCTTTTGTATTATCGCAGTATATAAATACTCTAATATAGCAAAAATTTTGTCCGTTTTACCCTATCTCGCTTAGTTTGCGGATATTCGCCATTTTGTAAATTGTTTTTTTTTTTTAAATGGCCGGTATCTCGAAAACTAAGCGAGATAGCGCAAAACGGACAAAATATTTCCAAAGTTAAATAAAAAGAATAGATTTCCCGAAAAGTTTCATGGAATTTTTGTAAAACAGACATGGTTACCGGTCATTTTAAAGATTTACAAAAGGCGAATATCTAGAAAACTAGGTGAGTTATGGCATAACGGACAAAATTTTTGCAATATTAAAGTATTTTAATTTCAATTTTATTGTTTTTTTATTTTGTTTTAATTCGCATTCCAATTCAATCAATCTTCTTTAATCCTCGAATTATATTTGTTCAAATAAAATTAATTTATCAATTAAGATTTTAAGTCTTATTAAATTAAATATTGAATAAACTCGCTGATTTACAAAAAGAAGTTTTTTTTTCGTAAATTAATTCAATAAAGATTTATGTTTTTCAAGGTTTGGATAGATACAATTTCTACCTTCATCATACTTATGAAAAACTTCAACGAGATTTTCATCACAAAAAAAAATTGTGATGATTTTGGGATGGGATTTTTTTTAAGTGGGTTAAAAAAGTATTTTTCTTAATTATGATTTCTTACAACTTTCTGGCAAAAATTGAAAAAATTCGAATTTCAGGCCACTCTATTGTATATGAACCGCATAATCATTAACAAAAAAATTCTTTTCAATTACACACAGTATTGAAATTGTAGAAATAAAAAAAAATATATCTGAGGCATACAAATTAATTTTTGAACTATACCAGTGTTGCCAGTTTAGGAGATTTTCACTTATGTTCCAGAATTTTCTTTTTAGTTTAATTCTTATGGGAGAATAAAATATTTAGGAGTTTATTTAGGAAATTTTTAGCAAAATTATATAGAAAAAAAAAATAATAAATATAACAAAAATCATAAATTTTTGTCTTATTTAATAAATTTTTGAATGCAAATTTTTGAAATATTATAATTTGTTACACTCAAAAAAAAAGATGAACTAGAAATAAGAAAAATTAACTTATTTAGAGGATAAATTGAAATGAAAACGGCGCCAAAGACACTTTTTACCAATATTTTATAAAATTTTCCTTAAAATTGAGAAACAAATTTTACTTAAAATTTGGTCAAAATTTCTAAATTATAGAAAAATTTTACTACTTTGAAGTAAATTTTTATTAGAAAACAGTAAAATTTTCTCCCAATTAGTTCATACATCATCTAAATTATACTGTTAGTTAGGAAATGTATCCTTGGTTTTAAGAAAAATTTTATTTTATTTTAGTTCATTAGATAATTTTTTTTACTAAAAACTAGGACTAAACTCTCCAAAAATAACAAAATATTTTCTAACAACAAGTTAAACAACAAGTTTAAGTGAAAATTATCCTTCTCCTGCTTCTACGGTAAAGGTAATATATTTTACCATATATTTTAAGGTACTTTACACTCATTGAGTAGGTATTTTCCCACTTTCGGAGGACTTCCGCTTTGTGAGGACACTGCTCTTTACAAGCTTTTTGCTATACAATTTTGTCTTAAAACTAAATTGAATTATACAAAATTCATGTATTTAAAATATAAATTAAATTTCATAAGCAAAAAGGTAAACAAATTAAAAAAATGTACTGCAGGATATCCTGAAACGTAATAAATTGTAACAAAGTCAGATCCTTTTCGTAGTTAATTAACGGTTCTGCTTGATAGAACTACAAAAAGGGACGCCCTAAGTGACACACGGCATCTATGGCTTAGGAACACTGGGGGTCATTTGTCTTCTTAAATTAACTTATTTTAGGAAATTGTTGCAAAAATACAAAATATCACAGTTACGAGTACATTTCCTGTTATTATTAGAATATGGAAAAGTCATAAGTTTATTTTATGGGATTTTTAGCTTAAACTTTATTTGACATATACAAATTTAAACTTTTTTATTATTAAGTGTAAAAAATCGTTCGATAAATATAAGGTTTAATAAGCGCTACGTCAATTATAGGAAAGCCATTATACCGTAATGTATAAAATGTGCCTGTGATATTTTGTATTGTAGTCAGCAAACAAAATTATAACATTAACGCGCAAATTCGAAATTTTTTTACACTTTGCTAACAAAACTTTAAAATATATTTTAAGCTACTTTAAGTTCAATATTTAAGACTGTTAAGATTAGAGATGGGCACGTGAGAGATTTTTGACTCACGCACGATCACGAACCAAAAATTAGAATCATGTACGATAGTTTTTTTAAATGGCTACTTTAATTTCTTTTATTTAATAATATTTGTTCATGAAAATTAGGAAAACTAACTGGTTTGTTTTAAATTCATTGTTTTTTTTCTGCAATAGAATATTTAAAATAATTTAAACGTTTTCCAACAAAAAAATCCTATACAAAATTTTATGATTTTTGAAAAATTAGAAAACTTTTATTAAAAAAAAGAATATTTTATTAAAATTTTTAAAATTTATTTGAACTAAGTTGCATGAAAATTTTCCTTAGAAATAGTTCATCAGTTTCTAAAATTAAGTAAATTTTTATTATTACATAGGAAAAAATTTATAACTTTTTGTTTTTAATTGTCTGAACTAATTTTTAGAAAACAATTCTTCAAAATTAGAAAGTTGTATACTTAAAAACTGAATTAGGAAATGGCTTTCTAAAATTTAGTTAATTTTACTACTCGCAAACAAAAAATGAACACACATTAAGTTCAAGTACTTTCTTGATTTAAGTTAGACACATTTTTTGAACTAAATGGGAGTAAATTATGTCATAAATTTTTTATTTGAACTAAACTTAATTTTATTACATTTGAGTATGCAATTTTCTTAAAACTAAGATGTTTTTTCTTAAAATAAATAAATTTTTATTTAATTGACTTGTTTTTTTCCTATAATCAAGAAATATTACTTAGAAAAAACATGAACTATTTTTGAGTATATAAACTATTTCGTTTTTCCTCAAACTTAGCAATTTTTATTCTTTTTAAGAAAATTTGTCTAAGTTTTAATAAAATTTTAAGTCTACGAAATGTAATCTCTAGATCATTGTCAGATACCTATCAAATTAAATTTTATCAATTAATATATATTTCGAAAACATTTTTGTAATATAATTAATTATTAATTAATTAATTTCTGGGTTTTAAATGTTTTTTTTTTAATTTTTGTTTTTTTGAGAACAAATTATTGCTCAAAAAAAAAAATAATGAAACAAAACTCTTGACAGATAAAGATGGTAATTTTGTCAACAATATTAGAGTAGACAAGTTATTCATTAAGTCTATATCATTTTTATTAAAGTGACTAAACCTTGGAGAATTTTTAGAAAGTGCAAAAAGAAAAAAAAATAATCGACAATATTAGAGATGACAATATTAGAGATAATTAGAGTCGACAATATTAGAGATTTCAAATTTTTCTTTAAATCTACGTTATTTCTATTTCATGTAGAATTGCCTTAAGGAAAAAATATGTTGAAACGACTGAATCTAGAAAAATTTGTATAAAGGTGTAAAATAAAGTTAATCAAATATAAAAGACAAATTTTAATTTAAATCTATGTAATTTCTATCTTGTGTAGATGTTCTTTAAGAAAAATATTTGAAAAATTTTCAAGCGACAATTTAAGGGACAATTTTACAAAATTCAGGAGAAATCTCAAGAACTATCTGGTAACACTGGATAATACATGCAATTGTGTTAGTTTAATTTAACACTATACATAGCTACCCAACATACCAAATGACTTGAAAAAAATATTATTATAAGCTTACAAGCCTTAAGCTTGAAAAAGGTTTGAGAATATATTGAAAAAGGCTATCGTAACAATTGTAGAAAAATCAAAATGGAACCCTCGTGAAAATATATGTGTGCGTGATTACTATAAGATTATTCTTGCAATTGTAGAATAAGCTTATTAATAGTTGAAATTTAATTTAATTTATTTTAATTTTAAAAACTAATAATAATAACTCATTTTAAATATAAAAAATAATAATTCATTTTAAATATAAATAATAATAATTAATTTTAACCATAAATAAAAAAAAATAAATTTAATATGCAATTGCACGTTCACTATATAAAATTTACAACTAAATGTACACGCAAAACACGTTTGACAAATTTAAAGAAAAAGTAATGCCACTTGTTGTATGCATTATAAGCGTAGAACAAAGACAACAAGACTAGAATGTATTGAAAAATGTTTCTATTTCAATTGTCATATTGCGTTGTTGTTGTATGTTGTTCATAAGCATACTTGAGAAAAAGTTATGTATAATAATCTTTTCTCTAGCATTGTTAAATTCTGCTTTTGAATTCACATTTTAAAAATATTATAATAAGCGAAATTAAGAAAAGCTTAAAACACACTATTAATATAAGCATATTCTCAAGTTGTATTGCAGTTTGATTGCTTATGGTATATTGGGTACTTTATGAAAAATGATCTCATAATCAAAACAGTTTTTTTTTGTCTTTATTAAAACACATAATAGTAAAATTTATTTAGTACCGAAAAATACAGACTGGGTTGTTCTCAAAATCTTTTATTCGGACAGCGCTGCCAACTTTGACAATATCTCTCCTTTTTGAGACAAATAGTCAAAGTTAATGAAATTACGATTGACAATTTCGTAAAATCAAATATTATATATTAGTTAGAATATTGTTCTACCTTTCGAAAAGGTTGATCATTTTCATGATAGACAATACAATTTTTTAAAAGGCATCACCCTAAAACACCTGTGCATGCTTCCCAAGTTTGTTCTGCGGAAAACAATGCTGTTGTTCGCGATAGTGTGGCAGAATAGTCAACCTCGGATCGCCGTCGGTGTTCGCTATCGCGAGATCATGACGGAATTCTTGAAGCCAGATATTAAGGATATGGATGTGCACGATATGTGGCTTCAGCAGGACGGTGCCACTTGCCACACAGCTAACGAAACAATGGCTCTTTTACGCGACAAATTCAATGGCCGTGTTATCTCACGTGGTGTACGTCGATAAGCCAGCAACAATTCAAGAGCTAAAGGATGAGATAATTCGGCACATTAACGGCATAGAACCTCAATTATGCCTCAGCGTCATCGAAAATTTGGACGATCGCATGGAGGTGTGCCGCCGAGGTCGCGGCGGCCATTTGGCCGATATTTTGTTCCATACATAATTGAAGCATACCATATTATTATAATAACAAGAAATGACAATTATTTCCTAAATAATTTGTGTTTTATTCAAAATTAACATCGGCCCTTAAAATTTAACCACCCTTTATATGCGAATATAGAAAGTCCAAAAATAAATATTTTTGTATATTTAAATACAAATGTTACGATAACTATTAAATATATAAAATATTAAGATTTTAAAAAGCTTTTAAAAAATCTAATTTTTTTTTATTTAATCAATTTTGATACAATTTTACTAATAGAACAAACTTTTCAATATTTGAAGAAACGAAATATCAAAAGAAAAATAGCAATTTTTATAAAAAATGTTGATAATGTGATCATGAACCAAACACAAAATGACACTAATTGCACACAGAGAAAAACATGGTTGCAACATGATCACTGCTACTATATTATGCTTGCTGCATTTGGGTATAGTTATCACAATCGAGTTATTGGTTTATAAAAAGGTTCTAAACACCTATAAGATCGATACCATCATTTTTATAGTAAATATTTTATTATTTCATGATTCGACATATTCGGCGACAACCATACTGTGGTAACAAACATTAGAAACTATAGAGTGTTGACAGCAATCAATAAATAATTATAAATCAAAAAAAAACATGAATTTGTCATTTACAGTCATAATACTATCTTGATTTTATAAAAAAAAAATTGTATCACTTCAGTCACTCATGTAATCATTTTCACCTGGGGGGTTTTATTTTCAAAAATGCCTTATACATTTAACATTATAATTTATACTCATTTTATGTAAAGATTTTATATTTTTTCATTCTTTTCAATAAAAAACAATAATATTTTTTTTTTAATTATGTTTATTAATTTTTTTTTTTTGTAAAATAACGACTTTTTTGTTGAAAAAGAACAGAGAATATTTTTAAAATAATTTTTATAACAAAAATCTGTAGAACACAAAAGCTGTTTTGTATGAAAAGGATTCTAAAACAAAATACAAGATTTTTAGAAATTTTTTTGATAGAAACATTTCTAGATTCTACACTAAAAAAAAAGACATGAACTAAAATGTAATAAAAAAAATTCCTTCAAAATAGTTAATAAATTGTCCTCAATTTAAGTAAAATTTTATTAAAAAGAATTTCCTTAAAAAGAATAAAAATTCCTAAATTTGAGGAAAAACAAAATAGTTTATATACTCAAAAATAGTTCATATTTTTTTCCTAAGTAATATTTCTTGATTTTAGCAAAAAAAAAAAAACAAGTCAATTAAATAAAAATTTATTAATTTAAAGAAAAAACATCTTAGTTTTAAGAAATTTGCATACTCAAATGTAATAAAATTAAGTTAAGTTAAAATAAAAATTAGGACATAATTTACTCCCATTTAGTTCAAAAAATGTGTCTAACTTAAATCGAGAAAGTACTTGAACTTAATGTGTGTTCAATTTTTGTTCGCAAGTAGTAAAATTAATTAAGTTTTAGGAAGCCATTTCCAAATTCAGTTTTTAAGTATACCACTTTATAATTTTGAAGAATTATTTTCTAAAAATTAGTTTAGACAATTAAAAACAAAAAGTAATAAATTTTTTCCTATGTAATAATAAAAATTTACTTGATTTTAGAAACTAATGAACTATTTCTAAGAAAAATTTTCATTCAACTTAGTTCAGACAAATTTTAAAAATTTTAATAAAATATCCTTTTTTTTAAGTAAAAGTTTTTTAATTTTTAAAAAATAATAAAATTTGGTAAAGAATTTTTTTTTTCGTTGGAAAACGTTTGAATAATTTTTAATATTCTATTCCAAAAAAAAACAATAATTAAAAACAAACTAGTTAGTTTTCCAAATTTTCAAGAAAAATATTATTAAATAAAAGAAATTAAAGTAAGCATTTAAAAAAACTATCGCATGATAGTAATTTTTGGTTCGTGATCGTGCGTGAGCGTGAGTCAAAAATCTCTCACGTGCCCATCTCTAATCTTAACAGTCCTAAATATTGAACTTAAAGTAGCTTAAAATATATTTTAAAATTTTGTTAGCAAAGGGTAAACAATTTAGAATATGCGCTTTTATGTAATAAATTTGTTTGTTGACTACATACAAAATATCGCAGGCACATTTTATACATTACGGCATAATGGCTTTCCTATAATTGACGTAGCGCTTATTAAACTTAATATTTATCGAACAATTTTTTTCACTTAAAAATTTTGTATTTTTGCAACAATTTTCTTAAATTAGTTAATTTAAGAAGACACAGGACCCCCAGTGTTCCTTAGCCATAGATGACGTGTGTCATGTAGGGCGTCCCTTTTTGTAGTTCTCTCAAGCAGAACCGTTATTTAACGAAAAGGATATGACTTTGTCACAATTTATTACGTTTCAGGATATCCTGCAGTACATTTTTTTTAATTTGTTTACCTTTTTGCTAATAAAGTTTAATTTATATTTTAAATGCATGAAATTAGTATAATTCAATTTAATTTAAAGACTAAAATGTATAGCAAAAAGATTGTTAAGAGCAGTGTCCTCACAAAGCGGAAGTCCTCCGAAAGTGGGAAAATACCTACTCAATGAGTGTAAAGTACTTTAAAATATATGGTAAAATATATTAAATTCTTTCTTTCTTCTTTTCACTTAAAAGAAGTGCTATTTAACTTTTTGTTAGAAAATAATTTCTTATTTTTAATGAGTTAAGTCCAAGTTTTTAGTAAAAACAATTATCTAATGAACATAAATAAAATCAAATTTTTCTTAAAACCAAGGAAACATTTCCTAACTAACAGTACAATTTTAGATGATGTTTCAACTAATTAGAAGGAAATTTTACTGTTTTCTAATAAAAATTTAGTTCTCAATAGTAAAAGTTTTCTATAATTTTACCAAATTTAAAGTAAAATTTGTTTCTTAATTTTTAGGAAAATTTTATTAAATATTGGTGAAAAGTGTTTTCATTTCAATTTTTCCTCTAAATAAGTTAATTTTTCTAAATTCTAGTTCATTTGTTTTTTGAGTGTATGGATATTTCCTTTAAGTAAAATTCTCAGTTTCTGCAAACTGTTTCTTTAGATAAAAATTTATATATTCTTCAAAACATAGATTCTAAAGCTAATAAGGAAGAATAAAAAATTCTTAGTTTCTAAGGACTTTTCATCATAAAAATATTTATTTTCTAAAGTCTTTTTCTAAAAGAAACGTTCTGAGAACTATCTAAAAAAAAATCTTAAAAATTTCTTTAGAATTTAAGAATTTTTCTATTAAAAAAAGTCCATAGAATCGTATGTTTTTTTATTAAAAAAGTTTTTGGAATTTAAAATTCTTTTTTAAAGTATGTATATCTTTTAAAAAGACCATAGAATCAAAGAAGTTTTCTTGAAAAATTCCTAGATACCAAATTTTTTCATAAGGAAATAAATTTCTTGAAGAATTATTTTTAAACTTAAAAAACTTTTTTATAGTTTCGAAGTAGGGAATATGTTATAATAATATTATGGTTATTTTATTATAATAATATTATAACTCTATTATAGTATGACTATGGTTGGCACAATCATAATCCTTAATATACATGATACTTTTCGGATATGATTGCCCCAGCCATGTTTTTTCTCTCCATTAAGTTTTGCTGGAACTCGTCCAATGAAACTATTTAAAAAGTTAATGCAGTTTTTTCATAAAACTTTATTTAATAAAAGTTTTATATACTCATAAAGAAGAATTATTTGATTTACTTTATGAAGAAAACTTCATTAAAATTCCACTAAAACTCTTGCAAAAAAATTCTCTCTGTGTCTTATTTATAAATGTATTATTAAAAAGAAGCCTACGTAAACTAAACTCATCGTAGACATGCAATTGGATAAGTTAATTTAAAACAAAAAAATGCTTGATATGCATCGATTCTTCAAATATAAACTTAAAACAAACATTAATATTCATTTAAAATATAATTAACGTAAAAAGGAAATATATTTTTAACACGTACACTAAGAGACTAAAACATATTTATAGAGAAAAAATCATACCCATGTAAAAATCGAAATATATATGAGCATACATGATCATACATGGTCATATACGTCCATACATTGTTCAATATATGACCATACATGATCTCATATATGATCATATATCTTCGGATCTGAAATTTGAGGGTATATGGACGTATATGATCATATACGAGCATACATGAATAATATATGAGCATGTATGATAATATATGCACATATATCACCATATACCCTCAAATTTTGGATCCGGAGATATATGATCATATATGAGATCATGTATGGTCATATATGAGATCATGTATGGATGTATATGACCATGTATGCCCATGTATGATCATATACAAGCCCATGTATGATCATGTATGTTCATATATATTTCGATTTTTACCTGGGTAGTTACATTAAATTTCATGTTCTGGAATCAGTGCGAATTTAAATCCTCGTGAAATTGAAATTTATGGCGCCTATTTCACTGTATTCCAAAGTTTTCAACTTTACTATATTAAATGAAACTCAAAGAAATTGAGAAAAAGAAAATTATGAAATTTTCACTTTTACCTAACAGTAAAATTCAGAACAAGCCCGTATTTTATACTTTGTGTTGAACATATTTGAATTAAGTATGAATTTTATTAAATTATATATGATTTTAGTTAAAATAAGCTTTTTCGTATTTAAATTAAAATTTTAAATAATTTTTATATTCTTTTCGTATTTTAAAAATAAGTAGAAACATAGTTAAATTAAACCTAGTGTGATTTTAAAGCTGTTTCTACCCTGTAGAAGCCTGGGGTCAAGTGTCTACAAGTCAGCACTTTTGTCGACTATTTTGGGTGACTTTTTGGTGACATGTCCACAAAGCGTCTATACTTTTCACATTCCTTTTTTGCAGCTGAAAAGCTGTGCTTGTTCTTGATTTTTTTATTGTTTTTATATAATGAGCAAATGATATTACAAAAAACTTTTGAATAAAAACAATCATTTTTGTATAAAAATAAAAATAACAAGAATGAGGCAAACCATTTTTAGTGAAAAATCCAACAAAATAGTGCATTTATTTTGTTGGATTTAATCTTAGTTCCTTCCTAGTGTGGAAATCTAGTAAAAAGTTCCAAAAGTGTAGACTAGAATTACTAAAATGTACTAGTGAATCTCTGGTTCCAATATCAACACCTAGTCAATAGTTGTGTAGATTCGCAATGACACGCACATGTTAAATGTCTACAGCAAAAAGCGTTGGCTGGGGCATAATTAATCAGTAGTACTGGTGACAAAGTCAATAGTGAATCAGTACAGTTCCACTATCGACATTTCCTACAGGGTATTTAATGCAATATCGTTTCTGCTTGATTTACAAATAATTTTTCTGTGTGTATTTCCGTATTTTTAACTAACCTATTAATGCTTAAATGTTCTTCTGCAGGGAAGATACCTAAGAACTGATAGGTATTTATTGGTTCAAGTTACGGACATAAATAGAACTACAGAAGCCTATTTATTCAATTAAAAATGTATCATTATTAAGAAAAAACTGTATTAAATTAAAATTTAAATATTTTTTTATATCCTTTTTGCATTTAAAAAAAAAATAGAAACATAGTAAAATTAAACCCAGTGTGATTTTAAAGCTGTTTCTATTCAATATTATGTTGTTTCTGCTTGATTACCAAGTATTTTTCTCTATGTGTACCTCTCATTTTAACCAATAGATAAATATTAATGTTTAAATACCTAAGATTTGTTCGTCTACTAGTTGAAGTTATGGACATGAACTAATGAAAATTAATTCCAATAAAGTTGCATCAATTCTTAAATAATATTTTATGGGCTGAATAGTTCTGAAAATTGTACTTGTCTAGTATATTTTTTTTAATAGTTTTTTCATAGACTGATCACTTTTCGTATTATAGTTTTACTCGTTTTTCAGACATAACAAATTTGCAATTATAAACATTACACTACATTTGTTTTTTTTTTATTTTTTTATTTTGTTGATTTTAAGATGAGATCATATTTTTTCTGTTCATTAAATCCATTTAAGAAACAAATATTTGTTTGTATATGTTTTTGTTAACATAAACAAAATTAAGCAGACATGCATTTCCACTACATAATACTTGAAATTTGTTGCTGCATTTTGTTGCTATTTAATAGCTTCTTAAGATCATCTTTCCCATTAATAATTAACATTATTTATATATAAAGTCATTTACAAAAAAAAAAAAAAAAAAACTGCAATCATGCATGTAAACAGTAAATGATGCATATTTTGTTGATGTTTGCTTAATTTAAATGATACTGAAAATGTATTTGAAATTTTATATCACCATACAAATGAATGTATCGTATGAGATAGAGGTTCATATCTTTATATTTAATGATGCTTTTAATAACTAGGGCAAGGAAGTTTATTCATTTATAATTGTGTTTTATGTACATAAAATATGTATTAAAAATCAAAAAGTATGCAGTATAAATTTTAATAATATTCATTTATAATTGATTTTTCAACGTTTTTAATATTAACACTTTAATTTTAGTATTTTTTTTTTAAGAGAGTAGTTTAAAAATTGAAAATTACAATGGTCAATAGTTCTTTAACAAATCAGATAAGGAGCACTAATATTTTAAAACAATGTGCATGGCACATCTGCACAAGTGTTAAAGACTATCTGCAATTGGGTAAATGAATTTAAATGTGGCCGTACATCCCCAAATGATGAACCTGGTTCAGGATAGTCAGTGTAGGCAGTTACTTCGGAAATAATCGATAAAATCCACGATATAGTTTTTAAGTAACCGACAAGTAAAAGTGCGTGAAATAGTTGAGGCATACGGGCCAGAGAACTGCAAAATCAACTTTTTTCTTGATTTAATCATACACAAAAATTCTTGTTCACTTTAAATAATTTAACAAAATTCACTGTAGAAAAAAATCAGCATCATGTTACTGAACACTGTTAAGTGATTACATTTGCATAGAACATAAACGACAGATGATTCACACTGATTCCAATTACGCGTTCAGTAACATGATGCTGATTTTATTCTACAGTGAATTTTGGTGAATTATTAAAAGTGAACAAGAATTTTTGTGTATGATTAAATCAAGAAAAAAGTTGATTTTGCAGTTTTCTAATACGGGCATATCACATGATTTAGTGATTTCAATTTTGCACGAAAAATTGGGTATGAAAAGGCTATTGGCAAGATGGGTGCCGCTCACAATCGGAAATGCACGCCATCGTGTGACTGTTTCTATAGTTGGTTTAGAACTTTTTCATCACTAAGAATTTTTTTCCCATACTTAACTGTTCGTGAGACAGTATAGTGCACCAGAAATGAAACAAGAGACAAAAGAATGGATGTTACCAGGTGTATTTGCTCCAAAGTAAAAAAAAATCAGGGACTGAAACCGAACCCGAACCTAAACGGGTTCAGGTTCGCTGTTTATAAAAACTTTGAACTCGAACCCGCTGAACCCAAAAATTTAATCAGTTTCGGGTTCAAAAATATAAAAAAATATTCTTGCGGTTCATGACGTGAGAAATGTTTGATAGAAAAATAAAAAAAAAATCATTACATATCTTGCATTCCAGTTTGCAGTACTTGACACTATATCTTATCTAGTCCTTTTTTTAAGCAAATACTTGATTAATGCAGAGCTATTTGCAAAAAATTGCGAACACCAAAAATTTCTTCTTTAGCTAAAAAGTTAAACTTAAAAAAAAAGCTAGCCAAAGTAGATGGAATTCCAGTTATGACATTTTTTAAGCCTTATTGAAATCAGAAGTTTTTGTTTAGAATTACTGGATTACTGGATAATATTTGGAATATTTGTAAAGAAATCGTAGAAGTTTTTTCACCTCATAAAAAATTAACGCTGAGACTACAAGAATAACAGATGATTTTAGGTGATTTTTATAGAGTCTGGCTTAGTTTTTAATTAGAGCTAACAAAAGATGACAAAACAAAAATCATTTTCGTAAGAATTATATTTAAATATTATAAAAAGAGAAAAACCACTTTATTAATAATCCACTTTGGATTGCAGCATTATATCTGGGTAGCAGATTTTAAGTCCCAAAGATATTAAAACTGCTAAAAAACATATAATACAAGCAATTGAAATTTTCAAAAATTTGCAAATGGAAAAGGAAGTGAAATTCATGAGAGAATCAGAAGAAGGAACGATTTCGAAACGTAAATTTCTTTGATTTCCTATTAATAAAACATTTAAACCGAACCTAAAATTTTTATTTCGATTAACCCGAACCTGAACAAATTTTTTTCAGGGTTTCAGTTCCTGTAACAAAGCCATAAAATAGGGCGGTAAGGTTATAGCAACGATTTTTTTTTTTTTTTTGCATGTGCATGACATTATCTTCATTGACTACTAATAAAATGGAAATACAATAACTGAAGAAAATTTTTCATTATTATTCGGACAATTAAGCGAAGGAATCATGAGAAAAAATGCCTCTACTTAGCCAAAAAAAAAAATTTTATTCCATCAAGATAATGCTCGAGCGCACACTTGTTCAGTTTCGATTGCAAAAACACAAGTTAAGGTTTGAATTGTTGCCGCATGCATCTTATTCTCCAGATTTGGCTCCCAGTGACTTTTTTCTGTTTCCAAATTTTAAGAAATGGCTCCTCGGAAAAATATTCGAGTCGAATGAGGATCTTGCGAAATCTTACTTTGCGAAGGGCTGAAAATAATTGGAGAATCGCCGTATGAAGTGTATTGACCTAAAAGGAGCAAATAAATAAGAATCAACCCAAAATAAAAGACTTATTGAATTGTCCATGCACCATTTTTTATTTATTACTTTTGGCTCATGCCTCCCTACCTCCAAAGGGCTTGACCTATGCTCGAAGGAATAAGAATTATAAATGCTGCTATCATCTGCCAAGGAATGGATGGGATTTGAAATTTGACCTCAAAAGGTAATTTTAAAAGTGAAGGAAAAAAAACGTAACTTTGTGGTACCCATATCCCATCTATAACAACTCTTTATGTATCCAGAGAACTTATTACGGCTATCAACTGTATGAAGCTTTGACATATGTGCTTTATACCACACACGATCGAATGCATTGTAAATATCCACCAAACCGGTGTTTAAGAAAAGCTAGAGCCTCCAGAAGAAGGCAGAGCTTCCTTACTTGTTGATTTTTTTTAGCAATCAAACACGCGATAAAGTTCTTTTCCTAAACAAATTTCAAAACCAAAATTTTTCTTTGTGTATCTCACATTTTGTATGTATGTGTTTATTTCCGTTTAGTATTGATAACATGTTGAGTAACTTTAATTTTAAAATGTTTAAACATAATACGAACAACAAGCGGCAAGCTACAAAAACTAAACAAATTTTAGATTAATACAAAAAAGGATTGTCAAATCACATTATTCAATAGAAAATAAATATTTACAAAATATTAGAAAGCAGGGCTTTCACAATTACACTAAAAAAAAATTACAGTAATTGCCAGTAGTTTCTTTAAAAATACAAAGAAATATATTTTTCAAAACCTTTTTTATATATTATATATAAATACTGTTACAGTTAATATTTTCATTTAAAATGATTTGCTAAAAAAAATCTTGTTTATTTTTTATGTATAAAGAGTGGATTATTTTTCCAATTTGTAGTTAAAAAATAAAAGAAATATAGAAAAATGCATTACTTTTTATAGATTTTGTAGTTAACTAGATGACAGTTAAAATAAATAAATAAACGAAATATCATTTGTTTTTACGTATTTGTGGTTAGTTTGTTAACAGTTAAAATATATAAAAAAATATATTTTTATGGATAGCGTAAGTTAATTTATTAACCTTTAAAAATAAATAAAAAGTTATTTTGATTTAAATGAACAGTTAGTAGACCGGTTTTTAAGTGATTTTTCATTTAATTTAAATTACATTTTCAGTTAATTTTAACTAAAAACTATTTTAAGTTCAGTTATATAGCTTATCTTTTTGTTTTAATCTAAAGTTTATATAAAAATTTAACAAATTTACATGCGAAAGTTTAGACATATGGTAGAATAAGTAAACTAATTTTTATTCATATTTTTCTGTAGTAAGTTGCATATTAAATGAAAGTTATTTGAAAGTCAAATACATCATTTTGACATAATAGAAAAGTTTCAAACTTTTTTAGTTCTGCAAAAAAAAAAAATATTCCCAAATTTTCAGATATTTGAATTTTAAAAGATTTTCTATACAAGGTGGCGCAAAAGTAATCCTCCTATCAGAAAATGCTATAAATTTTGCGATTGGCCCCTAATGTCAGTTCTGTTTTGACATTTGTGTAGTAAACACATGCGAAATACACGTTAATAAACAATGTTACGCTACACTGCTCCAGAACGCGGAATATTGGTGACTATTTATTTGAGCAATAATGAAAATGATTTTTCATCAAAAATAATCATGAGTGATGAGGCCCATTTCCATCTTAGCGGGTACGTAAATAAGCAAAATTTACGCTTCTGGGGCACCGAAAATCCGCGTGTAACCCACGAAGAGCCATTACACCCGCTCAAAGTCACTGTATGGTGTGCTGTTTTCGCTGGAGGAGTCATCGGACCTTTTTTCTTCGAAGACGTCGCTTGCCAAACGGTTACTGTGAATGGTGAGCGCTACAGAGCAATGATCAACGAGTTTTTTTTGCCGCAACTTGATGAATTGGGATTGGAAAACATGTGGTTCCAACAGGATGGTGCAACGCCACACACTGCACGTGCCACAACCGATATGCTGAAGGATGCATTTCCCGGGCGCCTAATCTCCCGTTTTGGCGATTTGCACTGGCCAGCAAGATCGCCTGATTTGACCGCTCCAGACTTCTTTTTGTGGGGCTTTTTGAAGTCGCGGGTTTATGTCAACAAGCCTCAGACTCTTGCAGCTCTTAAAGACAATATCCGTCAAGAATGTGAGGACCTATCGCCGGAAGTTTTGTGGTGATGGAAAATGCCATAAAAAGGGCTCAAATGACAATCAACTGTGGCGGCGGCCATTTATATGACATCATATTCTCGACTTGATGTAAAAAAATTAAAAGACCAAATAAAAATAATCCACAAGAAGAATCAAAGTTTTTAATTTTTTTTTAAATTACAGCCAAAAAACTTTGGAAGGTTATTTTTGCGCCACCCTGTATGCCACCTCTAATACGTTTTTTCTACAAAAGATTTTTAAAATATTTCTACATTTTTATTATATAACAATTTTTGACGTTTGAGAAATTTTTTCTTAATAATTATTTTATTTTGAAATATTTAGCTGTGTTTACGCTCTATTCACGCTAAGTATTTAAATCAAATTTACGTTAAACCGTTTGAATGTAATAAAATTTGGACAGTTAATGTTCATAATATTTCTGATATAATCGAATGTGTATCAACATAACATTTTCGGAAGGAACGCAAAGAAGTTACCCTGGAGGAAAATTGTATGAAGGATGAGTTTTTAACGTTGATAATTATCCACTTTGCAGAAAAAAATCAAAATTTAATTCCTGTGCATGAATTCAAGAATGAGTTCCTAGAGTAAAACATTAAGAGTTACAATTTAGGAATTCATTCATGCAAACATGGTTGGGGCAAACATATTCGAAGAATTATGCCAACCATAGTCGTACTATAATATAGTTATCATATTATGATAATAAAATAACCCCAATATTACCATATTATAGTCCCTGCAGTTATTTTATTATTCGAAATTATGAAAAAGAAATGTTTTTCCTAAAAAAAAAATTTTAAAGAAAACTTCTTCGGGGCCATTCCATGTCATTTTCAGATTTGTCAACTCCGATTTAAATGAAATTCGGCACAAATATTGTAAATGGGTAGTGTTTATTAAATCATTAACCTTTCGGTTTTCGAAATATGACGTCATGAAAATTGACAAAAACGTCTAAATATCGAAAAAGTGTCCGTACAAAGTCGCGCATAACTTCTAAACTATACAACCTAAAATTTTCCTATTGGAATGCTGTGCGGTTTGAACTGGAATAACCCTTTGATTCTATGGACATTTTTAAAGAAAAATACATCGAAAAAAACTTTTAAATTCTAAGGACTTTTTTAATACAAAAACATAGATTCTACGAACTTTTTCCAATTGAAAAATTCTTACATTCTAAGGACATTTTAAAGATTTTTTTTAGAAAGTACTTAGAGCTAGTTTTTTTTTGATGTGAGTTAAACATGATTTAATGACTTATTAGTTAAACTGAAAATAAATTTAAACTGTTTTTCTGTAATAGTTTAAGAGTTGACAGATAAGATAAAGCTGCCATATTTTAATCCAACTAAATTTTATATTTTATAACCAAATGTAGCATTGAAAATATTTAATAAAAATCAAAACAAATATTTTTTCAAACAATAGCATGTGCTCACGAATAAAAAAATACAAATATAAATAATATTCATATATAAAAAAATAATGACATAGAAAAAATAACGGAACCCAAGCGCTAAACGAATTTTTTAACAATAAAAATTTAGAATCTAATTGTATTAGGTGGAGACGCTTTTCATTAGCTGTGTGTGTTTTGACATCTGTTACTTAGGTTTAACTGGCGAAATTCGCACAGTTAAGCTCAAATTAAAAACAAAATAAACTGGATCTCAAAAGCAACATTCCAAGTTTAAACCAAGTTAAACCAATAAACAAGGTTGAACAACATCCAAAAAACTAGCTCTTAGAGTCTCAGAATTTTTCTTTTAGAAAAAGTCCAAAAAATCTAAGAAAATTTCGAATAGAAGAAGTCCTTAGAATCTAAGTATTTTTAATGATGAAACGTCCTTTAGAATCTAAGAATTTTTTATTTAAAGTCTTAGATTTGGTCTGTTCATCTGAAGGGCTTCTCTGCTCCTGCTTTTATTGTATGATAAGAACTTTTTTGAATGTTTCAGTGATTTCTGTTTGTTCCAATATTTAATGAATATCGTCTTGATCAGATCCGATATCATAATTGTGATATCCTTTTTCGTAAAACCAAATTGTGGACTCGGGCCTATAAATGGCAGTTCCGCACCTAGTCTCGCTTGTTCATCAGCTTTTTCATTGCCTTCATGCCCACTGAGACCGGGTGCCCAAATAAGTGTTACCTTATTATTGGTCGCCATTTGGTTGAGGGCTTTATGGCATTCTAGCACTGATCTATCGCGATAGATGGGAGTTTTCAGGACCTTTATTACAGCCTGGCTGTCCGACATTAAGTTTATCTTTCTTTTCACAAGACTCCTTTCCAGAAGTTCGGTCGTTGCTTTATAGATAGCATATAATTCTGCAGTAAATATAGTTGAATCTTTGCCCAGAGGTATGTGAATTCTGCACCTAGGTCCGTATATACCACTTCTGTGCATCTACCTTCAACCATGGGGGATCAAGTTCCCAGACTTCTCTTGTTGGGATTTGAACTTTGTATTCTCTTCCTACACGCAGAGAAAAAAGATGGTTAGGGCAATCATATGCGAAGAGGATCATATATTTTTGGGTTTATGGTTGCGCCAACCATAGCCGTACTATAATATGGTTATCATATTATGATAATAAAATAACCAAATTTTTACCATAATATAGTTCCTACAGTTATATTATGATTCAAAAATTATCATATCATGGTTCTAAATAAACATGTTATGGTCTGGAATTTATCATAATATGGTCGCACGTAATGATAGTGTGCTCAATATTTTATTATATTTTATGGCCCCCCATAACTTTATTATGATTCCTGGATTACCATTATATGATCCCTACAATAATATATATATGATCCTTCTTATTATATTATGATTATTAATGTACATAATATGACTATCTAATATTTCCAAGAAATGTTTTTCCTAAAAAAAATTTGATACTAAAAAGTTTTTGAAAAAAAATTGTTAAGAAAAAATCATAGATTCGTCGAACTTTTCTATCTATATTTGATTCTGTGGACTTTTTTGAGAAAAATATTTATTATTTTTTTTTTTTTAATTCTAAGGACTTTTTTAATAAAAAAAATCTTAGATTCTAACGACATCTTTAAGATTTTTTTAAAGTAATTAGAACATAAGTATTTTTCAGGATGAAAAGTCCTCAGAATCTATGAATTTTTCTTTTAAAGAAAGGCCTTAGAATCTAAGTTTTTTAGGAATATATGAATTTTTATCTAAGAAACAGTTTGAAGAAACAGAGAATTTTAGCTTAAGTAAAATTCCATAGAATCTAAAAATGTTTGTTTCTTATAAATACAAAATATTTTATTAATATTTGAGAACTTTTTACAAGAAATGAATTAATAAACATATTTTATTATATTTTGTTTTTATTGCAAAGAATTTAAAAAAAAATCTTTATATAAAATCTTATGAATTGATTAGTGTAAATAATATTATTGTATAAGGAATTTCCAAAAAAAATACTCATGTTTTATTTGATCTATAATTATTTAATGATTGTCATCATATTTTTTCATAATCTCAATTTTAGTTACCACTGTATTGTAACAGCCAATCATGTTTTAAAATTGAAGGTGACAACCATAAAATAGTAAAATATTTACTATTATAATGATGGTAGCGACCATGTTGATGATTATAAAACCAATAACTTGATTGTGACAACCATACCCGATTGGAGCAAGTACAATATAGTAGCAGTGATCATGTTGCAATCATGTATTTTCTCTGCGTGTAGTTCAATCACTGGATTTATTTGATCACTACATAGTGTCATGTTCTTTATGGAACTGGTCTCGTTAAGGATCTTCAGATGGCCTTTATGGTCATCTTTTTTGAACTTAAATAGTTTGTGGAGTTCGATTGCTTGTTTCATAGCTTCTCGCGGTTACAGCCAATCTCATGTTATAAAACATAAAGTGACAATCACAAAATAATAAAATATTTGCTATAATAATGATGATAGCGACCATATGGATGGTTAGAACTTATTTATAACCTACCAATATCTTGATTGTGACAACCATACCCGAATACATACAGCAAGCTTAATATAGTAGCAGTGATCATGTTGCAATTCAAGTTTTGATCAAGGAACTAATTCTCCGAGGAATTCTTTTTGCTAATTTCCTAAGAAATTGATGTTTTCGCTTGATTCCCTAAAGAATTACCTATCCTTTTCATCTAATTCCTCCCTTAGGAATTAACTTATTCTCTTAATTCCCCTAAGGGAAGATCTGTGTATAACTTTTCGGCTACAAATATGTCTAAACACTTTATGAGTAAGGCGAACGTTATCCGCTTTTTTTTTTAAAGAAATTAAATTGTTGCAAATCAAAATAAAAAAACTTTAAATTTGACCCCAAAAGAACACAACTATTTCATTAAAAACATAATTATGTTTGTTACTAATTTTTCATTTTAAATCCCGGTTTTAAAAGATAAGCTAAAATAAATTCTTTGACTTATCAGCAACAATTTCCTACATATTAGTTTCAAAAAAAAAAAAAAAATGAACACAAGAATTAAATTTATAAGAAACTATACCAATAAAACCAAGCAATGACTGATAAGACGAGATGTGTGTATTAAAAGTCTTTATACTCAACGATACGAGTAGTGTGTTTAAAAATATTTGAATCGGTTACATTTTGGGTAATCGATTAACCGATTTCTTAATTATTCATCAACATATTATGGTAAGTGTAAAAACAAATTCTTTAAAAATCATATTATTTTTCGATTAATTAAAATCATTTAAATTCTTAAAACCTGCTCCATAGAAAAATTCTTAAAATTCTTCGAACATTCATCTACATATATAATATATAAAGGACATTGTTTAGCGCATTTATCTACAGATAAAATATAATACGGGTGATTTTTATTAAAAGCCCTTTCCACATAACTTCAAAGACTACAAAAACTTTGCGTGCAGTAATCGCGATAAAAGTTATATTAAAATAGAAAATTTACTGATAATTTCCAACAAAGCTGGATTCTGATCACTTTTTCCTGCTACAAACTTCTAAAATGCTTAAGAAATTTTCTTATTAAAATGTTAAATCAAATAACTATTAAATAATTTATCGAATAACACATAATCCGAATAATTTCCAGAGCTGGTTAACTGAGAACACTAATATGTAGAAAAACTCAATACCCACACATAGAAATATAAGATTGTAGGGTTTCCTTCTTATTTGCTTTAAAATGAAGTCTTAAAAAAAATAAAAAACTAAAAAGAAAGTAAAGAAATAAGAAACTATGTTGCAAGATAACCTAAAGATCTTTAGAATTATGATATGAATGAAACTATAAGAAATATCTATTATAATACATATTTTAATTAAATTTTTCTAAAAGGAGTTTTTTAACAAAATTATGTTGCATTTTACTATTTTTTTTAACATCTTTTAGATGTTTTTCTTTTTTCTCTTTTAAGCCATAACATTTAAAAATTTTATGGCAGAAATAATTTAAACACAAGTCCATCACGTCGTGTAGACATTAAAGAGAAGATACACAGAGAAAAAAGCTTTTACTGATGTACATAATACATTTTTCACCATAAAATTCTTAATTACAACCTAAGGATTTAAACTCTAAAAATTCAACAGAATCTCATAAACTGTTTGCTATAAAAAGTTATATGAATATGATGAACTTCTTTTTTACAAAAAAGTCATCAGAACTTGTTTGTACTATAAAAAGTCATTAAAAAATCATTAAAATCTAATGAATTTTTTTATACAAAAAGTCATCAGCATATGATAATTATTTTTAAAAAAGTCATTGAAATCTGATAAACTCCTTCATTACAATCTGATAAAAAATTTATGGGACTTTGATGAACTTTTTTCTATAAAAACGTTATTTATAAAAAAAAAATGTCATCAGAATATAATGAAATATTTCCTATAAAAAGTCATTAAAATTTGATAAATTCTTTTATATAAAAAAATTATTGAAAAGAAAATCATTAGAATCGTATAAACTTTTTTCTATAAAAACAAGTCATCAGGATCCAATGAACTTTTTCTTTAAAAAATCATCCGACTGTGATTCACATTTTTCTAAAAAAAAATCATCAAAACCTGATGATCTTTTCCTATCTGCAGAATTTGATTAATAATTTGCTAAAATACAGTCGTCACAATGTGATGAACCTTTTTCTTAAAAAAAAAAAAATTATCGGAATTTTTTAAAAAAAAAGTCACCAAAATCTGTTAAACTTTTTTGTATAAAATCATCAGGATCTGAAATACTTTTTCCCATCAAAAGGCCATCAGAATCGGACTGACTTTTTTCAATAATAAGTCACCAGAATGTGATAAATTTTTTTTTTTTTAATAAAAATTCATCAGAATGTGATGAACTTTTTTAATAAAAAGTCATGAGAATGTGATAAACTTTTTTTCAAAAAAGTCAAGATAACATTAATAATAAACATTTTTATATTTTAAAAAAAGTTAACAAAATCAAATCAAATTTTTCATTAAAATGTGATTAAAAAAAAAAAAAGTTATCAGAATCTTTAAAAAAAAATTTCTATAAAAAGTCACCAGAATCTGACTAATATTTTTCTATAAATATTAAATATAAATGAATCTGATGAAGATTTTTCTATAAAAAGTTATAGGAATGTGATTAAAATTTTCTATAAAAATGTGATGAACTTTGTTCTCTGAAATATAGAGAACTTTTTATAAAAATTCATAAGAAACTGATGAACTCTTATCTATAAAAAGTCGTCAGAGTCTGATGAAAAGTCATTAGAATCTGATGAATTTTATAAGAAATAAATAAAATTAAATTAAATATTATAATATAAAATATTTTATTCTAAATTTGATTAAATTAATTTCGTTCGTGTTTAATTAATTTTTTTCAGTGTTTAATTTAAAAACCTTTTTACAAAAACAGGTTGTTTTGGGAACATACGATACGTTAAAAACAAAAATACTCAAAAAAAAAAGTGTTCAACATTCTTTTAACGTTTTTAAAAGGTTTTGGGTTTCTTTGTTTAACTTGTTGATATATTTTGCTTTGGTTAAATGTTTGCTTACCTGGTCAAAATCGATGGTTAAATTGACTTCATTAAATTTCATACCACGAGACAATGGAGGACTTTGCCACCATTGTTCAGTGCCATCGATAGCATATTCAGGAGAATGATTCTTTTCGGGGATTGTGGGATCACAATAATCGCAGACCTAAAAATAAAATACATTTTTAAATTATGTAATTATAAAAAATAGGGGAAAAAACAACATAAAGGCCAACACATGTGTTTTAAAAAATTCAAATTTCTAACATTAAAATCTTTCCAAAAAAAAACTACACATAACACATGTGTTGAAGAAAAAAATCTCAATTATAAATTGTTCAAGCACAAGAAATAAAATCTATATCTGTTTTTAAATAGATTTAAATTAACTTTTGAAATTAAACACAAAACAAAATTTAGAAAAATAAATAAAAATCTAAAAAAAAAAAAAAAATACACAAATATTTGTTTAACAATTATTAAAAAAAATATCTTCAAGATAAAATTTTATAAACACACACAAATAAACTTAAATAAAAAAAATCTCAGATTTAAATTATAAAATATTTCTTTTTGTATGATCATACCTGACCCTGTATAACGGAATAATCGATATGATCATTTTCTGTATTAGCTCCTACTAATTTACAATACAATTCAGGACCATCAGTGTCACTGCCACATGTAGCAGTTGCATAAATTTTACGTCCGGTAGCCAAGTTAAAATAAGGTGGTGTTAGTTCAGCATTACAGCTACAAATTACAAAGACCACGCCCGCCAGTAAAACCAGCAATGGGGTTAAGCGGTTAGACCCCATTGTAGTGTCTGAATGTGTGTTAATAGATAACACTTAGCAACACAATTTTTTTTTTTTTTTTTTGTTTAGGAAAAGTCCTTAAATGTCCTTTTTTCACTGTTTTATTATTTCTTCACTTTTTTTCTTATTCCTTTTCTTCACTTTTCACTTCTTTTTTTTATTTTTTCACTTTTATTTTCTTTTTTATGAGACCATCCCAACCGCACTGGATGACTCTTCGCGAGCAACTGATTTTAAAAATGTAAAATGATTTTCCTTAATGCCTTGTGCGTCTTGTTTGGGTCAATTCTTATCTTTTGAATGTAAAAAAAAAATTCATTCATTCATTCAACTTCGCTGTGGGCGTCTCTGTTAGTGTTCTGTCGTAGTTGCGCGTGAGTAAGAGTCTTTGGAAAACTGCATTTTATGATCAGTTTTATACTCTTGTGTAAGAAAATATTATAACTCTTGCTCAAAAGTAAACAAATCTTGAAGAATTCTCAAAACAAAACAAAATTTATAATAATATAAAAAGCCGGCCGGGTTTTAATTGTTGAATGGAAATTGCGTTAAACACACAACCGGTTTAAATGGTAAACAATATTAAGGAATTTTGGATGAATATTCAATAATGAATGATTTAGCTTAAGAATGTCTTCATGAATTAATACGTTCAAAATAAGTTACTGGTATAACATTGTTTATATCATATATGGGACTTTTTGGTAGTCCCCCAAGACTTACACGCCAATATAAATCAAACCCGGTTAACTGGGTTTTTTTATTTGCTATCTCAAAAATTTAAAGGTAAAATAGTGGGGTTAAAAATTTCCCATTTTTTGGGGGGAGATTTTTTTGGTTTTTCTTCTTAATAAACCATACAGAGAAAAAAGTATCACAAGCATTTAAGTACTAATTAAAAATATTTGTTAAAATTTAAATTCTATTTCTAATAATTTTTTGTTTAAAATGTTTGTAAAGTGTTATTGTTCATATAAAAATTATTGAAAAATAAAAGTTGAAGTTACAAAAAAACAGGTTTTTGTATTTACAAATTCCATTGTTGGCGCCTTTTTAAAAAAATTGTTATATGGTTTTACAAAAATATTCTCTGATTGTTATTTAATATTACAAACAGGATTTTGTAAAATTTTTCTACACTTAGTTGCCATTAGGGGGATATAAAGCAGATCATCGAACAAATCTGGGTCAGTTGACTATAGCAGTGAACGCGTCTCTTTGTAGCTTTTGGGGACTTATCCTGATAAGAGCGTGCACCGTATACTGGTCCAATCCTTAAGAAAAATTCTTGAGCGTCCTGTGAATATCCTTGAAGGTCCTGCGAATATCCTTGAAGGGCCTGTGAATATCCTTGAAGGTCCTGCGAATATCCTTGAAGGTATTGCGAATATCCTTGATGGTTCTGCAAATATTCTTTAAGTTATGAGAGCATATTTGAAGGTCCTGCGAATATCCTTGAAGGTCCTACGAATATCCTTGAAGGTCCTGCAAATATCCTTAAAGGTCTTGCGAATATCCTTGAAGGTCATACGAATACCCTTGAAGGTCCTGCGAATATCCTTAAAGGTCCTTGGAATATTCTTGAAGGACCTACGAATACCCTTGAAGGACCTGCGAAAATATCCTAGAAGATTATTCGAATATCCTTGAATATCCTGTTAATGCCCTTGAAGGTTCTGTAAATATTATGCCTGTGTCCTTGAGGAATATTTCCACTAGCTGGTGTGGCGTATATAGGCCACCTCTTTTAACAACCCGTGAGCATCCTTTTAACTTGTTAACGCAATCTATTTTAATATAAACCAGAACATTTGACGTACGACCTGGAATATCTTACGAGTGCCTTAGACCGTGGTTTCTACAAGGACGTGTGCCATACGTAGATCACCTCCTTACGTACCCTAGAGAATCCTGTAATATCCTCCCTGTGCCCTTGAACAAGATTTCCGATAGGGTTTGTGCCGTTCATAGGTCACCCCATTCATCAGCCAGGACGTGTGCCGTATGCATGTCATATCTCTAGAGATCTCTCTGGAAGCACCCTAGGAGCAACAGGGAAGTGTGACGTACGAAAGTCACACCCTTTGAATCTTCTTACACTCACCAAAAAAAGTCTGTAATGGCAACTGAAAATTTTGCTGTTACTACGGGAAATTCTGCTAATTTGAGCCCAGCGGTATTTTTTGATAATCTTAGCAACACATGTCTGCTGACGTGTAGTACAATGAAATTAGTAGAAAAAGTAGTAGCCGCTACTAAATTTAAGTAGACTTTTTGTAAAGTGGAATTTAAAATCTGTTTGCTAAAATCAGCAAATAAAATTACTAAATACAAATAATATTTGTACAAATTTTTGATTATATTTTTTAAAAAATATTTTATAAAAAATGAAAAAAAAAATCAAATGCTTAAAAATCTTAAAAATTGTTAAAACATAAATGAATTTTTTATTTTGTTTTAATTTGGTAATTTCCTTTTTGAAAAATATTTTAGTCAATTTTTTTTTACTTTAAATGTTAAATTTAATTGTTTTTAGGGCTGATTTTTAGGACTAAAAAAACCCTTTTTAGTGATATTTTAAGTGGATGTCCTATTTTCAGACATGAGTCGGTATCTTCACTTTCGATCCCTTTTTTAATCCTATGTAACATTTTAGGGCAATTTAAGTTTGTATGTATAAGTTTTAATTAGCAATAACATTTCCTTCAATATCGACTTTTTAAAATTAGTAATTTTTTTTTGCTAATTTTAGCAAATCGGTTTTCAAAAATTTGTAAAATGATTTCTGAAATTAGCAACGAAAATTTGTAAATATTCTGTAAAAATTCTGTAATTTGTAAAATGTAAATAGCAAAAATATTTGCAAAATAATAATTTTTTTACTAAAAATCAGTACGAAAATAGTAAAGTGGGATTGAAACCCGTTTACAAATTTTTCTACTAACTTTTTTTTCTGAGTGTAGCCAAACCAGGAATTCTGCAAGTGGCCTAGAACAGAAAGCAGAAAGCCCCGTACATCAACCCCTCCGTGTAAGAGGCACCACGACTATCATAGAGGCAGCCCTGCACATTTACCCTGGCTAGGAGAGTACCGAGACGTCTTTTTTCTCCCTTCACACAGTCACTATCTCTCTTTGTGTATCCTTGTAATTTGATATACTCTCTTTCGCTAGATTTATATAAATGTTTGAGGCTAATCCTACCTCTGCGAGCTTACCCCAGCTAACGGAGAAAAAGTTGTCATTACAATGGATTAAAGTTGTTCCATTGCAATGACGAGTGGACCAATTAATTGATAGCTTTATTATCATTGCATTGATACCAATTGTCTTCTTGTCTATTCAATTCCATTTTTTACAAAACTCAATTTAAGAACACACTTGAATAAAGCAAATGAAGTAGGTCAAGGAGGAATCCCGATAGATAAATATTAATGAGACAGTCACAGGGTGACTTACATATTTTTGTTCACCAATTTATGTAATAATACAAATTAAGGCACTCCGAAATTGCAAATTTCTCACCCGTTTAATTCCATTTCGTTGTCTTTAGTGTTTCAATATTAATTGTTCCTCGTTTCATTCCATTATCGAAAGGTGTTAAACTGTAAATAAAAAAAAAAAATAAAAACAAATCACCCTAAAGCTTTTTTGTAAAAACGGATCTCTCCCGTACTCGGACCAATTTATATTAGCAGAGTGTGTTGATATTGCGACGTTGCAAACATTTCCCAATGGTAGGCCACAAACCATTTTACAAAATGACCAGCAAGACGGACAATTTTTTGCAAAATTTGACGAAAGAACGATAAAATGAATCAGGCAGGTTTAGAAGGGATCCTAAGCAATGGATTTTTATGAAACATTCACAGGGTGAAATATACATTAATTTATGTAGTAATACATTACTCCCATAATACCATAATTCATTCGCCGTTTAATGCTAGTTCTCTGTGCTTAGTATTCCAAATTCCCTCGTTCCTTTCCATATCGTTCCAAGTTGGACAAATGTTTCATTCCATTATTGAAGGGTGCCAATTTGTCCTATCAAGTAAATTAAAAAAAAATAATTCAAAAAATGTCTAACCAAAGCGATTTTTTTCTTTTTGAGATTTTTTCCTTTTTGCCCACATCGGAGAAGAAATATACATGCCCAATTTCAATTTTGTAGCTTCTACGAATTCCCCTTTTAATCCCATTTTCCATATTCGTATTGAAGATCACTGAAGTTATGTCTTAAGTCAAAAAACTCATACCGTAAGAAACACATATTTACATTTCGGATTTCTAGCCAAGAGGATTTAGACAGGCCGTTAACCTTTGAACCGCCTGCACACCATTTTTAACGCGTTTCTAACGAAATTCGATAAAATTACCTCTTTGGTAAATGCGTCAGGGAATATATATTTTAAATTTCAGGTTTGTAACCAGAGCGGTGTGGGCAGTCCGTTAAGGGGGAAATATTTCTAGACATAGCAGTTTTTCAGCGCGTTTAGGAGATAGATTTTGTGCTTTTGGATCCACATTTTTACCACTTTCTTGTCGACGATTACAAAAGATACCTTATTTGCAAATAAGCCATTAGATCAGGGAACACATATTTTAAATTTTAGGTTATTAACCGAAGCGTATTGGAAAGGCCGTAAAGAAAGGTATATTCACTTTTAAACCTTTTTACCACATTCCTGCCGAAAATTCCAAAAGGTACCTTAGCAGTGAAAGCCAAGGGGTTTACCCCATTTGTAAGAATTTCCAAAAACCCCGCCTTAGTCATGGAACTAAATAATTCATTAACTTTACCTTCTTGTAACTTTTCAGCATGTGGAACTATTGCATCTTTTGTCTGTCTAAAATATTATTTCTTAATATCGAGTAACTAAAAGTAGAGCAAGAACTCGGTGTACCAGGACAAGTACTAATGTATAAAAAATTTAATTAAATAACAATTTTTGCTGTCGTTGAGTGTAATACATTCAAAATAAATTGTTTAAAAATGGTGCATACATTTAGCAGCAGCGCATATTTAATATTGTTATGTTTAAAAAATTTTTAATACTATTGTTGAATTGTAGTTTTCATATAAAACTCAATTTTTGATAGAAAATATTGGTGATTTAATATAAAATCTATTTTGTTAAAACTACCGATAATTACAATTTAAATTACTTTTAATATTTTAAAGAAATCATTTCTGAAAAAAATTTCAAATATCAAAATCACAAAATTTTAGACGCGAAATTAGTTAAATGACATTTTCGTGTAGAAAATGCCACAAAACGGCAACCTTTGGCCCCGCACTTTTTTAGTGCTAAGGTTTAGGGGAGCTAAAGGTTTAATTTTGCATTTAAATCTGCATTTTGTACAATTTGGTAATTACATAATATTATTAGATGGGAAAATTTTTAGAAAAGCCCAATGTTTGGCCCCCTACTTTTTTCTTCTTAAGATCAAGAAGGACATATGTTAAAGATTTAGTGTTCAACTTGTATTTAAATAATATTATAGATTTTTAATATATCACAAAATACCCACCTTTGGCCCGGTCTTTTGGTTCTTAAGACTCAGTGGAAGCGAAAGTAAAATTTTGTGTGTAAAAACTGCTGTCAATTAAATTGACTAATTGAATAATATTGTAGATTGAAAAATCTCAGACAAGCCCAACATTTTGCCCACGAAATTTTTTGTTATAATTCAGTGGGTCAAAACATTGATTATTTTCAAAGCTGGATTTAGTGCAATAGCCAATTAATGATATTGTAGATGGGAAAAACACCAGAAAACCGCAAAAGTTAGTCCTCGTAGTTCGTTTCTTTTATAATTCAGGGGCCAAAGGTTGGTTTTTTGTGTAAAATTTGCATTTAGTTCAACTGGCTAACTATATAATGTAATGGATTGAAAAAAAAAATGCCAACCTTTGGCCCCCCTCCTCAAAATTTTAAAAATAAAGGTAGTGCGGAAGCCAAAGGTTGGTAATTTGTGGCATTATCTACACCAAACAGTTTTCTTAAAAACTCATGAAAAACTGCATTGGTTTGATGGACAAATTTCAGCAAAAATTCATTAATATCATGAAGATAATTCTTTCATAAAGTTTCGAATGTTAACTATTATGGTTTTGGTAGAACATTGAGAAAAACAAAAATATATTAAAATGTACTAAATATTATGTGAATTTCGTTTAAAATTTTGATTAATTTTTTTTTTCAAATATTTCTTAATGTATTGAATGAATTTTGCAAGGTTTAACCACTGTAAAAATAATAAAAGATTTTAAATAACTACTTCCTAATATTGAGCCATAAATTATTTTTCCTTGGGACAGAAGAACTTTTATCACTTCAGATTCGTATTCAGGAGGCCAAAATACTTTTAAAAAAATTTCAGCAGAAGTCTCTGGGAAAAAAGAAGATTTTTGTTGAGTAGTGTAATTAATACAATTTCGAAATTAGCTTTATAATATAATTATAATATACTTTTAATTTTCAATTAAATTAAGCATTATATTTAATCATCGCTAATTAGTTTGTTGTTGTTGTTGAGTTATCAATAATATAAACAAAAGACTTAAGACACAAACATTTAAAAATAAAAATACTACACACACAGACATTATTATATTAAATTCTGTTTTGTTTCTAAACTATTCTTATTTTTACATCATTGTATGTTAAATTATGCACAGAAAAATAAACAATGCAACAAAACCCGATTATAACTTATAACAAAAGCAAATGCGAAGGTGAATACCATTAACTTGAAAATATTGGTAATTGAAAAATTACTACTAACCATTTAAACACAAACCGTGTGCAACAAAAAGCAAAAGAAGTAAAAACTAAAAAATGGATATATACAATAGATTGTAGTAATTGTGGATAAAACTACAAAGTTAAGTTTATTGCTACTATAAATGTATTACTTAATACTCTATAAACGTTTTATTTTGTTTGTACAACATTGAATGTGCGAATGTTTTTTTTTTTCTTTTGTATGCATCCAAATATAGGGTGTCCCAAGAAGAACGCAATTTTTAAATTTTAAATAAAACACAGATATTTAAAAAAAATCGTGAAACTTTATTATATCGTAAAGTAGACATAATGAGGTTATGTATGGAACAATATATCGTGCAGATGGCCGCCGCGGCTTTGCTGGCATGCACGCGATCTTTTAATGAAATTTTCAATGACCGTTTTGCATGAATGCTGCGGTATTTCATTAATGCAACGTCCAATTTCCTCTTTTAAGGCTTGAGTCGTCGTCGGCTTATTCGCGTAAACTATCGAATTCATAAAACCCCAAAGAAAAAAAATCTAATGGTGTTAAATCGCACGATCTAGGCGGCCAATTCTGATCTCCAAAACGCGAAATAACACGACCGGGAAATGACTGATGCAGCAATTGAATTGTTTCTCTGGCTGTATGACATGTGGCGCCGTCTTGTTGGAACCACATGCCCTCCACATTCATTTCTTCAATTCTAGGCAAGAAAAAACTGGTTATCATTTCACGATACCGAACACCATTGACTGTTTGCGCTTGACCTGCCTCATTTTCATAAAAAAAAGGTCCATTGATTCCTCCAGCCCAAAAACCACACCACACAGTGACACGTTGAGGATGCATTTGATTCTCGTGAATCACTCGAGGATTTTCCTCACCCCAAATGCGACAATTCTGGCTATTGACGAAGCCATCAAGATGAAAATGGGCCTCGTCACTGAAGATGATTTTATCGGCAAAATCAGCATTTTCATGTTGTCTCTCCAATACCCAATTAACGAACTCCCTTCGCTGTCCATGGTCAGCTGGCTTCAGTTCCTCCTGAGTCAATTGAACTTTGTATGCATGAAGATGCAAATCTTTCGTCAAAATTCGCTGCAAAGTGGATTTGGAGACACCAATTTGCTGAGCTCGGTGTCGAATTGAGGTGGATGGAGTTTGAGCGACATCATCACGTACAGCTGCGACATTTTCGGTCGATCGACCTGGTCGATGGCGCGTTGTTGTCTTTACATCACTAACAGACCCAGTTTCGGCAAATTTATCCATTAATCTCTTTACAGTTGACTCTTTTGGAGCATTATTGTGACCCCAAATTGATCGCAATTTGCGAACTGTAGCCGCAAAACTTTCACCATTTTGGTAAAACAATTTCACAATGAGAATGCGTTGTTCATTCGTGTAGCGCTCCATTTTTACTAACCTCGTACCTTCTACTAGCAAACAATAACAATTGTTCAAATGTCAAACAATGACACTTCGAATGTTGCAAGATTTAAAAATTGCGTTCTTCTTGGGACACCCTTTACAATCGATTAAACTATAACTGATATGAATGTTTGATTTTTGATACTCCATCGGGTAAATAAGAAGTTATAATTAAACTTAATTGATTAAAAAAGAACTGAAGTAATCATGATCCGAATCGTTGTGTTTGAATTAATTTATAAACATTCCCCGATTAAAGATGGTCGCAAATAATTTTGTCCGCACAATCTATGTATTTGACCAATGAGGTGAAAATATTAAAATTTTTTTTTTGAAAAACTTGTTTTAAAAATGTACAATAATTCGAATGTTTTTCTTTTAAATCGGGTTATTTGAATGCACAATCACAGAATGACAAAAACAATCAAATGCAAATACTTCACTGATTTATTTGAATGGAAGTTTTTATGCTACGCTACAATAATTTATCAAATAAACATGCTCAGTTACTGTTAACGCTCAAAAAATACTACAAAATTCACTCTACAATAAGTTATGGTACACGAGGTTAAATGTTTTAAACAAGCAAATATTTTTTGACAATCATGATCGATATCTAAGGCAGCATGTGTAGCATCATAAACTTGTTCAACGAAATTTTATATCCTCCACATATATCAGTTTGTAAAGTTGCACTCATTTTTATCTAGATTAGGGGATATCCTATCGAAAAGTTTGATGTTGAAAATGAGGAAAATCGGTCCAGTTGTGACAAATATTTTTTTCACCACAAAAATTACATAAGTTATTAAATTTAAAAAAAAAATGTGTGCGACTATTTTTTGTTATTGATTTGGGTCTCCTGAATCCGAAAATCGCATTTAAAAATTTTGTGTCTGAAGTAGTTTTTGAAATATATTTAATTTTTTGTCTTTATATTTAAATTTTGGAGTTATTTTACTTTTTTCACCATATCTTAAATTAGGACCAAGATATTTTGATCAATCAATTTGCAAAAGAATTGTCATTTAATTGTCAATATTATTCAAGAGTATGGATTTTAAATTGGTTCAGTAGTTTTGGACCTATGGGTTAAAATTTTTTCAGAAAATTCTCTTTTTTCGGCAAAAACTGAAATCTGAAAATTTCAAAAAAAAAAAATTGTATTATTCTTGAAAGGAAATATATAAAATAATTTTTTTCTTAAATATAGTACTTCTATATAAAAAATAAGTTATTTTCAAAAACCATCTATGGGTAAACACCAAAGTTATGACAATTTATGTAAAAGTACCTAATTTGAGATTTTCTCCTTTTTTTGTTTTATATTATTATATATATTGTTACGATTTTACCCTTTTATAAAATCGTTGATTTATTTACATTTTAAATATATCAAGTTCTTTCTATATTGCAAATAATAAACACTGTTTGAAATTATTTATATATTAATATTTATTTATAACAGTCACTAAAAATTACAGAAGAACACTTTAATAGCACACTTTATTCACACGATGTAAATAGACTAAGCGTTAGCCACACTTTAGTTCTTCATACTCTGCGTTTTACTTATCAACTAAACTACTGCGTCACCAAGTATCAGTATTTATGGATTTCAGGTATTCTAGTTATTTCCAGTTATTACTTCACTAGATTTTTCCAGCTGTCAAAGAGTTTGTGATGAAATATCTAGTGTATAGAAATTTCTGTAACAATATAAAAAATTGTTGCAAGTGCTTTGTGACTTTATAACTCCCGAATACTCGAACCGAATTCGATTAAATTTTTAGGGTTTGTTTGTATGGTCGTGTGGATGGTTTATCTAAGGAAATCGGACGACGCGTTCGTGAGTTATGACTTTTCATGTAAATATGTGATTTAGTCCACATAAAAAAAAACAACAAGAAATACAGGTTGATTGAAAAGTTCCTGCGCTCACCAAGAGGTGGCACTGCTAGCTCCAAACTTTTTTTCTGTCCTGAGAACACAAGTTGCAAGTCATTCTGTCAATTCTTTCATTGTTTACAAGCCATTTGAAGTTGACGTGTCATTGATTTTTTTTAATATGGACAAAATTGAATATCGTACAGTCATTAGATTCTTTGGTTTGGAAGGGTTTAAAAGCAAAGGAAATTTATGAACAATTGTTAGAAGTGTATAAGGAGTCCTCACCTTCATAACGCACCGTTGAATTTTGGGTTGGTGAATTTAAACGTGGTCGTACCAGCCTTGAAGACGATCCACGCGAAGGAAGACCAAAAACTGCAACCACAGCAGAAATCATTGAGCAGGTACATAATATGGTTAGTGAAGTTCCAAGTTTGACTAAGCGTGAAATTGCTAATGCCATAGGCATCTCAGACGAACGAGTACTCCATATTTTACATGAAGAATTACGCATGAAAAAACTGTTTGGAAAGTTAGTGCCGCACACATTAACAATTCAAAACAAACTGGATCGAAAACAAATTTCTCAGCGTAATTTGGAGCGTTTTAAGCCGAATAAAACCGACTTCTTGCGTCGTTTTATAACTATGGATGAGACTTGGATCTACCACCATGATCCTTAATTGAAACAAGAACGTTTACAGTGTACTTAAGCTGGTTGTTCAGCTCCAAAGCAGGTAAAGTCACAACGATCAGCAAGGAAGGTTATGGCATCAGTTTTTTGGGATGCAAAAGGAATTTTGTTGATTGATTATCTTCAGAAAGGTAAAACAATCAACTCTGAATATTATTGCAGCCTTTTGGATCAGCTGGATGAAAAAATTCGTTGAAAAAGAACTGGTTTAAAGAAGAAAAAAATAATTTTTCATCAAGACAATGCACCTGCTCACAAAAGTGTTTTGACGATGGCTAAATTCAAAGAATTAAAGTACGAATTGCTTGAACATCCACCGTATTCACCAGATTTGGCTCCCAGTGACTACTATCTCTTCAGAAATCTCAAACAATTCCTTCGTGGAAAGCATTTTTCGTCGAATGAAGAGGCCATAGCAGCCGTAGACGATTATTTTACAGAGCTTCCGGAAAAACCCTTATAATGTTTTTGATAAAATGTTTGGATAAAATTATTGGAAGATCATTGGAAGAAGTGTATTGAGGTTCTAGGAGATTAAATTGAATAAAAAAATATATTTCGTAACAAAAACAATATTCTTTCATTTCGAGCGCAGGAACTTTTCAATCAACCTGTACGTAGGCACCCATGAGCGTGTGCGGTATGTATACTGTGTGCTGACACACATTGACAGCTGTCAGTGAGTGATCATTTGAAGGTTCTTTTTCATCGAACTCGCGGATCGAGAAACCAATGAACCAATAAATTTGATTAAATGTTAATATTTATGCGTAGAGAAGCACGCCGGGATCTGCTAGTATTATTATGAAAGCATGCCCAATAATATTGTATAGTTAAGATCAACAGTATTAAAAAAAAATTAACTTTTTATTTGTTAATATTGTTTATTTGTATTTTAGTATTGAAAATAGTTGTTGGACCTTCTTTTACGTTTGTTTTTGTTGGGGTCCATTTCTCTTAAGAGAAACCAAATGTAATCTCCCCTCATGCTTTCATCCCAATATCCCTGATATCGCCTCTCAATGAATTTCATTGCTTGGTGGAACCTCTCTCCATGCTCATCACTCAGATTCTCCGGAAAAAAACTCAAGTGCGAATGTAAAAAATTAATCTTAAGTGACATATTAACACCTGTTGAAAAAGTAAAAATAATATTTGTTAAATTAGAAAAAAATATTTTATATCCATTCTTTCATAATTCTTAATCAAATCTTCAAAAATGGTTTTGTACTCCGAGTTTTTGTTTTTTCAGAAACCAACAATTTAAATAATTTTCAAGCTGCAGTCTTATGTGGGGACAAATATTTCTCACATTTTGTATCTTTTATAAGTTTTTTTAAATTTAGGTGCTTTTTTCCTATTTTAGAGATTTTTCCAATTTTGTAGTTTTCTTTATTTCAAAAGGTTTAGTTTTTCAATGTTAACCTTTTTTTTTTAAATTGTAAATTTTGATCTTGATGATATGCAAAATTTTCAATCCCAATTTAGCGTTTCTTGATTTTTTTTTTGGGATATTTTTTTTAAATGTTGTCGATTTTTATCGATTATAAAAATTTAATTTTTAAATTTTAATTATTAATTTTTTAAACTTTTAGTTTTTTTGAGATTTTAAAAATTTAATTTTTAAATTTTAGTTATTCATTTTTTAAACTTTTAGGTTTTTTTTGAGATTTTGTTAAATTTTGGCGATTTTTTTAATTTCAGTAAAATTTTTTAAATTTAGTTGCTTTTTTTAAGATTTTTTTTTTTTTCTATTTCGGCAGTTTTGTTTCTAATAAAGTGACTTTTTAAATTTTAACGATTTTTTATTTTGGTGACTTCTACTTAATTCTAACGATTTTTCATTGCTGGATTTTGTTTTGTTTTTTATTTTATTATAATTTTTTTAATTTCAACGATTTTCTAAATCAAGGTTATATAAAATCAAACAAGGAATGATGGGAATCGGAACACAAAACACAGGAAACCAAATGAATCGAACGTATGGTATTTGTTATTTGGAAAATGGTATTTGGACACTAAATAGGGGAAACAAAATGGGAGGAAGACCTGAAAGAAATGTTTCTATTTCACTTTCATTAATGTTTAATTTTCTCTTGTTTTTCATTCCATTTCGGTTGCTGAGATTAGTGTTCCAATTATATTCTTCCTCTGCTTCATTCCTATTACATTCCAAATTTATCTAATGTCATATCGTTTGTACTTTAACTCATTAATTTTGACATATCGATTTGGAGTTTCTCTCGCACTATTACGGAAAACTAAACAACAAAAGATTTAATTTAATTCACTACAGTTTTCTTTTGCTTTTATATACATCGAAAATTTTTATTTGTAATTTTTATTGATTTATAACGAGATCTCCATCCACTAGAAGATCTATACAGAATCCAATATTTTAGAACCTTTAGACAACAGCAGAGCGTAAACAAAAAAAGAACAAATTTAAACTTGTATTTTGCTGCATTCATATTATCTTGGCAATTAAATACGTGGTTAAGCTGATTTCCTAACGACACAATTCTATCACATCATTTTACAAAAATTTAAAATAATGTGAAATTTTAAAAATATTCCCGTAAAGAAAAGTTTTAATTTTTAATAAAAACAATACTTAACTTTGTGTTTAGTTTAGGAATCAAAAATTAATTAAATTTTTTAGAGTGTATGTATGTAAAAAATAATTTAGTAGAATTACTATTTTTATACTAATTTTGGTAAAAAAATTAAATTTTTTTGCTATTTGCATTTTACAAATTACAGAATTTTTACAGAATATTTTCAAATTTCTTTATTGGTAATTTCAAAAAACATTTTACAAATTTTTGAAACCGATTTGTTAAATTTAGCAAAAAAAAATTTTACTTGTATGAAAATGTATTTTTAGTCTGGCTTGAGATTGTAGGAAAATTTTTTTCAGATGAAAGTTTTTTTTCTTACATTTATTTAGTAATCATGGAAAATACACAGAAAAAGTAATTAGACACAAGCTGAATGGAATGCATTTTCAAGTCCGCTACCACTTTCATCAGCATTCTTCGTGCCTTTGAAAGTGTCAATTATAAATATCTCTATTTAACTCACAAATCAACGGAAAAAGCTTTTTATGCTAAAATAAACTTCACTATTAAAAAGAATTTACTAATTTTAAAAAAAGTGGATAAAGAAGTAAATTGTACATATTTCTAATAACACAGTTAAACACAAAAAAAATAAGGGGTTCCAATGATTGATTCTTGTTAAGGAGACCAAAAAAAACTATACATGTTTCAGCGTTTTGATAGTTTACATCGGAATTTCATTTTAGAGGCGGTCAAAGTTTCCCAGCTCTGGCCTGTTCTTGCAGCATATCGGTATATAAAACTATGTTTTCTTTACATCTGAGGTGTAGGGTATGTTCAGCAACTTTGTAGATAATGGTATAACAAATATTTTTGTAAAACATATTAACCCTCTAACTCCCCCTCATAATGGCAATTATTGGCTATATTTTAACAAGGGCGGGGATGAAATGTTCTACAAAAATGTTGGCCATAAAATTATACTATATTTGTCAGAGCGGTATATAAAACTATGTTTTCTTTACATCTGAGGTGTAGGGTATGTTCAGCAACTTTGTAGATAATGGTATAACAAATATTTTTGTAAAACATATTAACCCTCTAACTCCCCCTCATAATGGCAATTATTGGCTATATTTTAACAAGGGCGGGGATGAAATGTTCTACAAAAATGTTGGCCATAAAATTATACTATATTTGTCAGAGCAACTAAAGCCCAAAACTTAACACAAATGCCAAAAACCAGACAAATTCAAGATTGCTCATTAAATTTCTAGTCACATTTTGGAATGACCAACATATTAAAAGTCAGATTTTGGGATCACCTACATAATATTTAGGTCATCCCAAAATGTGACTAGAAATTTGATGGGTATTTTTAAATTTGTCTGGTTTTTAGTATTTGCCCCGTCATGCCCAAAAATAGGACGTTAACTTAAAATAGCACTAATAAATTCTTAAATTAGTCCTTAAAACAATTAAAAGTAAACCTTAAAGTCAAAAAAATTTTCTAAAAATATTTTTCAAAACAAAATGTTAAATTCGTTTATGTTTTTATTATTTTTTATGTCTTTGATTTTTTTTATTTTAATTTTATCTAAAATATAATATTCCTTATTGAGTCAAAGATCCTTTATTTATAAAAAATTTAATTATAAATCTTTATTTATCCCAATATTTCGTCACCACATTGGGTGACTTCTTCAGGGGAAATTGTCTTTTTTTTATAATTCAATAATAAAAAAAGACAATTTCCCCTGAAGAAGTCACCCAATGTGGTGACGAAATATTGGGATAACTAAAGATTTATAATTAAATTTTTTATAAATAAAGGATCTTTGGCTCAATAAGGAATATTATATGAATAGAAAAGATCGAAGAAAACTAAAATAATTTGTCTAAAATATTTTTTGAAAAATAATAAATAAAATAAAAAACTGTTGCTCGATAAAAAAAAATACAAATTGGTATATTCGAATTCATAAGACAATTTCAAAAGAAATAAGCAGCTTTAAAGTGTATCTAAAATTAATTGGGTTAATTTGTGCATTTTAATAAATTTTGTTTTTTTATAAATTAAAATTTTGCTAAATTTTACAATTCATTGAGTTTAGTTTAATATTTATCAAACATTTTTCTTAATTCGAAATAATTTATTTTAATAAACTTTGTACATAAAATTACCAATGTTTAATAGCGGTTATTAACTTTCCTGCTATTTCCATTTCACTAATATTTAGTAAAAATTTGTTGCTGACTTTAGCAGATCTCTATTAAATTGCAGTTTTAAAAAATTTACTAAAATTTAGTACTAATATTAATAATATTTAGTAAATTTTTTTTTTTTAAATTCACTTTACAAAAAGTTTACTAAAATTTAGTAGCGGCTACTAATTTTTTATACAAATTTTATTTTACTACCCGTTAGTAGACATGTGTTGCTAAAATTAGCAAAAAAAAATACCGCTGGGCTTAAATTAGCAAAATTTCCCGTAATAAAAGGCAAAATTATCAGTTGCTATTACAGACTTGTTTTTTGGTGAGTGTAGGGTACTAAAAATTAGAATTTTTTTTAACAGTATTGCAAAATAGTATTAACCAAAAATCACAAATTTACAAGAAATATATCATTGGGGGGGACTCGCCATTTTGATGAAATTTAAATAGTGGGGAGAGAACTTAAAGACATGCAAAAAAACTTAAATAAAAATGAGAAACTTCTGGAAAAAAGGAAACTTTTCTATTTCTGGATTATTTAAGCAATTTAATGCATTTTAATATTGGTCGCCTAAACTTTTTTACTTTGATACTAAATTTATCTACAATGATAAAAAAATATTCCCTTTTCATTCCCCTTTTGACGCCCTTAATATGAGAATAGGCCACTTGCAAAAATAAATGACATGACACATATCTTAATTTCAGCAAAATCTGTAAATGATCCCCAGGGATATCTTCCTTGTTAGCAAAAATAAAAACTATTAATCTTACCACAACGTATAATGCCATTTGTTGTTTCTTCTTACAAATAACCATGATAGTGGTAAATTTTATTTGCCACTTGCCAAATTTAATGTAACTGAAACCCAAAAAATACAACAACAACAACAAACCAACTAACAAATAGTAACCAAACGGCCACCTCGTTGCATTTAATATTTTTTTTTTTTTTTTTGAGGTTTTTCTTTTTTTTTTGTATTTTTTAACATTTAACCACTGAATTTAGATTTTTTAGCTTCAATTCCGTTCTAAGTAGCGAGGCATACGCAACACGTTAAAAAAAACCCCCCAAAAAAAAAAATTTACAAATTTAAGATTGCTTAAGTGAAAAAAATTATTTTAAAACTCCATGGTGTTATTGAAAATATTAAAATATTTAGTAGGTTAGTGTTGTGTTACAAAATCATATTTAATCTAAAATTTGTTAATAATGTTTATTATTATTTTTTTTTAAATAAGGTTGTGTGGTACGTGTGTATAGTGAAATCAGCCAAAATGTTATGTCCTATAAAGTGTTTCGTTATCATGTTTTACAAAAGGATTAATTTTAAAAAGTATTTAATTACTGTTTAAATAGTTTTATATAATTTTGTTTATATATTTAAAGAAATTTTAATTTATATTAATTATCAAGTATGTGCCTTAAGTCTTTTGTATTCCTCTGCAAAAAAAAAATTGTTGTTTATGTATAGAAAATAAAAAATAAAAAACCAAAATTTTTACAGGAATATTATTTTTTGTTTTAAATGAAATGTTTAAAAGTAAATCAAAGACACTGAAGCATGAACTTTATTTCGATTCATTCATTACGGCCCAGTGCTAAATTTATGTAAATTAAACATAAATTATATTCATAAATACTTAATAAAGGTAATGAAATAAAAAAAAACTGTAAAAATATAACTTCTAAGGAGTTTATGTAAATAAAATTATTTTATATAAATAAAAGATTTTTGGTCTTCAAATTTTAGTAACGTCATTGTGCCTGTTAGGAAAAAAACTTAAACGCGTGATTGATTGCCAAGACGGTTATTTATATTAAAGTTTCTCTTTTAACGAGGTTCGTATTATTTTAACAAATTTTAATTACCCACAAAATATTTAAAGTTTTTAAAGACAATTTTAAAAATAGTGCAAGTTCTTTCATTGAGTTTCTTAAATAAACAGTTTGCTATAAATTTATAGAAAGCTTAGATTTGCCAAAATTCAAAATATATGGGAAAAAAATAATCCACAAATTGTGGACAGTTCTTATAGCATTTTCCCACTGAGCTGCATCTTTCATCAGTTTGTAAAGATGTTAACATCTTTCCATAAGAATTAATACATCTAAAAAAGATGATCCTTTCTCATTTTGTTCCATTTTACATCTTTCGTTATTTTAAGTGTAAAAATCGATTTTCTTTGTGCCATCGCTAGCAAACTGACATTGCAGAAAGTAAACAAAAAAATAATTATTCAACAAATGAAAATGAGCGCGGCACGTAAGAATTTCATTCTTATGTCTACCAAAAATTCTTCTTCATCATCATCTTCTTCCAGAATGACCTTTAATATTTCAATGTTCTGCATTAAAATTCAGGTTTGTTCTTGCAAAGCAACAACTACTCCAATGATTAATGCTTTTTCTAAATCCATTTTTTATTTCTAACAAAAATATGCATCCTTTTCTTTTATTTTTTTAACAGCTGAATAAATGTCAGATGAAAGATGAAAGATGTTGCCAATATAAACACTTGTTTTACATTTTCAACATCTTCCACGCGTTTCACAAAGATGTTGTTCAGTGTAAAAAGCCTATTTATAAAAATTAAAAATTAAATTAACTTATTTTTCTAGGACTGTCAGAAACAGTTTGTTTCAACTTTCGGTTCGTTTTAAGCGAGTTCGTATTAATGGATCTTCGGAACTTTCAAATTAGTTCGTATTAAGCTAGAATTCTACGCAGGAGCTCTCCAAAAGCAATTTGTGTTAGATACAAAAAAGCTAGACCGCGGAGACTTTACGTGAACCCGGAAAAAACTGATATCAATAGTTATTATAAGAGGATAAGACAAAAAAATCAAAAAACAAAAATGTATTGGGAAAAAGCAAAAGTAAAAGAGTTTTGAAAAAAAAAACGCTTAAAAAATAAAACAAATTTAGCACAAAAAAAATATTTTTTTTATTTAAAAAAACCTCTTTTAAGCAAAAACAAAGTGAGAATAAAGCAATTTTAAGCTGCTGAATTTTAAGCAGAAAAATCGAAAAAAGCAAATATGAGTAAAAAACAAGTAAAAAAGGGCTAAATTCGGCTGTGCCGAATCTTTGAATCCCCTCCACCAATATCCTAAAACGATGTTCTCTTCTGTTTTTGATACAAATAATATAAAAAAACTTTTGAAGTAAAATTATGTAGGTAAAAAATTTTTTATGGTGAAAAACTTTTTTAGATGTGAAAGGAAATTTTTTGGTGGAAAAAAAATTTGAAGGTGTAAAAAAAATTTTTAAGGTGAAAAAATTTTTTGTGGTGAAAAAAAAATTTAGTGGTGAAAAAATGTTTGAGGTGAGTACAAAATATTTACTGCTAAGCGACTGTTGAAAAAAATATGAGAAAATATGTTATGTACCAGTCGCTACTATGAAATTGTACTAAATTTGTATGGGCAATTTAGAGGCACCTTTACATTTTCACTAGTTTTGTTAACCATGGACTGCACAAATAACACAATTTAAAACATAATATGCCTAATGGAGAGAATGCACTTTCTGATGCGCCACGTATTGATAAATAGTTGCAACGAATGTTCTTTCTTTAAAAAATTGAAGTGTGTTTGTCTAATAGAGAGAATACAGCAAAGAAATTAATTTATTAAAGAAAGAACATGAGTTGTAACTATTTGTCAATAGATGGCCCATCAGAAGGTGCATTCTCTTCATTAGGCATATTTTGCTGCAGAGCTAGTCTCCATTAGCCATATTGTGCTACAATATGCAGTAGAGAATTATTGATTTTTTATTTTCTTTGTAATATAAATGAATATTTGCCAAAAACTATAAAAAATATATGTTTTATGTGCATATTATACCTTAAATTTTTAAATCAAAATTTATTTAGATGTTTAAGATCACAATATTGCACTTTATTCATGTGTATTTTTTATAAAAGAAAAAATTAACATAAATATACATTTGCCAATCCCTCAATTCTCAAAAATACAAATGGAATAAAAAAAATACTATTTTTCCTCTATGAAAATTTCTTTTTTGACATAAAAATGTAAAACAAATGCTCAAAAACAATAACAAAAAAGCAAATTTGTCCACCCTGATGAAGAGCCTCGTTCTTTTAATGTCTCCAAAAGAACGTGGCATTTAAGAGTAATTCTTAATAGAAAGTTACACTAGAAACAACACTTCAATAGCGGAATCAATATGGCCCACCGAGAGAGAGTTAGCTATATATAGACGATGGGTTTATTCCCGAGAATGACATACTGTCTCTTTACAAGCGTATTCGAATCTATCTTGACTTATAAAGCAGTAGTATGGTAGATATCAATGCGAATAAAGTGCAAATTAAGCCACTTCGGAAAATACAGACCCATCTTGCTTGGGCAACAGCGATGCCATCAAAACCACTTCCACTATCGCATTTGAGACAATTTTGTCGTTAGAACTTATTAAAGATCGGTCAAAATATATGATAAACGGATTTGTGGCAATCGGAAGATCAAACACCAGAATATTACAGAATTGAATTGTAATAGGATCTCTAAGAACTAAAAAACTACAAGTTGTATTACACGAAGATGCCTTTATGAGGAACAATCCAAGCATTTACTTCTATAAAAAAAAAGGTTTGAAAATGAATGAAAGGAAAATGCTTCCGCCTCCCGTATTATCACACCGTCTTTCAGGATGAAATCAGGGCAATCACGGAATGCATTTAATTTATTAATATTGAAAGAATCACCGGAATTATAAGGATCTTTAAGAATAATCAAGCGGCTATACAGGCAATCTCTTCGAACTCTGTAAGATCACTTTCAATTTTTGGGTGCAAGAATGATATAAATAACTTATGGATTCCGGGGTATTGTAACATCACAAAAAACGAGATGGCTGACAATTTAGCCATAGAACGTTCTTTTCTGAACTCAGTCAACTTGGAGGACGCGAAACCTTTTTAAGCCTTTAGAGCTGAACTACGTGAATGGACTGTTATTGCTCATAAAATAGTAGGTAAGACCAATAGAATTCCAAAAAAAAGGTCCGGGTAGAGAATAAGGTACTTTTAAAACTTGGTAAGATAGTAAGTATTATCACGGGGCATTCAACACTGATAGTTCACTTAGTCTTAAAGGGCCATGCGGACTAGGTGACTTGTAGGGCCTGTGTGGAGGCCCTTAGATTACTATCTTTGTGGCTGTCCGGTATTTGCAAAGATTAGGTTTCAAGAGAAATGGTGACCTTAGAGGAATAGGCTGTAGAAGACTGAGGAATATCCGTCAACAGAACGGAGTTCCTGGAATATATAGGGATGGGAAACATCGCGGCATGAGGACGCACAACAAGCCAACTTGCGACAATAGTCGATTGTGGAGAGTACAGGGTGGCGCAAAAATAACCTTCCGATGTTTTTTGGCTGTAATTTAAAAAAAAATATGAAAAAATTTTGACTCTTCTTGTGGATTATATTTATTTGGTCTTTTAATTTTTTTACATCAAGTCGAGAATATGATGTCATGTAAATGGCCGCCGCCACAGTTGATTGTCATTTGAGCCCTTTTTATGGCATTTTCCATCACTTTGGCCAAAACTTCCGGCGATAGGTCCTCACATTCTTGACGGATATTGTCTTTAAGAGCTGCAAGAGTCTGAGGCTTGTTGAAATAAACCCGCGACTTCAAAAAGCCCCAAAAAAAGAAGTCTGGAGCGGTCAAATCAGGCAATCTTGCTGGCCAGTGCAAATCGCCAAAACGGGAGATTAGGCGCCCGGGAAATGCATCCTTCAGCATATCGGTTGTGGCACGTGCAGTGTGTGGCGTTGCACCGTCCTGTTGGAACCACATGTTTTCCAATCCCAATTCATCAAGTTGCGGCAAAAAGAACTCGTTGATTATTGCTCTGTAGCGCTTACCATTCACAGTAACCGTTTGGTCCGCGACGTCTTCGAAGAAAAAAGGTCCGATGACTCCTCCAGCGAAAACAGTCACTGTATGGTGTGACTTTGAGCGGGTGTAATGGCTCTTCGTGGGTTACACGCGGATTTTCGGTGCCCCAGAAGCGTAAATTTTGCTTATTTACGTACCCGCTAAGATGGAAATGGGCCTCATCACTCATGATTATTTTTGATGAAAAATCATCTTCATTATTGCTCAAATAAATAGTCACCAATATTCCGCGTTCTGGAGCAATGTAGCGTAACATTATTTATTAACGTGTATTTCGCATGTGTTTACTACACAAATGTCAAAACAGAACTGACATTAGGGGCCAATCGCAAAATTTATAGCATTTTCTTATTTTGCGCCACCTTGTATTTTCACTTTCGATTTCTCTTCTTCAACCGAATTCGTTTGAAACGATTTTTACTGTATTTACGCAGTAAGATCTCTAAAAACCTATCATCGGTAATGGTAGAGAATTATTTTATTTAGAAGGGTTGTTGGATACAAAACAGAAATACAACAAAAATTTTAACTGATTTGATAGGGACATTGAATGGTACAATAAGTTGATCCCTGTTCAACAAAAAAATTGTCGATAAAGTCCAATATACGCTATTGAGAGATATTACTGTGACATTCCATTCTACCGAGTGGGAGATCAATGCGACTACTGACTTTTGGTAAGAAGGACTTGGGCACCTTGACTGAATACTTTACCGGGCACTGTAATCACAGGTATCAACGGTACAAGAAGGGTCAATCGGACACTGATGTATGTATGGCTTTGTGCGAAGAGACTCAGGTTATTGTGTGGCCATTCCGTGTCACCTCCTAACATTTGGAATATTTCACTCGGCAGGATTCTTAGCTTTATCAGAAGCTTAAAACTTTAGGGCAGCACAAAAGACATGCTAGTCGCAGTGCGTACTGCAATTTAAACACAATGTACTTTGACATTTTTTAAGTTTTAATTAAATTTTTTAATTTAAAAATAACTTTATATTGGACATCTGGTTTTATAATGCAATTAATTATTTTTTTAAAATCACATTAAAGCCTGATTATTTGTTAAGTTTATTTCTCTGTTTATACAGGTTGGTTGAAAAGTTCCTGCGCTCGAAATGTAAGAATACTGTTTTTGTTACGAAATATATTTTTTATTCAATATAATCTCCTAGAAGCTCAATACACTTCTTCCAATGATCTTCCAATAATTTTATCCCATCCTTATAATGGTTTTCCGGAAGCTCTGCAAAATAACCGTCTACGGCTGCTATGGCCTCTTCATTCGACGAAAAATGCTTTCCACGAAGGAATTGTTTGAGATTTCTGAAGAGATAGTAGTCACTGGGAGCCAAATCTGGTAAATATGGTGGATGTTAAAGCAATTCGTACTTTAATTCTTTCAATTTAGCCATCGACAAAACAGGTGCATTGTCTTGATGAAAAATAATTTTTTTCTTCTTTAAACCAGGTCTTTTCTCACGAATTTTTTCATCCAGCTGATCCTAAAGGCTGCAATAATATTCAGAGTTGATTGTTTTACCTTTCTGAAGATAATCAATCAACAAAATTCCTTTTGCATCCCAAAACACTGATGCCATAACCTTCTTTGCTGATCGTTGTGACTTCACCTGCTTTGGAGCTGAACAACCAGCTTCAGTCCACTGTAAATGTTCTTGTTTCAATTTAGGATCATGGTGGTATATCCAAGTCTCATCCATAGTTATAAAACGACGCAAGAAATCGGTTTTATTCGGCTTAAAACGCTCCAAATTACGCTGAGAAATTTGATATCGATCCAGTTTTTGTTGAATTGTTAATGTGTGCGGCACTTACTTTCCAAACAGATTTTTCATACGTAATTCTTCATGTAAAGTATAGAGTACTCGTTCGTCTGAGATGCCTATGGCATTAGCAATTTCACGCTTAGTCAAACTTGGATCTTCACTAACCATATTATGTACCTGCTCAATGATTTCTGCTGTGGTTGCAGTTTTTGGTCGTCCTTCGCGTGGATCGTCTTTAAGGCTGGTACGACCACGTTTAAATTCACCAGCCTAAAATTCAACGGTGCGTTTTGAAGGTGAGGACTCCTTATACACTTCTAACAATTGTTCATAAATTTCCTTTGCTTTTAAACCCTTCAAAACAAAGAATCTAATGACTGCACAATATTCAATTTTTTCCATATTAAAAAAAATCAATGACACGTCAACTTCAAATGGCTTGTAAACAAAGAAAGAATTGACAGAATGACTTGCAACTTTGCATGTGTTCTCAGGACAGTTATACCAACTTGAGAAAAAAAGTTTGGAGCTAGCAGTGCCATCTCTTGGTGAGCGCAGGAACTTTTCAACCAAACTGTACGTTAATGTCATAAATATGCATAAGCAATTTTTTTAATAAAGATTTTTAAGTTAATAGTTAGTTGCATTGCAATCTAGGCCTTGCTGAGGTGAGATGGTTAAGCAGTCGTCTTACCACAGCATAGATACGTTCGATTGCTACAGCTGAAGGGTTGTTGAAAATAATTATCAAACAGAGGCAATCTGACAATTATAACACAAAATAATTAATACAATTTAATGGAAAATCACTAATGACGCCTGTCCAAAAAAAAGAGGCAGAAACTAGCTAGTCTGATTGAAAATTAATAGTGCTTACAATTTCTAGAGAAAAACGTATATTCTTATTCTTAACCTCAAAACCCTTATTAAGCCTGATTAATTTTTCATTTGTTTATTTAAATTGTTTAATTAAAAATATTTTTAGTTTGGTTTTAGAATTCTAAAATGTTCATATTTTTATCTTCAAAATCAGTTTTTCTTTAAATTTGTATGAACCAGCTTTGGTAAGTGGATAACCTTGATTCTGCTGCTGCTGCTGTATGTTTGTTCTATGCCACAATTATAGTTTGTTTTTTTTTATTTAATGTACAAACTTTAGTTTTAATATGCCTCAACACTAACAACCAGCACACGTTGAGTAACCGGTGCATAATGCACAAAGTGTAACTTGCAGGGAAGTTAAGCCAACTTTTTTAATATTTAATCTCCTAAATAATAATCTGAAGTCAAAAGAGACCTATAGTTTCCATTACGAAATAAAAGCTTCAAAATGTACTTCAAAATATTTCATAATTTTTATGAATTTGAATTATGACGGGACCCAACAAAAACAGGGTTTCAACTACTTACCAGCCTACATATTTAATTGCATAATTACTTTTGTTCGCGATGTCACAAAAGTAATATGTAGTCATTACCATCTCACTTATAAAAAAACACAAAGTAATGGGTGGTCGTTACCCTCTCGCTTACGAACAGAAAAAAAATAATGAGTAACCATTACTTTTTGGACATCGGGATCAAAAGTAACTAAGCGAGTAAATAGGCTGGTAAGTAGTTGAAACCATGTTTTTTCTGGGGACTTATTAAAGGTGTTTTTAAAATCGCTGTAAAGATTTTGAAAAAATTAAAAAATTGATCGGTCAAATTTGCAAATTCATTCAGTAGATCCAGAAATAATTGAAATAAAGGAAGTCCTATAGTTCTATTAGATCGATATCCCGATTTATAGGATTTTCTTTATTTGGTTAAAAAAATTGAACTTTTTGCAAATTCGACCGCTTAATAAATTCCTTAAAAATTTTTTTTGAGTTCATTACAATGCGTTCTTAAAACACCTTTGAACATTAGTCGATATGATTATACTGAAATGAAAAACAATTTTATGTGGAATATAAGTCCAAATAAAATATAAAATATTTTAAAGTTCTTCTTTACAGTCAAAAAAAAAGAAGACATGAACTAAAATTAATCCAAAATTTCCTTTTAAATAAATTAAAATTTTTCCTCAATTTAAGTCAAATTTTATTAAAACTTAAAAAATTTTCTTAATATTAATAAAAATTCCTATGTTTGGGTAAAAACAAAATAATTTATACAATCAGAAATAGTTCATATCTTTCCTAATATAACTTGATTTTAGGAAAAAAAACACGTATATTAAATAAAAATTTAACAATATTCAAGAAAAACATTTTAGTTTTAATAAATTAACATACTAAAATATAATAAAAAAATAAGTTTAGTTAAAACAAAAATTTAGAACATAATTTACTCCCATTTAGTTCAAAAAATGTGTCTCATTTAAAACAAGAAATTGCTTGTACCTAATGTGTGTTCATTTTTTTCGCAAGTAGTTAATAAAAACAAGTAAGAGCGGCTAAATTCAGCTATGCCGAATCTTATATACCCTTCACCATGGTTGGAAGTTTATATATGGACATATATGGAATGGACAGATTTATATACGGATATCTTTTAGAGCAAATTAACCTTTTAGTTTGGTGATAAAACTTGGACTCGGAATGATTTATGGTTCCCGAAAATAGGTATTTAAAAAATATTTATGTTTTGGTCATAACTTTTTTGTATCTGAACCGATATTTCCGAGTTTTTCAGCAAATATGTTCTACTAAAGATTTTCGATCTTTTGATATATAAGATATATCCATGGTTTTAGCTTATTTATGGAGTATTTAATTACGGTCTTACCGTTCTTAAGATATAAATTAATCTATTTTTGTGCCACGCCCAATTCCCGAATCCCGCCCACTTTTGGTTAGATGTTGTGTATTGAAAACCAAAATGCTTGTACCTTATTTGGAAACTTTTCCTCTTTCCGTTCTCCAAATATACAGAAAAGCTGACCGACATCGTTAAATCAACTGTGCTGTACGTATTTGTTACGTTAAAAAAAGTCTTAAGAAAATAAAACAAAATATAAAAAAAAAATTGTACAAAAAAAAAGTTGAATATACGGGGATCAATCGCGCGACTAAAAGAAAAAAACTATTTATGACAAAGCGCTTAGACCACTGAGCCATTGAAGCACATACGCAATCATCGTTAATAGAAGTAAATAAACAGTTTTCGTTCAAAACTAATTTGTTTGGTTTGTAGGTAAATCTTTCTATGTGTTTGTTGTTTGTGTATAAAAGGTGAAGAGGTGAAAGAAAAGAAGTTCAAGAAGTGGATGTGTTTGTTATTCACCTGTGGTGAAGAGTATAATAACAAAATTTTAGAAAGCCATTTCTAAATTCAGTTTTTAAGTCTACCTATTTCTAATTTTTAGGAGTTTTTTTAGGAGTTATAAATTTTTTTCTTATGTAATAACAAAAATTTATGTCATTTTAGAAACTGATGAACTATTTCTGGGAAAAATTTTCATGCAACTTAGTTCAGCTTAATTTTAAAAAATTTAATAAAATATTTTTTTTTTTTTTAACTAAAAGTTTTCTAATTTTTGGAAAATAATAAACTTAGGTATAGGATTTTTTTCCTAGAAATTTCTTCAGATAAATTAAAAGAAACTTGAGTAAATTTTTTTTAAGTCAAGCAAAAATTTTGTTTTTGTGGAAAAACGTTTCTTATTTTCAATATTTTTTTCCAAAAAAAATCTAGTTAATTTTTCTAATTTTAAAGAAAAAATATTATTTCAGGAAACAAATTAAAGTATCCATTAAAAAAAATTATCGTACATGATTATAATTTTTGCTTTGTGATCGTGCATGAGTCAATAATCGCTCACATAACCATCTCTAATCTTAAGTAGATTAAAATATGATATATTTTTTTTAAATTTTGTTAGCAAAAAGTAAAAACTTTGAATTTGCACTTTTAAGTAATAATTTTGTTTGCTGACTATAATACAAAATATCACAGACACATTTTATACATTACGCCTTAATGGCTTTCCTATAATTGACGTAGAGCTTATCAAACTTTATATTTGTCGAAGGCACTAAAACTAATTTTTCACTTAATAATAAAAAAAGTTAAAATTTGTATATGTCAATTAAAGTTTAAGATAAAAATGCCATAAAATAAACTTTTGACATTCTTCCATTTTCCAAATAAGTTAATTTAAGAAGGCAAAGGACCCCCAGTGCTCCTAAGCCATAGATGCCATGTGTCACCTAAGGGCGTCCCTTTTTGTAGTTCTCTCAAGCAGAACCGTTAATTAACTACGAAAAGGATCTGACTTTGTCCCAATTTATTATTGTACGTTTCAATATATTTTTATAATTTGTTTAAATTTTTGCTAATGGAATTTTGTTTATATTTTAAATAAATGAATTTAGTATAATTCTATTTAATTTAAAGTCAAAAATGTATAGCAAAAGGCTGACGAAGCTGAAGTCCTCCGAAAGTGAGAAAATATTATATTATTATTTAACATGCTGTTAGAAAACTATTTCTTATTTTTAGGGAGTTTAATTCTAGTTTTTAGTAAAAAAAAAAGTATCAAATGAACTTAAATAAAATAAAATTTTTCCTAAAACCAAGGAAAAATTTACTAACTAACAGAAAAATTTAAGATGATTTATGAACTATTTAATAGGAATTGTGCTGTTTTCTAAAAGAAAAATTAGTTCTTAATGGTAAAATTATTCTAGATTTTAGAAATTTTGAAAAAAAAAATTAAGTAAAATTTGTTTCTTAATTTTAAGGAAAATTTTATTAAATATTGGTAAAAAAAAAAAAAGTGTTTTTCCTTCAAATATGTTAATTTTTCGAAATTCTAGTTCATTTTTTTCGATCTGCAAAGCATTTTTCCCAGGGTCAAAGGTCAACAAAAAAGCCTCTCAGCTCGTAAAGGGGAAATTTCTTCGGCTTCATATTCGAGATTAGGATACCAAAAAAAAAACAGGTTTAGTGTGTGCATAAAAATATATAAAATTACTGTCAAAACAACAAAAACTTTCGTAAAATAAACGAAAATTAGTTTTTATTATTTTGACATTTCCGTGTATGAAAAAGTCGATTTTCCTAAAATTATTTACTTTCTGCAATTTCAATAATAAAATATCAACATATTTTCATTAGTTTACCTTCTTCATAAGTTTTTCTTTAATGGAGCTTTTTGCTAAGGTTTTTATTAAAACATAAAATCTAATCATTAACGTGCAAATATTTCAAGTTGATTCATGTGTTATTTTATCATTTTCAAACTAAAGTCAAAGAACTTTTAAACGTCTATGGAAAAACTTGTATTTTTTCAAAGTTTACGCAATTTTTTTTTTTTTTGTTTTTTGGTTTTTGTTATATTAATCAAGGACATTGTTGAAAATTATATGTATATAAAGGTTTAATATTATTATTATTATTATTACAAATGGTGTAATATTACGAGTGTTTACAAAAAAAATCCAACAGTAATTTAACGCTAGTGGAAAATTTGAACAAGCTGGGCACATTTTGTTGTTTGCATAGTTTAACAAGAAATCTAAGCCTAAATGGTTGCAATTCCAAATGAAAATATACCATCAGTTACGCAAAACTCCCAAAGAGTTTTTGAAAAATTAGCTTAGATTTTCATTTTACAGCATTCTGAAATGTCTGTTAGTTTTAATGGCGATCACGGAGCAAACACGCACATTTGTTTTCAAATACTAAAATATTTCAATTTGTACAGAAAATTTCACTAACAACTTCTGAACTACTGAACTGACTTTAATATTTATTGATACCTCATTGCTCAGGCTTATGACAAATAATAAAGACAATGACAAAAAAATCTTCGTCTCGTACTCGCCACGGTTCAGTGAAGCCTGTTTCAGTGATACGAAGTAAACTTTCTATGTAAATTGTTTTTGTAACGAAAACAATTTTTAAAGAAACACCTCAACTTCTCTGGACAATGAGTTTTTTTACAAAATAAAGGGTGATTTAATTTTAATGGCCGATGTTGATTTTGAATAAAACACAAATTATTTAGGAAATTACTGTCATTTCTTTTGATTATGATAATACAGGTTGGTTGAAAAGTTCCTGCGCTCGAAATGAAAGAATACTGTTTTTGTTACGAAATATATTTTTTTATTCAATATAATCTCCTAGAAGCTCAATACACTTGTTCCAATGATCTTCCAATAATTTTATCCCATCCTTATAATGGTTTTCCGGAAGCTCTGCAAAATAACCGTCTACGGCTGCTATGGCCTCTTCATTCGACGAAAAATGCTTTCCACGAAGAAATTGTTTGAGATTTCTGAAGAGATAGTAGTCACTGGTAGCCAAATCGGGTGAATACGGTTGATGTTCAAGCAATTTGTACTTTAATTCTTTGAATTTAGCCATCGTCAAAACACTTTTGTGAGCAGGTGCATTGTCTTGATGAAAAATAATTTTTTTCTTCTTTAAACCAGGTCTTTTCTCACGAATTTTTTCATCCAGCTGATCCAAAAGGCTGCAGTAATATTCAGAGTTGATTGTTTTATCTTTCTGAAGATAATCAATCAACAAAATTCCTTTTGCATCCCAGAAAACTGATGCCATAACCTTCTTTGCTGATCGTTGTAACTTCACCTGCTTTGGAGCTGAACAACCAGCTTCAGTCCACTGTAAACGTTCTCGTTTCAATTTAGTATCATGGTGGTAGATCCAAGTCTCATCCATAGTTATAAAACGACGCAAGAAGACGGTTTTATTCGGCTTAAAACGCTCCAAATTATGCTAAGAAATTTGTTTTCGATCCAGTTTTTGTTGAATTGTTAATGTGTGCAGCACTAACTTTCCAAACAGGTTTTTCATACGTAATTCTTCATGTAAAATATGGAGTACTCGTTCGTCTGAGATGCCTATGGCATTAGCAATTTCACGCTTTGTCAAACTTTTATCTTCACTAACCATATTATGTACCTGCTCAATGATTTCTGCTGTGGTTGCAGTTTTTGGTCGTCCTTCGCGTGGATCGTCTTCAAATTCAACGGTGCGTTTTGAAGGTGAGGACTCCTTATACACTTCTAACAATTGTTCATAAATTTCCTTTGCTTTTAAACCCTTCAAAACAAAGTATCTAATGACTGCACGATATTCAATTTTTTCCATATTAAAAAAAAATCAATGATACGTCAACTTCAAATGGCTTGAAAACAAAGAAAGAATTAACAGAATGACTTGCAACTTTGCATGTGTTCTCAGGACAGTTATACCAACTTAAGAAAGAAAAAAAGTTTGGAGCTAGCAGTGCCATCTCTTGGTGAGCGGTTCAATTATGTATGGAACAAAATATTGGCCAAATGGCAGCCGCGACCTCGGCGGCACACGTCCATCCGATGGTCCAAATTTTCGATGACGCTGAGGCATAATTGAGGTTCTATGCCGTTAATGTGCCGAACTATCTTATCCTTTAGCTCTTGAATTGTTACTAGCTTATCGACGTACACCTTTTCTTTCAAATAACCTCAAAGAAAGAAGTCCAACGGTGTCAAATCGCATGATTTTGGCGGCCAATTGACACCGCCACCACTTCAGATAAAACGGCCATTGAATTTGTCGCGCAAAAGCGCCATTGTTTCGTTAGCTGTGTGGCGAGTGGCACCGTCCTGTTGAAACCACATATCGTTCAGGGTCATATCCTCAATTCCTGGCCACAATAAGTTCGTTATCATCTCGCGATAGCGAACACCATTCACGGTAAATACTTAGCCGACCTCATGACACACTATCGCGAACAACAGCAATGTTTTCCACAGAACGAACTGGGCGAGCATGCACAGGTGTTTTCACAGATCCGGTTTGCTGAAATTTGCGCACAATTCTCCCGATTGTGGACACGTTTGGTCAATTATTCTGATCAAAAAAATCACGAAGTCCACGAAATGCATTTTGATTCGAACGCCCATTTTAATAATAAGCCTGAATAACTTTAACGCATTGCTCGATTGTGTATCTTTCCATGGTTCAAATTGAGTTAGTCTGAAATTGAGAAATGTCAAATGAAATGCAGAAAAAACTTGACGTTTAGGTGTAGTTCACATTCAACATCGGCCATTAAAATTTAACCACCCTTTAATTCCCGTAATTTTATTTCTTCAGCCCAGATTAAGAACGTGACATGCAACGATTGTTGCTATGAGAGAAAACGCGACCAAAATAACGACGTAAGATGGTGACTGCACAATCTGTCATATTTATTTTAGTGTAAAGAGTACAGTAGAGATTCTTTACTTTCCAGTGTCTCCTTTCCTAATTGACGACCCAATTTTTTTTTTTTTTTTTTTGGTTTTTACAATTTAATTTTATAAAAACAATAAAAAGAAATAATTATTTTAATAAAGATTTATAAAAGAATATACTAGGATGGTTTATAGTACGTTATTCATTCACGAGTATACAAAGAGAACATAAGAACCACATAATATTATATGCTAAATAAAATAGATTATATATCCCAGCTGCAACGCTCGGCGCGTTTTAATTGTCAACTTGTATGGAAAAGTACATTACGTTGTTATTCTGGGCCGACATATAATTGGAATTTTTTCACTAATGCTAATGCCAAAAAACAATCATTACAATTTAATGGTAATGGAAACTTCTGGCACTAGCATTTGTCCCACTTATGCTAATAAAATGCCTCAAAAACAAATTACAATCGATCGTAAAAAGCATTTGTTTACAAGAAAAGGGAATGTTTAAATTGCGGGATCCATTCTATAGAAATGTATTCAGAAACTGAGTGTTTTTCTTAAGGAAAAAGCCCTAAGAATCAAAGATTTGTCTATTCATTTTTTTTTTCTATCTCAAATTCTTTCAGATTTTCTGATGATTTCTTTTTTCTAAATGTAATGGAAAAAGCATCAGATTTTGATCATTTTTTGAAAAAGTCTCAGATTTTGAGTTTAACCAAAATATTAAAAGCCTCAATTTCTAGGGATTTTTTCAATACATAAAAGTGCATATTCTAGTTATTTATAAGAAAAAGTGCTCAGAACCAGAAGCCATTTCCTATAGGAAAAATCTAATACAAAAATCGACAGATTCCAAACTTTTTATTTTATAGAATCGCCTAAGAATCTAAAGATTTTATCCCTAAGAAAATAACTCATTACCCTACGGGAAAAGGACCTATCCCTCTCGTGACCGGTTCATTGTGATGGGGACCGGTTATTTTGTATAAAAAGGACCGGTCATTTTAACGTGGGCTTGTCCTAGGAAGAAATCAATTGCCTTCTGTGACATGTCACAGGACTGGTCTAAAAGAACCTGTCACACAACTAACCCCAAATGACATATCACAGAACCAACGCAAAAGAACATATTAAACCGGTCACGTGGTGGGTACTTTTGCAACCGGTCCTATTTTCACCTATCTCGTGATATGTATTTTCGAAACCGGTCCAGTTAATAAACATTTACTCATTTTATATCAGTTAATTTACAAAAACATTTAGTGTATATATTATTAGTACGGGTTGCCTAATTTTTTTAAAATGATCACGAGCCTGAGCAAGAATTATTTTTAACCAGATTTCAGAAATTTATATGCATCTGTACGGTTTTTAAAAAGCTTATCTCTCAATAACAATTATTCGCTTTTAATTGAATAATTATTAATTGCAATGGAAATGGAAATTAAGCACATTACCACTAATCAATGAAATCATACAATTAAAATCATTATTTTATATTAATTTCATTATAATTGATGTCAATGCTAATAAAATTATTAATTAATTAATACACTCAATTCATCAGTCCCATGCATGATTTAGTGTGTATTTGCCAGACACTTCCCGTTATTTCATAGAATTCACAAATTGTTTAAGAAAAACTGCAAATTCATTAAAAGCTTCATATTAAATCAACAACTATAATTGAGTTTAAATATAAACAGTAAATAATAATTTAACTCGGGTTAAAGGGTAGCTCTAATCAATTCACTAAGATTGTTCTGACAGCCTTTGAGAAATTGTAACTTAGGTACACATTGAACTAGTGGTATAGTGAACACTTATAACTACCAGAAATATCTAAAAACACACCAGATAGTCACTTCCTGATTTGATTTAACGATGCCCGTCCATTCGTGTGTCCACACAGAGAGAAATTATAGTTAAACCAATTTATTATATTTGAATTAACAGTTCATATTTTTGCAAACATTTTTAAAATAACTATGAATTTTATTGAAGTAAATATGATTCTGATACTTTAATTGTATGGTATGTAGGTATGTAGGTGCCTCCTCCGGTAGACATCTGCCCAAACGGTATTTTCGGAAATTTATTATGAAGGTTCATCCTCCGGCGTAAACAGCAGCTAAGACAAGATCTTTCAAAATCCTACGGAAAGGGCGAAAAAAGGGGAAATTTTTTTCTAGGCCTATCTCCCATAGAAACATCCATTCTGAATTAGGGCTTAACCCACTTTCCCGGCATTTACTTAAATGAACTTTAATTAAACTACAGGTCAAAAATTTAAAGATATTTGGATTATATTTTACGCATTGTCCCAGAACTGAACAATACTGAATTTATTTGGAATCAGTCCGAATTCAGACCTATTTGTATTGTGCTTAAATAATACATAATGGCCCAAAAACATTCTACCGATATTGTTTTGTTATATCTTTAAAATGAAACGATATAATCTATTTTTTAAAATTTTGTTTGACCTTTAAGTGTTTTTCCATTTATTTTTAAAGATTATATCGGTCAAGTGGATTCCGTTATTGTTTATGATAATTTAGGGTTTTTTACGGCATTTTCTGAAGAGAATGTCTTTAGATAAGTTCCGGTACTTTTTGCAGATAATTTCTTTGAGTGCTTCCAGAGTCTGTGGCTCGTGCACATAGATCCGTGACTTTAAAAATTCTCAAAGAAAAAAGTCTGGAGAGGTTAAATATGGCGATCTTGCTGGTCACTGCAAATCGCCTTAACGAGAAATTAGTCGACCAGGAAATACTCAAGTCCCATGACGTCAATTTTCGGCAATAAAAACTCGTTGTGTATGATTTCGTATCGCCACAGTAACCGTGTTTTCCCTGGCGTCTTCGGAAAAAAGGCTCGATGACACTTCCGGCGTAAATGGCATAACATTCAGTGATTTTGAGTGGATGTAATGGCTTTTCGTGGGTAATACGAGGATTTTCAGAGCCTCAGAAGCGCAAATTTTGTTTATTTACGTGTCCTTTCAGTTGAAAATGTTAAATGGTCCCTCATTATAAGTTTGAACAGAAATAATCACGATTATTTCTCGTTCTCTTGATGACTATAGCATTTTATAGATTGTTGACATGTTTTCTGTATCTGTTTACTTGCAAAAGTTATAACATCTTTCGATAAGGTAATATATTTTGGTCCACCATTAACTGTTAAATCTCACCATATCTGGCCGAAATATAGATCTTTTCAGTACAGTTTCATAGTAGCGACTGGCAAGTAATATATTTTCACTTGTTCTTTACCAATCGTTTAGAATTAAATAATATTTTATATTCACCTCAAATATTTTTCACCTCAGGAAATTTTTTTTACAACTAAAAGTTTTTTCACCACAAAAAATTTTTTTCGCCAAAAATATTTTTCACCTCAAAATTTTTTTCATCACAAAATTTTTTTCTTCAAAATTTATTTTTACATCCAAAAAAAGTATTTCACCTCAAAAAAAATTGTTCACCTCCATAATATTGTATCAAAAACAGTAGAAAATAATTTTAGCATATTGGTGGAGGGTATTCAAAGATTCGGCACAACCGAATTTAAGCTTTGTTTTACTTGTTTTTTCACCAGTCGCTTAAAACTAAATAATATTTTATATTCACCTTAAAAATATTTTTGGAAGCGAAAATCTAAAAAGTTTTCACCCCCATAATTTAACATCAAAAGTTTTTTTACATTATTTAAATATTCGACATAGCTGAATTTTAATCGTAGATTTGCTTTAAATACTTAAAGTTGATAGCTAAAGTTAAAGTTAAACAAACAAATCTATATGGCAACTTAAGTCACATTAACACAACCCTGGTAAACCCTGCAAAAACTCCAAAATATTCATGAAAAATAAAATCAAAGCGAAATGGGTAAATAAAGTTATGGGTTAAAATAAATTACTCTTAATTTACATAACACATCCCAGCAAAACCACACATTACCAAATCATCACTTTACACCTTACTTCATTGATGAATTTTACAAGCGATGAGCCTCAAAGTAATGTATTACTTTAGAGGTGATAATGTAAGGGATTACTTATATGGTTACGAGAATGGAAAAAGTAATATGTCTAAAAATAGATTTTTAAAAAAGAGGAATTTTTATTAAAAAAAATTGTTACAAATATTTTATTTAAATAATTTGTAATTAAAAATAATGTGGTCAAGATGGGAATCGAACCAGGGAAATCTGGTTGCCAGCCAAGAACGTTACCCACTGAGCTATCGACGCATATAGTATTTGATTGTTTAAACTTCGTTTTTTCGCTAGTGTTATCAAAACAAACATACATTACCCTTTTGCTTACAAAAAAACACAAAGTAATGTATCTAAAAATAGATTTTCAAAAATATTTCAATTATTACTTTACATTTATAAATCAAATATTACGTAATCAATAATGAGTAACTTATTACTTTATGCTTGCAAATAATGAAAAAGGTAACGAGCTATCATTACAAGGTAACGCATGAGAATATCGCACCCATTACCAAAGTTTTGCTGGGATATCAACAAATGAGAAATGAATTTTAAAAGTGAATCTCTATTTTTGAAATAAATTAAATATAATTAATTTCTATTAAAGCTTAGCTTTAAGGGACATAATTGAATATTCGGAAAGTGACAATTAAAAAAATAACATCTTAGAATTAACAACAAAAATTAAAAATAAAATGAAATTCTTCACAGTAATAATTTTTGGTAAATTAAAGCAAATTTATTAAAACTGTTTAAATCTCAAAAAAAAAATCGTTTATTTAAACCAACATTGTTAAAATGATAAACTTTTTACAAAATTACAATTAAACTATTTAATGATTTTCAAAAAAAAAATAATTGTACAAATTTAATGAGTTTGTTGCAACCCCTAAAAAAATCCATTATATTCAACAAGAAGGGCCGGGCCAAAAATAGTTTACTGCTGTTCACTTTTTCTAGATCAATTTGTTTAACCGTTTAAATCGAGAATTAATATTAATTTAATACATTTCTATCAAAAATGTGCAGATTGTCACGCATATAAGATCTATGTCCAGGGTTTCCGAAGATTTATGTTTTTTTTCGGGGGGGTAGCGACACTGTTAAAAAAAACTTAGGCACCATGGTTATCAAACTTCATATCAGCGTTGTGAAAAAAAAAATTCCAAAAATTTCTATGTTGAAAGTACTGCGTTATATTATTAAATAAATATTATTTCGCGGCTTAAACGATTAAACGAATTGGCCTGAAAAAAATTTTTGAAGACGCGGGTATTTTATTTTAAACCCTTCTTTCGAAATACATTGGATTTGGTCACGGGTGCAAACTTGTGTAGGACGGTTTTAAAAGTTATTGATTTTAATGTAAAATATGTAATTTTGCTTGCAAAATTTTAGCTTTATTCTTCATTTGTGCTGTCCAAGCCGATAGCTACCAAGATCGCATATGTTCCGAAATTTGCCCCTATATTTTCCAACCCACTTGTGGTTTTAACGGACGTTGTTATAAGCAATTCAGCAATGGCTGCGCTTTAATTGTTAACAATTGCAAAAAACAAGAAAGTAAGTTTTACAAATAAGTACAAAATATTAACTCTCTAATCGACAAAATTGCCACAAATGTTTGAAGTGATTATTTTATATATTTCACTTTTAGGTGAAAGTGAAAATTTCATAATTTTTATTTTTCAATTTCTTTTAGTTTCGTTAGGCAGACAAACCTGCTCAACAACAGTTAAGTTGTAACGTATCAAGATATATTTTCACTGCTGAACATTGGGTTTATTTATTGGGTGTAAAAAATTCGGGATTTTTGTCAAATTCAGAAAGTTTATTGTGGAACATTGTTACAATACACATAAATTTATTCAAAGTCGTTATCGTTAGCTTTAACCTTTTTCCATCATTTTCCGCACAAAAAGAACTGCTTATTTTATGAGGTTAAAAACGAATCAAGCCAATTTCGGATACCCTTTACTTAAATGAAGCGTATTCCAGTGAGAGCGTTCTGCATCCATAGAAACAAATGATAGTCGAAGTGGGTAATTTCACGTGAGTGGCCGGCCGGCTTCAGTTAAACCGAACAGTTGAGTTGAACTGTCAGTTATTACTCACATACGTACAGTTTTAAATGACAGTTTTAATTGAACTGTTGAAACTGACAGTTAAAACTGTACGTGAGTGGCCGGCTTGAAAAATTTAAAATTTTTATATTTTAAACTGACAAATTCAATTAAAGTGAACGTGTGTGGGGGTTCAACTGTACCGTTCTCAGTTCAATTTGTGTCGAGCGAGAGTGCGTATCATGTCGCGTAAACAGAACCAAGTGATAGTTGATTTTATTGCAATATATAAATCTGAGATATTCTTGTAGAAAATTTAAGGCACTCATAGGACCGCCCTGTTGCTAGAAATCTCAATGTAGCAGTTAATCTTTCGTGTGGAGAAATTGCTCTTCTCATGACTGTATCTTCCTTCATAATCAAAGGGGAAACCAACGAAAGCAGTTTTTGTTACACTGATTGAGTCATGCGCAAATAATTGAGGAAATTCTTCTTTTAATAAACGAATGTGGGAAGATACATTTCGTTGTAATAACCACTTCTTGCACCACTGTTTACGCTGTTTATTTTTTTTTTTTGTAAAATTACAAAAAGTACACCGAGAGCGGCCAAACCGTCCTTCTCGTTCGAATCCATGTTAAAAACTGAAGTTTTAAATTGCACGTGTGTGTACATCTCAGTTCACAGTTAAGTCTGTCAGTTATAACTGAACAGTTGAAACTGACAGTTAAAACTGTACGTGAGTGGCCGGCTTAAGGCCGTTGAGGCAAAACTTCACAACCACTATTTTCTAAATCATTTTTAACCGGCCTTACAACATGTGGCCAAGGGTTGTCATGATGGAATATTACGGCTTTATGTCTGGTTGCCAATGTTGCTTTTAATGAATGTCGGCGAAAGTTGCTTCAAATTAATTAATTGTGTTCGGTACTGGTCCCCTGTGATCGTGTGCCTCAATTTCAGCAGCTTATAATACATGGGACCCTTCTGATCCCAACAAATACAGAGCATTACCTTGGCATCCTTGGATATTCGGTTTTGTCATTAATTTGGCTGGTTGGCCGAACTTCACATCCGATTTTTTGCGCAATGGATCCATGTTTCATCGTTAGTAATAATTCGATGCTAAAATGATTTCTTTTTATGGCGTTCAAGCTGCACTTCGGACATGCAAAATCGTCTTTCAACGTCTCTCGGCTTCAACTAGTGTGGTTCACAATTTCCTTGGTTTTGGATGAATGCTGCTGATTTCAAACGTTTTCAAATTGTTCTTTGAGTGATTCCCAATAATTTTTCAAGTTATTCTTGAGTATGACAACAATCTTTATCGAGTAATGCCTTCAGTTCGTCATCTTTGATTTTTTTTCCACTAAAAATACTATCAACTTTATAAACTATTAAGTCACCCTGTGAAAAGTAGGTCACCCTACAAGAGTGAGGTGCAGCATTTTTGTATTTTTATGTACATGTATGGTCACCCTACTTTCCACAGGATGACTTAATAGATTATAAAGTTGATAGCATTTTTAGTGGAAAATTTTTAAAGTTTTTACTTTTAAAGCTGTGAATACACTCACCAAAAAAAGTCTGTAATGGCAACTGAAAATTTTGCTGTTATTACGGGAAATTCTGCTAATTTGAGCCCAGCGGTATTTTTTGCTAATCTTAGCAACACATGTCTGCTGACGTGTAGTACAATGAAATTAGTAGAACAATTAGTAGCCGCTACTAAATTTTAGTAGACTTTTTGTAAAGTGAAATTTAAAATCTGTTTGCTAAAATCAGCAAAAAAAATTACTAAATATTATTAATATTAGTAAAAAGCTTTGAATTCATTTTTCTTATCGAGCATCAAAAATTTTGATTATATTTTTTAAAAAACGAATTAATCATTTTGTTTTAATTTGGTAATTTCTCTTTTGAAAAATATTTTGCTCAATTTTTTTTTACTTTTAAGGTTAAATTTTAATTGTTTTTAGGGCGGATTTTTAGAACTAAAAAACCTTTTTAGTGCTATTTTAAGTGGATGTCCTCTTTTTAGACATTAGTCGGTATCTTCACTTCCTATCCCTTTTTTAATATATGTAACATTTTAAGGAAATTTAAGTTTGTAGGTGTAAGTTTTAATTAGAAATAACATTTCCTTCAATATTCTCTTTTTTAAAATTAGTAATATTTTTTGCTAATTTTAGCAAATCGGTTTTCAAAAGTTTGTAAAATTATTTCTGAAATTAGCAACAAAAATTTGTAAATATTCTGTAAAAATTCTGTAATTTGTAAAATGTAAATAGCAAAAAGATTTGCTAAATAATATTTTTTTACTCAAAATCAGCACAAAAATAGTAGAGTGCGATTGAAAACCGTTTACAAATTTTTCTACTAACTTTTTTTTCTGAGTGTACAGAGCATTATTATCATCTTTAAATGAATATATTTATATTTAATTGCCTGTGACTTACCCTATAGAAAGCAGAACAGTTTTTGCTAAAACTTTATTGATGCAAGAAATACAGCAATAAGGTGCTGGACGGTCCTTGTCTTCCGTGTCAAAATCACCACTTCTGAACCGCAAAAACCATCTTTCGCACATTGAAATCAATGGAACTTATTCAGTATAAGCTTCGATGAGCTATCGATGTGCTTCAACTGCACTTTTTTTTAAATTGAAGAAGTAAAGCAAAACTTACCGCAAATGATGATTTTTTGGCACAAAATTTGTCATTTTCAAAACAGAAAAAAAAACTTTGATGTTTGCCCTCCAAAATGCATTTAAGTTATTAAAGACACAAACCATGAGTAAAATATACGCCATCTGTTGTGAATCCGGCGTTTTTAAGTTATACACCCAATACGAAATTCTCCAGCAAAACTTTGGTAATGGGTGCGATATTCTCATGCGTTACCTTGTAATGAAAGCTCGTTACCTTTTTCATTATTTGCAAGCATAAAGTAATAAGTTACTCATTATTGATTACGTAATATATGATTTATAAATGTAAAGTAATAATTGAAATATTTTTGAAAATCTATTTTTAGATACATTACTTTGTGTTTTTTTATAAGCAAAAAGATAATGTATGTTTGTTTTGACAACACTAGCGAAAAAACGAAGCGCAACAATTCATTTAAGTTTAAAGCAATAAAATACTATATGCGTCGTTAGCTCAGTGGGTAGAGTTCTTGGCTGGCAACCAGATTTCCCCGGTTCGATTCCCATCTTGACCACATTATTTTTAATTACAAATAATTTAAATAAAATATTTGTAATAATTTTTTTTTTAAATCTATTTTTAGACACATTACTTTTTCCATTCTCGTAACCATATAAGTAATCACTTACATTATCACCTCTAAAGTAATGGGTATATACATTACTTTGAGGCTCATCGCTTGTAAAATTCATCAATGAAGTAAGGTGTAAAGTAATCCATCGGCCCCTATGGCTATACATTACTTTACCCATTATTTGATAATGTGTGGTTTTGCTGGGCTTTTCTCTTGAATTAGTTTTTGTTGTGAAATTTGCTATTTTTTAATTTAATTGTTTCTCTTTTTATTACTTTTTATATCATTTTCTATCATTTCACTTGAAAAGATATACATTTTTGGCAATTTTTTCGTACTTTCTAAGTTTACTAACATACACATTGTTATATTTATATATTTCTTTATATCTAATTCATTAGTAAAATTTAATTTTAATTACAATGATTTACTTAAATAGTCAAATTTATTTAATTTTTTATCAATTTCAGATTTTAGACAAGTTAATATTGCAGAATGTGCTAAGCGAGAGGTTAATTTTTGTTAAGCAATATCATTATTTTATTCTCAATGTAAACGAATTTAGTCATAAGGAAAAGTTTGTTTTACATTACATTTATTTTTTGATTAAATTTCAATTAACCACAACAATATATAAATAAATATTTTTTAAAATCCACACAAATCCATAAATCTAGTTATTATTGATCCCAAACGTGCTATACCCATTCTAATTGCTGGAGATTTTTCTGTAGTAGTGGTTTTTGTTGTTGTGGTTGCTGATGCTTTTGCCGTTATTTCTTCAGATTCGAAATGTGCTTTTGTTGTAGTTTCGAAAATTTCTGATAGATCGAATTCATCTTCTATGGACTGTTGCAAGTTATTATGATGATCACCTGTTAACACCATTTCATTTTGTTGTTCATAATCTTTAAGTATTTCATTTTTTATATCATCATAATCGGGATGCATTAATAAACGTGCTAATTTTTCTCGAAGTTCTCGGTTGGGGGTAGCATGTAGTGTGGTAAAGAGTACTAAAGAAATAGGGGGAAAAATAGAACATTTTGAAGAATAGAAATTTTAGAAAGAAAAAATCATTATATTATCCAGAATCCTACAAGTTTTATACAGTTTTGATTACACGTGGGCACCAGAGAACTGCAAAATCAACTTTTTTTTTTGATTTAATCATACACAAAAATTCTTGTTCACATTTAATAATTCAACAAAATTCACTGTAGAATAAAATCAGCATGTTCACATTTAATAATTCAACAAAATTCACTGTAGAATAAAATCAGCATCATCACGCGTAATTCGGATCAGTTTGAATCATATGTCGATTATGTTTAATGCAAATTTAATCACTCAACAAAAAGTCAGCGTTGAATAAATCAGAAAAAACAACAAACAACGCGTATGAGTTTATTCATAATCAAAACAAAATAGAAACACATTTCATAAATGCTATTGTTTACATTAGGGTGGGACTTAAATCCGCTTTTTTAGAATTTTTATTAGTAATAAAAATATTCTTCTTTGTGAAATATAAATATTTTTTTGGAAAAAAATTTAGGTCGATATCTCAGGCTTGCCTAATTCGGAAAAATTTATATATTGTCTAAATTTTTTTTCATCTATTTTGATTGGAAAATAAGGCAATATTTAACTTTAACCGGATTAGGCGAGCCTGAGATGTCGACCTAAATAAAAAAAAAATAAATTTTTCACAAAGAACATTATTTTTGGTATTCCAAATAAAAATTCTAAAAAAACGTATTTTAGACCCACCCTAATATACATATAACATTTTTGAAATGTGTTTCTACAAAACCACCCCCTTTTTATAGATAAGAAACTATTTTGTTTTAATTATGATTACACTCATACACGTTGTTTGTTGTTTTTTCTGATTTATTCTACATCAAAATAATTATTGTTGGCTCGAATGAACAGAATAAAATTAATGGTTTAACACCGACCGATGATTATAAATCAGTGACAATACAATTTGCACGTCGTTTGATTGATTTAAAATCATCAACAAATATGTGTGTTGGAGTATATTCAGCGTTTGAACCCAAAACATATTTATTCTTGTGTTGATTGCGTATGAACGTTTTGCAATCAGCAAATGCAGTTCTCTGGTGGGCACGTGACCTGAAATTTCGTGATTCGCTTGAATCACGCGTGAGCGTAAAGTAAAATTTAAATTACTCACGTGATCGTGAGTGAGCATGAGCGAAAAAAAAAATCGTTTGTGGGCGAGCGTGAGTCGATGTTTTGATGTTATTTTTCGTGATTAATCTTTTTTTTATTTTTTTTCTTTACATGTAATGCAGCAAAACTGCTTTTTGCTTTACATATGTATTAAAGTATGGTAATACTTTTTTTAAATTAGAGTTTGCATTTCGAAAAATTTTTATAAGTTTGAGTTTCAGAGTGAGTTAATTATTAACCAACCCAAAAATACTGTGGCGTGTATGCAAACTTATGGCATTTTCTTTTAATCAATAGCTAACTTGAGTTTCAGATTTTCAGTACAAAATAAAATTCTTCCCAAATATCTTCAAACATTTACATAGTTTTAATAGAAAATTAGGTTGTTAAAAAATTGGGTTATTAGTAGTAAACAAACTACCGTCCGTTTAAACGGACACTGTGCACTAATTGGCTAAAATTTACCAATTCCATCAGACTGGTATTTATGTTATATCACACCCAGCAAAACCTACATTAGCTCAACAACTAGTTCTTTTCATCCAACACTAGTTAGTTCTAATTTGGCGTTCTCGCACATAATTTTTATTAGAAATTGACACTTCGGCACTACTCGTTTTATAAAATCGTTTGAGGAACATGTACTTGTTCAACGAACGCTTCTAGAATTTTTCTTGTGTCCGTGATTTTTGTATGAAATTCTCATGCTCAGAACTAGTTCCAAGAAGTCATCAAGGAGCATTAAGACATTAGCTAGATCGAATTAAAAACTAACATTTTTAGTTATTCAAATTTTATGAATTATTGGTTCAAATCTTTATCAAAAATATATTTTATAGAGAAAAAAAAATTTGTCTAAAATAATTTTTTTTAATAAATTTAAAAAAAATCGTATGCATTGATTGGTTAGTTAGTAGCGTTTCGAAGAAAAATATACCAAAATAGCCGAAGCGGTAACCCTGGATGAAGCAATCTTCATTAGAAAAATAGGCAGGAAATGGATTTTAAGAATTTAGTTATACAATTTATATTAACTTGACTTTTCTTCCTGTCTTGCTGTAACGTTTATTTTCATGAATGCTGTTTTTCATTTTTTTGAAGAAATTTTTAAAACATTTTTTTTTTTTTGTTAATTTAAGGTGAGAGAATTATTGAAAATTTTCAAAGGTTTTTAAATGGCTCTATGGAGCTGTTTTAGAACTAGCGTGGAAGTCACATATAAATAGTTCTAAGTCCAAGATGTAATTATAATGCATACATGATTCCTTTGCATGGGTTCCAGGACTAGTTACTCCATCAGTAGTTCCAACGATGCTTTTAAAGAATATGTAGTTATTCCCTGAGAAGTAGTTTATAAACTAGTATTTTTAGAACGGGTTACAAAAATATTCCTGGTTATACTTTGCCCTTTTTTAAAGATAAAATTAAAAGTTTCTTATTACTATTGTGAAAAACAATTAGATTAAAAATATTTTACAGTGAGTATGATTATCCGTTAACCGCTAATAACCGCAACCATTTTAACCTTAACCGCAGTTAACAAAAATTGCCGTTAAATACAAACTCTAAAAAAATTCATTAATATTTAATTTTTCGAAATATTTTGAATTTTGGAATCGTGAGTATTTTGTGAACGTGAGTATTTCATGAGCGTGATTAAACATTTAAATTACTCACGTGATTGTGCGTGAGCGTGAGTAGAAAAAAAATATTGAGTGATTGTAATTTTTGATTCGTGATCGTGTGTGAGCATGAGACAAACGTCGCTCACGTGCCCATCTCTAGTTTTGATACAAAAACTTATCGTAAGGATTTGACGAAAGAAAATAAATGACACTATATACTGGAGAAAACTGTTTTCTAGGGGGAAGAATAACTATGTTCCTATGGCGCTGTGTAGGTATAAAATACGTATAAAATACGATTAAAAAACCAATTCATCTAAGATAGTTTAATGATAAATGTTTTGGTAAAATATTTTAAAGCTATATTTTCCATTTTCATGGGTCATTTGGGTCCTTTTTTGGCAAAAAATAGTCCTATATACAGTAAATATTTTCTGGAAATTTTTTGACTAAACTAATGAAGTTTTTGTCACAAAATGAATGAAAAATTTCTTAACTTTAATGAAAAAGCTTCACAAGAGAGGTTGAAAATTGTTGCGGTAGATTTAAATACCTTGAAAACCCTGAATTGTAAAAAAACAACGCAAATATACTTCTGAGAAGAATTTGTCGTTTAACCCCTCAAGTAGAACTGTCAGAATAACAGAGAAGTATCTTGGAAGATGGCAAAGCAAGTTGTGCTGATATTTTGTGTTTTTTTTTTTTTTTTGATATTTAAAAATTTGAACAACAAGAGAACAAGAAATTCTCATTCAGTTTGTAATTTATAAGTATATATAACAAAAAATTTCATAGATTTTCTTCCAATTTTCATAAATATGTTAAAACTTTTTCACAAAAATGCAAATTGATGAGATGTTTCATCATATTTATGAAACCTTTCTTAAATGCGATGAAGAAATTTCAAAAAAATATAAAGTAAGATTTATAATATTCTTCTTTACATTTATGAAGAAGTTTCTTTAATATTCAATACAATGAATTTTTTTATAATTTCAATTTTGTTTTTATTATTTAAGTAAAAAAAATGCAAACTTAATCAGAATTACAAATAACAGTATTTCGAAATAAACAATTTCTAAAAGTTTTTGATTTTAAAAAAATTACAATTTTTTTAAAAAATATTGTTTGAATGAAGACCTTTTTAAGAAATTCCTTAATTTCTTGATATTTTCGTTGGGTTCCTGCAAAAAAAAACAAAATTGTGGGGCATGGTTATTTAAAAAGTCTCAGGATGCTTTGAACTACCCTGAACACACACATTATATAGTACCAATGCAGTAGATTTAACTTGATATTTTACAAAAAAAAAATCAACTCTGTGTTCTTATTGATAAAAAAAATACATTTATTTTGCATTAAACGATTAATCGTCAATTTTTCCGATTGTTCAATTAAAACCGATTAATCAATTTCCCACATTTTTCGAATAATAACACTGGAATATACACAATAAAAAAAATAACGATGTTCCAACAACGGATTCAAGGGGTTAAAGTGTCCACCATTGTGCGCATTCTTATGGTCATAAGAAACCATGTGACTCTTACATTTTAGATATAAAATGTGTTTAGTATATTTATGTAGAAAATGGCGAGGAAACATTTTTGTGGAACAATTTAACCCTCTAACTCCTCAATGTATGGGTCTCTTCTGTGAATAAGGGGGAGAAATGCCCTTAAGTTCCACAAAAATATTTGTCATAAAAGTATCTAAATACACCAAAGTTTAAAATTCAACTTGAGCGCGAGAAATAAGTCAAAACTTAAAATGTGTTTAAGGGTTCATTTCGTACTTATTCAGAATTGGCGCTTAAATGTCCCACAAATCCGTATTTCAGGGGGTTAGTTTGTATGAAACATTTTTTTATTCGAATTTTTCATATTTTTTTTTTTAATGTTGTTATAGCAGTAATCACTCCCCTTAAAAACAGTGCTGGACTAAAACTACGCAAACATTTCCATTACTACATACTTTTCTTTTATTAAATTCAATTAATACAGTTATTTATGTAAAATCACCCAGCAAAAATATGGTAATGACATATCATTACTTTATTCATTACTTTGTAATGAGTATTCCTTACATTCAGCATTATTTTCAAAATAAAAATAATGTATTACCTATAATATGTTACTTATTTTATTATTTTGAATTAAATAATAATAAATTACCCGTAATGGCTTACCTCTTCTATTATTTTAATATAAATAATAATGAGTCATTGTTAATTGTTTAAATAACTTTATTTATTAATGTGTATTTTATCAATTTATGAATTAAAAGTGTTTTATAAAACAAATAATCATGTAAGTCAACGGGAAAAAGCCTACTAATTATTTTAGAGTAGTGTCGAATTAATTTTTTTAACTTATTGGTGTTAAGACACATCTTATATAATTAATTTTGTAATTCAGATCACGAATTTGACAAAAAAAATTTAAACATCTTGGGGCAAAAATCGAATTTTAACTGTAGTTCCGAAATATCCATTTTATTTAAATTTTTCAAAATTGTAAAGAGATTAAAAATTTTGGAGACCAAATTCGGACTCAGGAGAAAAAATCTATAAAAATCAAATCAAATGAAAATTACTTGCATATCAATGCGAATAAAAAATTTTTAAAACTGAGCAAAAACTTCTTCTTTTTGACCTTTGATACATATGTATGTCTCAAATTGTAACAATATCCTGTAATAAATCAAGTGAACCAATTCCAAATATCACCATGTTTCTTAAAGGAATGGACCATGTCCTACCAATATATTGAACCCCTGTGTTGTCCAATAGGTTTCGAGAAAATGTGTTCCAAAAAATTATGCAAAAATATATATTTTTTTATGAATTTGTGGTGATCCTATTGTCTCTGAAAGCATATGAGTATTAGTGAGTTAGTATTGTGTGAAAGTAACAACTATCATCTGTCGATACAAGCCATATTTAAGAAAATCGGTAAAAAAAACAAGTAAAAAAGGGCTAAATTCGGATGTGCCGAATCTTTGAATACCCTCCACCATTGGGGCTGAAGATGATATACGTATATAATAAATTTTGCATGAACTGTAATATGAATATGTTTTGTCAATTTATGTAACGAACTTTTGTTATTTAGTTTTAGTAATGTTATTTACAGAGGTCTGCTCTGTTAGCGACTTTAACATTGTTGCTTTCAACGTTAACTTAGTTATTAAGAGTAACACACATATAGCTCTAAAATGATATTATTCTCATAGTATGTAAGACAGTAAATGTAATCGAACAAGAAGAAGACTTAATAACATTTTTACTTACTTAACAGAAAACAAAAATAGATACAGAAAAATTTTACAAATTTGTATGGAAAATTTAGAGGTACCTTCACATTTTCACTCATAACTTTTGAACCGCTTAACCGATTTTGCTCATTTTAAATACCAAACTGCTCGGGAGGATGTTCAATAATCTGGGTAAAAATAGGCACCCCCGCTTGCGTCTTCGCGTCGTGATCGCCATTTCAACAGACAGACGGACAGACATACGGACATCGCTAAATCGACTTAAAATTGCATAAGGATCACGAATATATATACTTTATGGGGTCTTAAACCTATATTTCGACATATTACAAACGGAATGACAAACTGATATATACCCTCACCATATATGGTGGAGGGTATAAAAATGGGCCAAATACGACAAAAACTAAAAATGGGACATTTATCAACCATTGGCCGTCAAAGGGTTAATATCTAAATATTTCCTTTTGGAAGAAAAGCGGATTAGAAATTGGGATTCACAACACAGCATCGCATTACCTTGTCGCTTACTCAAAGTTAAATTATAATTGGTTACCAGGAACTGAAAAATAATGCGTTACTCAATTTCTTACAGAAAAATAAATAATAATTGGTTATTAGTAACTAACCAATTATTAATATGCATACGTGTAACCCATTATTCTTTATTTTTTCGTAAGCTTGCACGTTAGCATAACACCTTACCATTTGGGACATCCCATATAAAAAAAGTTAGAATTATAATATAAAGGGTAATAGGTGAAAACCTTAGGGTTTAGATTACTAAACTCATTACTTGGTAAGGTGTGTTTTTGCTGGGTATGTCTCTTACAATCTAAAATTTCCTTTAGAATTACAATTTATGCGACTTTAGTCGTTTAATTGAAGAATCTGCCATTACTACACAAAATCTTTTATCAAAAGTTGCATTTTACATAAACTTTTATTATTAAGCCCAATTTAGAATATATCCAGTTTTTTATAAAACTTGTATGAAATTTGACAATACAAAAAGTTTAGTTGGTTGTAGCATAAATTAAAATTTACTTACATGTCACATAAATGCAAACTAAAAATTTTATTCTAATTTTAATCATTTTCTTTTTTGTTTTTTTTTTTTGTTTTGTTGTTCAATTAATAAAAACTTCACTTTTAAAATAGCAAACGTTAACTAAACAGTATTGAAAGAAAACATCTTTCATTTATAAAAAAAATACAAATAATAATACGTGACAATAGTGTAATTTTTTGTTTGAAAAAAAAAACATAAAAATATTAAAAATTATCACAAAAATCACGTTTATATTATAAAAAATATTTACAAAATTAAATTCTTGAAAAATTTCTCAAATTTTTTTTGTTTCAATACAAATTAATTTTAAATAAATTATTGTATAAAAATTTTAATATTACAACGTTTAAATAGGGGTTGAGTAAAATTTTCACAAAATGTGGATGGTAAAATATGATGAGAAACTATAAGAAAAGATATTTATTTTTTTTTTATTATTATTTTTTTTTTTAATTTCAAATACTTACCACAACCACAATTTAATTTATCTAGGTGACATTTATTTCTCACCACATAAATACAATTTAAATCTGTTACACATATTGGTTCATAAGTTTTGCTACACACTGTATTACCATGCCATTTGCAGGGTAAATCTTCTAAATTATATTCATTGTTCTCATATTCCTGGTGATTTAACGATGAAAAAGTATTTAATATTAAATCTGAATCATATAATGAATCTTGATCAAATAATTCTTCAAATTGTATATTGGGTATTTTTATTGAATTTAAATAGGTTCGAAATGCATTTCGGGAACTATCATATAAAATGGCTAAAATTATAAGAAAAAAAAACAAGAACTTAAGTACTTCAATATATTAATATTAATATAAATTAAAACTTACCTGCTTTACAAAGACTGAAAATTATAAAAATAACCATTACTTTCAATAATTTGGACATTTCTTACACAATTCTTATTTAAAACTAAATCTAAATCTATAAAAAATCAAGGCTTTTATATACAAAAAAAAAAGCTAAGAAGTTCATAGAAAGTAAAATGTATTGTATTTATGGTAGAAGCTGGGTTTCATACAGAAAATTTTATTTATATCAAAAATTTGTTGTTGCTTTGTATGTTTAAAATTTTTTTATTCAAACTCTTCATCATTATCATCATGAAATCCAGTGTAACATAAGTTGCGTGTATAAATAATATATGAATTTATTTATTTGTTTATTTATGTTTCAAAGTTTTGATTTATTTCGTATAATTATTATTTTTCATGACCAAAATATATAGTCCAACGTTCATAGCCAATTTCACAAAAGTAAGTATCCATCGCACAATAATCTTCACTATAATCTGTAATCTCTGCAAACGAAAAAGCAAACGGAAATGGAATAATTTTATTTTATTTTTAGAAATCTGTAATATTTATAAAATTTTAGTAAACATCAGAGAAGAATAAAAAAATCAAAATCAATGTATTTAAAGCAAAAAATATTGTCAAAAAAGCAAAAGTAAAAAGTTGGGGAGAAAAACAAAACTAGCAAAACAAAATTAATTTTTTTTTATTAAAAAAAGCACTTTGAGGCAAAAAAAAAATGTGAAAAAGCAATTTAAAGCTCAAAAATCTTGAGATAAAT